>OW285237.1:124271620-124873789 GCA_935421215.2 Melolontha melolontha | reverse complement strand
AATCGTTTAACAGTATTTGCAGACACGTGTTTAATTCTGTACAATCACAATATTATTATAGTGATTATTTTTTAATAATTTTATTAACCAATCGTTTAGCAGTATTTGCGGACACGTGTTTAATTCTGTGCAATCACAATATTATTATAGTGAGAATAATCTTAGTACATTATTCTCCCGAGAATATTTTCTAGTATTTTGTTTCTGTTTGTTGACAACGTATTTTCTAGTTTTGACACCATGGAAATAATAAAACGCTACGACGAGGAGACACCCTTCGGTTTGCAAAAATGCTTTTATCACATTGCGTCATATGAGCTAGCATGGCGTGGGGGAGAAAGTTGTCAATGTTTAGTGCATTATTTTCAAGGAAAAACAGACAATGCTGGTTTGGCCACTGGAAGAGTAGAGTATAATCCGGTTTTCTCTAAAACAGCGCAAGGTGGGGCACAAAAGTTGACTGATAGTAAATAGTTAATACCAAATACTGAAAAGCCAGATGCGTGTCCTGTCCGATTGCTCAAGATATTGCTAAGCAAGAGGAACGAACATATAAAAACTGACAGACTTTTTTAACAGTAAACATTGCTTGGGATAAACCGTCTTCTTCAGGATGGTACAAAAATATGCCGTTGGGGGTGAACATAATGTCGAAATGGATGAAAGAATCGGCGGATATGATTGGGCTGGACACTAAAAAAATAAAAATTACGAACCATTCTTCAAGGTCAAGTGCAGTGTCTCATCTAGCGAAAGCAGGTGTTAACGAGCAGGAAATAATAAAAATTACGGGCCACAGCTCATCTAGTTCATTGAAACCGTACCTGCAGTTGAATAATGAACATCATTCAAGTTTGATTAATAACCTAAGAGACAAGGGAGAAGTTATAACTTTTAACACAACAGAACAGAAGAATCTTGCAAAATCCACCACTCACGGATAAAACATTTACAATAATTGTGTATTTCACATACAAACTTTTAACACTAATTAATTTTGTAAATGTACAGAAATAATATTAAAAAGTTGTATTTTTATGCTGTATTTTTTATTTAAACATTAAAAAATAATCTTTCAAATACCACTCGAGAGTGAGAAATAATTAGAAAATAATTTTCCAGTCTTTCTCAACTTGTTGCCATTCGGGAATAGCCACTCGAGCCCTACGGGCTCTCGTGTCTATTCCCTAGCAACAAGTTTTCGAAAATCTGTCGAATTATTTTCAATATATTTTCACTCTCTTGTGATATTACTATTGAGAATAATCTAGTTACATTCTCTCGATAATTTAATGCATACACTAAAAATCCCATAAGCCGAGGTTTTTTTGTCACTATGACAGTGGCAAAAGTTTGCCCTAACTTTTCCAGCGACAAAACGGGACCTAACTTCTAAAACGGTAAATACTTAATTCATTCATTAAATTGTCGTACCCGAATTACACTCAAGCTTTTTTTTAATCAAATTTATAAAAACTGACAGAAAAAATTACTTGACTCGTAATTTTTTCAGAGGCAGTTTTTTTCGTTATATGTTATATTGCCAAGCAACGAAATTCTCATTTAAATGTCAAGTTTACTTCGATAAATTAACTCCTATATAAAAATGTCCATTTGTGGGTGACATTTTTGTAACTTTGACAGCGATAAAAACCTACCGATAAAAATGCTTCTTCCTCCGATAAAAATGCTTCTTCCTGTTACATATCTAGTAGCCCTGCATCACTTAATTTATTTTGGCAGCTGACAGGTAATAACTATTAAGTATCGTTGAACGTAAAATGTACGAGTCGGTTTGGGGAAATTTCAACAAATATCAAAAGATCAATACCGCAATACACAATAAATACAAAATCGTCAATATGGAGACAATTTAAAAAGTTTTATTCATGTCGTTTATTTATCTTTCCGAAAAACACTCCAGCTTTTCTTTCAATCGAATAAATATTTCTTTTTAACTCAATATTTTTCCAATCAGTAATTTCGCTCGAAAAACTTACATTATAAAAAATCGCTCGACCTTTCGGTCTCGCGATTTTTTCATGTAAGTTTTTCTCGTCAAATTACTGATTGGCAAAATAATTTCGTTACAAAGAGAAATTTATCCGATAAAAAAACCTCTTGTGTTTTTACTTATGACAAAAAAAAGCTCTCCTGTAATTATAAGTGACAAATTAACTCCTATATAAAAATGCCCATTTGATGGTGACATTCTTGTGACTTTGACAGCGATAAAAAACTATAGCAAACGCCAATTAAGTTGGCGCGAGGAGGGGTAAGTTCGCGCAGTATTAAAAGTAGTGGGGAGATTTGCATTTGGTTTCACATCAAATGTCAGATAATTCTAACCTCTGAGCGTGATCCCCTAGCAAAGACATTATGTTCTGTCAAACGTCAATTACAAATGTATTCTGACAATTACTTGAGTAGTGGGGGTGGACGTTTTTAAAAATGGCTTCTACGCACCCCCTCCTCGCGCCAACTTAATTGGCGCTTGCTATACATAGCTTTTTGTCACCGATAAAAATGCTTCTTCCTCCAAATTGGATTACATATCTAGTAGCCCCGCATCACTTAATTTATTTTGGCAGTTGTCAGTTATAATAACTATTAATCACAGATCAGTAATAATATAGATGTGAAACTTAATAGTAAAATAGATCCCTATGTATAGCTTGTGGACTGGGCTCCATGCGGGGAAAGGGGATAATTGTGTATGCAAACAACATAGCTGTAGTTAAATTACTATTGAGGTTATTCAAATTTTATGTATGAAGGAAAAATAATATTTCATCCGATTAATTCTGCCATCGATTGCATCATATTGCCATCGATATATGTAATTGAGAACCCATTACATAAACTTCTTAGAAATATTCATTGCAGAATTTAATCCAACGAAACATTCTTTTTCTCCATGCTCTATTTAATTCTCTTTCATCTTCTTGAATATCTTAAAAATATATCATAAACTGTAAATTCAAATAAAAATTACAAAACAAACGTAGCTCGTATAAAAATATATTTAGGATCGCTACCAACTCTTATGCCAGATGAATTTAAAGAAATACAATGGTATTTTAAAAAATTGTAGTTTGATATTTCAAAATATGAGACTATCGAGTTAATATTAATCTAAAAAATCTACAACTAATAGTATTAAAAAAATTGTAAAACTATACACTATTATCTATAGTCTTAGATGCTACTTACACAAACAAACAATTAGTCCAACGAAAGTTTATAACATAACACGGGCACGAGATCACAAAATTTAAATACGGCGAATACTAATCGACCAAGATAGCCAACATTAAATTTTTCGTTGACATTTGAAATTCCTACCCCAGAACAACTTCTAAATGCAACACCCTTGTTGATGTTTAAGTTGCATAACAAATTTCCTTCCCGTCACGTTGTTTGGATGCCTTATCCCGCAAAATTATACACGGACAGCCTACCACGCTACACATCATATATATATATATATACAAGTGTGTATAAATTGTCGCAAAAGCTACACGTAGCGACATTCTTCGTTCGGTTCTGAATAAAAAATCTTAATGTTAAAATGTCGTATCATGCTTCGTAAATTCGTAAATGTCAAAATTTGACAGTAATGGTTTTGATTGAACTCACTTTGAAATACAAACTTATTGTTCTACAACGTTGCCAAATGTGTTTTTCGTGGAAGTACGTTAATGAATAAATGTTTAGAACAAGCTTTTAAATCAAAAAGAAAACGTTTACGAAATAATACTAGTAAAAATTTTTTTTTTAAACTAAATTGCATCTATCTCTATTAACAGATATCGAAGAGCAAAGGTTAGTTACGCACTAAAAGTCTGAACTTCAACTTTGTGTGTGATTTGTGACTATTAAGTATCATTGAACGTAAAATGTATAATATGAGTCGGTTTAGGGGAAATTTCAACTGGAGAAAATACAACAAATATCAAAAAAATCAATACCGCATTTCACAAGAAATACATGATCGTCAATACGGAGACAATTTAAAGAGTTTTATTAATATCGTTAATTTATCTTGCCAAAAAACACACGAGCTTTTCTTTCACGGATAAATTTCTTTTTAAATCAAAATTTTTCCAGTCAGTAATTTTGCTCGCAAAACTTATATTAGACATGAAAGTTTTTCTCGTCAAATTATTGATTAGCAAAATAATTTCGTTACAGAGAAAAATTTATCCGATAAAAAAAGTTCTTGTGCTTTTACTTATGAAAATAATTTCTAGTACTTCATTTTTGTTAGTTAACAACGCATTTTCTAGTTTTGACATTTGTCACTAGTTTCATTTTAAATTGTAATAAATGAAGCAAAAGAGATTTAGTTCAGCATCAATACAAGATATAAACTCACAAATTAAACAAAATTCGTGCAAAAATACCATGGGTAATAATAATTTGATATGGAAACAATTCCAATCATTTACCGATGAACGGGGATATAAACTAGAAGAAAATACACCAGTCACAAAACCTAACAACATTATGAAAGACTGCGCATCTAATATGAAAAGGTGCAATGGAGAAGATTATAAAGAAGCCGTTATTAAAACAATGTGGAATAAAACTGCCAAATTAATGCAAGAATTGTACTGCACCGAATTGAATAGAAAATGAGACCTCTTTAAAGATATCGAATTTTAATCGGCGAGGGAAGTCAGAAATACGAATCGTAAAATATTACAGGAGTCAGAAAAAAGGTTGCAAAGTTCTTTAATTTTAAGTAAAGAACAAATCAATTAAATGATAAAATGCTACGACGAGGAGACACCTCTTGGTTTACGAAATTTTTTTTTGTTACATTGCTTCATAGGAGCTAGCTTGGCCTTGGGGGAGAATGTTGTCAATATTTAGTGCATTATTTTCAAGAAAAAACAGACGATGTTGGTTTGACCACCGGTAGAGTAGGTTATATTCCGGTTTTCTCTAAGAAAGCGCAAGGTGGGGCACAGAATATACATATAAAAATATATATATAGAATATACATATAAAAATATGCCGATGGGGGTGATGCATATAATGTCGAAGTGGATGAAAGAATCAGCGGATATGATTGGCCTGGATACTAAAAAAAATAAAAATTACAGACCATTCGGGTATTAACGAACAGGAAATAATAAAAATTACGGACAGCTCATCTAATTCATTGAAACTGTACCTGCAGTTGGATAATGAACATCATTCAAATTTGACTGATTTGACCAAAGAAACAATGGGGAAATTATAACTTTAAACACAACAGAACAGAACAATGTTGCAAAATCCACCATTCACGGACAAAACATTTACAATAATTGTGTATTTCACGTACAAAACTTTAACACTGTTTAATTATATTACATTATAACTTCGTATCTTTAGTTTAAAATAAGTTGAAATTGTTAAATTAAAAGAAATAATTTTTTTAATACTGTGTTTTTTATTAAAACATTAAAAAATAATCTTTCGAATACCACTCGAGAGTGCGAATTAATTAGAAAATAATTCTCAAGTTTGTTTCTCAAACTTGTTGTCGGTAAGGCTCGTGTCTATTCCATGGCAACGCGTTTTCGAAAATATGCCAAATTATTTGCAATTTATTCTCACACTCTTGTGATATTACGTCTGAGAATAAATCACTAACCCAATATAATTGAATAATGAGAATTATTCTAGAATTCTATTTAAAAACTTGCCTAAAATCTTAATGAGTGGATAAAACTTTTGAGGAATATATAGCTAAAGAAATCAGTAAGTGCATATTAGGGAGCTGACAATGAATTAACTCTACGTCGTACAGTCGACATTCAATAAACACAGTATTAATAGAGTTAATCATAGAGCTAGTTTAGTAAAATTTTTGCTTAAAATTATTTTTCGTCATACCTACCGCGTAAGTAAACAATTATGACACCTTTTTTTGAAACGTAAGTGATACTTTACATACCGTATTGACAGTTGCTATGGTATCGGGCTGTAATATTTCATTACGACCCTAGGTAAATAATAACAATATTAGAACATTTATAACAAATTTATTTGAAACATAATTTTAATTAACAAAAACACATAACTAGTAAAAGTAGAACCTTGTATAAAAACTTATCACTTTGTAATATTAAATGTAAACGAAAATTAGATCTTTCTGCCACGTGGAAGATTTCCATGCACCGTATCTTTTCAGACCACGAACATCAATTCCTGAATCTGCTAATAAGTTGCCGATGGTTTTAGACCGTGTAGAACCATCATTTTCATGCGTCAAAAATCCTTTCAATTTAGGAAATTGTAAGATATCTTCATGACTTCTCCAGTAAAATTTCAGTACAAGCTATAATAGCCTCCATCTCTATTTGATCCATATTTATAAAGTTTATTTAAAAGCAAAAACTTTTGAGAATATATTGCATGTACTTTGACATTTATCAAAAATGTAAATTTATATTGACACAAACGTGGTTACCATAGATACGGCAAACATTCCTGACTTGATGTTACTAATGTGTATACATAACGTGTGTTCATTTGAAAAGTCAATCTAGGTTACTTTTGGAATTTTAATAGAATAAGACGCATATATATTAGTGTGTTTGTTGTTCCGTAAACGTAAATCCAAATGACATTTGATAATGTCAATCACATTTGTTATTTATTTGTATGTATGAAACTGTCAAAATATACGACTTTGAAGGTTAAGTAGTAAATTTTAATTTACGACATACTTCAAAATCTTCTCAGTAAATCACATGCTACTAGATTGACTTTTCATATGAACACCCGTTATAATAAAAGTAAAGTGTAAAATCATCAAAATTCGTCTATTTAAAAAGAAACGTAGGTATGATGAAAAATCTCATATGCACCATGGTTCGTACAGTACAGTTTTATGGTCTCGAATATATGCACCTCGACCCTACGGGTCTCGGTTTGCAAACGTATTCTCGACCATAAAGCTGTACTTACGAACCTAGCTACATAAATAACTATTATTGTATAAAATACCCAAAACGAAAGAAGTTGGACTCAGAAACAATGGCAAAAATGTATGCTTTAAAAAAAATTTCTGTTTATTAATGAACGATCGAGAATACCTTGAAAGAAATAAGAATATGAAATAAGTGACTTACGCTAATGCCGTAAGTCATAGTTACATTGAAGCATGAATGTTACTGATCAGATCACAGTTAACTTTAAGAAAGAATGTTACTCTTTGGGCTAAGCAACACAAAGTCTTAACTAAAGAAGATTGTACGTTTTATGATCATATAAAATATAAATTTAAGTTTAAGTTATTAAATACCTGCCCTTCACTAGTCTGATGAGAGGATATTAGAATAATATGAATGTAAAATAATGAAGTATTGAAGTATTAACGGTACTTTCGGGACGATCAAAATGAGAAATTAATTAAAATAGGTGATAAGTTGTCTAAGAAGCTTGTTTAGAAACAATAAGACCATGTTCTGACATTAAGTATTGGCAAGGAATTCATTTCTAAATAGTATCTAGGAGTTGAACTATTAGTTGTTATAATAATTATCTAATAAAAGAAATAGAGAAGCCGTCGAGAAAACCGTCAAAACTTTACACAAGAGGACGATTAAAAACTTACATTATCAAGTGGAATGTTGATTTTTAAAACGACTGTACGGAGAATCCCGAAAGAAGTTAATATTTTTATCTCAAAATTATTTAATTTATTTTTCGATTAAAGAAGTTTGTTTTAGAAAATACAGTTGATTGCGACTGATTATTTCTTTTAGTCTCTTTAGTAAAGTTTTTCATCCACGTCTCGGTTAGTTGCCCCATACCAATTAGGTCTTTCATTGGAGACTGCGGCTAAAAAATAAAAAAAGCTAACAAAAAGGTATAAAACCCCTTACCACGTTAATATTCGTATCCTAGTGTTTCTACAACTAAGTGGTCATCTTCAGTAGATAGCAATGACAGTGTTTATCATGTGGTACAGCAAAGATAACACAAAAAAATCGCACTTTACAGACTAGCATTTAGGTAACGAATATTAATGTGGCAGGGAGTTTTTTACTTTCCTTAAGAAATTTTTATTATGCGAATGCTAAGAATAATTTAGAATTTAGAATTAATTGGTTAATTATTATTCATCCTTATTTCAAAAAATTTTCTCATATCCAACAAAGCTCTGGTTAACAAACTACTTTATTTTATGCTTACTGCGATTTAATTCTGTCAGAAAAGAAGAAAAATACCTCAAGATTACTATGAAGGTTATAAATATGTTATTGCGTGTACATCAAGAAGAACATTTCATTCACGGACGTTGATGTAGATCTCGTATAAGTTACGAGGACGGATCAGTAATTAGTGGACCAGATAAAAGACGGAAGCACTGAAAAAAGTTAGTAATTCTTCAAAATATAACATAAGTTTTCACTGTGAAAAAACAAAACTATAAAACTTATAAAATCAAAGCTGAGCTGGAATATGTTTACAGGGACCAATCTCCATCGATTACAATCACAAAACGATGGACAACTGAGTTTAAACGTACCCTGTATTTGATAAACTGCGCAAAACTGCGAAACGTGTGTATTATATATGATAAAAGAACATGATATGGTGCTACATGAACGCCGAATAAAAGTGCGCGAAATATTACAGATTTTACACATCTAATTTGGATTAGTGGTTTCGATTTTGCCTAATGAATTAAGTATGAAAAAAATGTGTACAAAAGGGGCACCGCATTTATGGACTGTGAACCATGAATGAGAATGCATTTCAGCCATTAATTTAGCGAAGCTAAGGCATGAACCGAACAAGCTGGGTGCCAGTGCTTCGAACAAGGCAAAGTAGACTTTGCCGAAAAGGTTATCGCTACTGTCTTTTGGGACTTCACTGTGATTCTTTTAACGGGTTCTCCTCAAAAAGGTAATATTTCAAATGGGTAATATGCGTCCTTTAACATCAACTACGCGATAAAATACAACGCAAAAGAACCTATAGAAGAAATTTGTGGTTTTTCTTCAGGATAAAGCGCGTTAGCATTTCGAGTGCTTCAATGCCAAAGATTCCTGAACCAATCTGAAAAGTTGATTCGGTGGCAAGAGATTTGGGTCGCACGAGGAGATAATCACTGGAACTAATACATATTTCGAATAGTTTAATAAAACCTACTTTTCTGAAAGAATGAGAAGACTTGAATATCGATGGACTAAATTTAATAAGTTACAAGGAGAACACGCTGAAAAATAAAATCATTTCTTATGTTTTCCTGTGTAGGCTCACTAATTAGGGAACCTCTCTTATATATCGAAACCATATAAGAAATTTGAGTAGTAAAATCAAATTATATTAATAAGAGACAAATATTTTTATTAAGTGTATTAAGGTATCACAATAGTATATTAATTAATGGCATGATTTATTTAGAAAACGAGCCGGCGAATTTTCTAAAGAACGAATGCGACAAAAGGTCTTATGCAACGAGTTTTTATGCAATTTTTTCTATTTTGCATTTTTTATATTAATAAATTGTAATTATGTAATTTGAAAGTTTAGAGTTTTACTATTATATAAAGTATGCAGTTTAAATGTTGCTATTCGCAAAATATTATGTATTAATTTTCGTTAACATTACTACATATTTTATTTAAAAATATAAATATGAGCGACATAGAAACTAATATATCTTGTTGTCAATTGTATACAATATATGTTGTTTGTGTAGCATTTTTCTTTTCGACGTACATCATTTCTGTCAAATGTACTTAAATTCTTAAAATTAAATGACAGCAATATTTATTCTGTGTTCGAGCAACGCCAACATAGAAAAATGTAAAAAAGCGTATCGAAATGAAGCTCGTTTCGATACTGTTTTGGGTTTCATAATGAGTGCATTACGAACGCAAAATAGAAAAAAATATTCTTCAATATTATTAGTGCTATAGCTACAAATTACGAATAAGTATATATAAGTTTTCCATAAGCATTAATGTTTCGTTCGAAAACCATCACATCCAGATTATCAGGTTCACTGTCTGAACAGCTAACGTATTATATTGTGCAATGGTATTTGTAGTACATCTACTGGAGTACAGCTAAATCGAGAAACCCAATTAAAAAGGAGATCCGTCGAGGTAATTACAAATATCTAAGAATTAGAGATAAAAGCCACATACTACGAAACGGTAAACAAATTTATGTCGCAATTTGAGGCAGGTGTAACAAGTATTCAAATTAATACTTGACTAAAAATTTTTTTCTCTTCCAATATCATAGACTAGCACGCATACACATGCACGTATAGTATAACATATAACCATATAGAGCCATAAAATATAATTAATTCCAGTAATTATTTCTGTCAGTACGGTTTAAATGTCGAGCGCACTGGAACCAGTTTCTAATCAAAATTCATGTAATAAATGTTCAATATAAATATACTGAAACACGGTGGGCAGTTAAATAATGTTAAATTGCATCACATATTATTTTCTCCAATCGTAAAATTAGAAAAGTAAATTCTAGAATGCTCATTATATTTGTACATAAATTTTTGGTGACCAAGAACTTGCTCTCATTTATATACAGTGGATACAACATGTATTTTATTATAAAATACGGTTAACCTTTGATTATTATGGTATCTACATACCATTACATACATTCGTTTATAAATGAAATTTTAAATGAAATTAATAACACTGGCCTACAACCATTTTGGTGCTGGAGATTTAAGACCCGATTTTAAGTATGTCTTACATGGCGATATCAAAAATGTTACCCGTTTTCTTCTGTCAGCTCTAGTTCCTGAGAAGAAAAAAAACGCAATTCACAAAAAATATATATTTTATTGACATTAAACATCAAGAAATTGTCTTTTGAGTGATTTTCTAGAATGAAACTGACTCGGGCAATCTCGCATGATTCCCCAGCAATAGTCAGCCATCATATGACTGTCCCACCTTCCTTGGTATCTGTTCTCCATTGTTTTTAGGTCTTGGTAGAAACGTTCCCCTTGTTCTTCGCTTAGATCTCCTAAATTGTGTTGGAAATGATGTAGATGACTATTGAGATAGTGTAATTTTATACTCATATTACAGCCTAAATCTTTGAATCGCACCAGCATTTCCTCTACTAGTTCTACATAGTTGTCAGCCTTATGATTTCCGAGGAAATTTTGTGCAACTGCTACAAAAGATTGCCAGGCAAGCCTCTCCACATCATTCATACAAGTCTCAAAATTAGTTGTGTCTTTCATCAATTTACGTATATGAGGTCCATCAAAGATACCTGCTTTTAGTTTTTCAGTACTTAAACCAGGAAATTTGCGAGAAATAAACTGGAAACATTGACCATTTCTATCGAGAGCCTTAACAAATTGAGAGACGCCATTCATTGGGCTGATAGATCGTTAAACCCATGAAAGCCAGCAAACCACTCACATTACAGCAATACACAAAATTTTCATCAGATGAAAAAAACTTCAATAACTTTCCCTCTCTCGTGCGATATGTAGACACTCGAACATCTGAGGAAAGACAATTTTTTTCTTTTAATCTTGACGCTAGTAACTCAGCACGTTCCTTCGAAAGATCTAAGTCTCTGATGAGGTCACTAAGCTCATTCTGCGAAAATGGCTTAGGATCTGATGTTATTCCGCAGTATTGAAAGTCATCATCTACTTGGGAAGAAATAGCTATTTCAGCTTCATCCTCCTGAGATTGCTGCACTACCTGGTGAAAAGTTGGTATTAGAACATTTTCTGAATGAGGAACAGGTCTTTGTACTGAAGAAATATTGGGGTATTTCCATTTATGGCGATTGTTTTTGTTGATGTCCACTATATTAATCATACAAAAGTAACAGTCGTCATATTGTTTTTTTGTTCTCGCCATATCATAGGCACTCCAAACTTCAAAGACTTACGTTTCCCTCTCTCCCATTGTCGCAAATGTTCAACGCATATTTTACAAACACTATGAGGCACCCACACTTTATCTTGGTGTAGAATTTCAATACCGAAGTAAGCAAAATACAAAAGACGCACTGTGTTTGTAATCGATTTACGCTGATTTTTCAGTATGTATTCACCACAAACATAACAAAATATATCAGGATCGTTAACACAACGTCTGGACGTACTAGCCATAATGAAATAGTAACACAAACTTTATCGATGATATTGTAATAATGACTAGTTACGAACAAGACCGACAACAATTCACAATGAGGGTAGTAGGTAAACTAGAGCTGATGAGTTAAAATGACGTATGTCAATATACTGTACATTACCTACTTTATCGACTATTCAAACAAACAGAGATGCACCAAAAAAAAAATTTTTTTGTAGGCCTGTGATAATAGATCATCTAATTTGTAAAAACATGCGAATAGCGCAGTGGTAGGAATACCAAGCATTTAAAGTGAGAGATATATTATTAACAATTTGAAACCAGTTTTTTTGAGGTTTATGTATAGCGGTTCAATATTTTAAGCTTAAAGCTTATAAAAAACCCAGAAACACTTTAGAGTGTATAAGGTGTGTGTAAAGTTTTCCATGGCTTTGTTACTACACCTCATGGTAGGAACGTGACTTGGCTTTCATTAAAGGACATTAATGAGTTTATGAAAATTTAGTCTAAGTTTGTCGTCAATAACGCTGGGTAACACGGCTTTTTCTTATGTATTAACACTTGTATCTTATGCGTTTTTGCATTTTGATTATGAAACTAGAGTCAAAGTTTCGCCAAGATGTCAGGATTTTGAGATATTTGCTTAAATATGTTTTTCTTAAAAATATGCTAAATTTCAATGTTTAAAGTTAGATTTTATTTTAGCAACTTAAATATTGGAAGAAATATCATACTGTTCCACATGTTTCAACAAGCTTGAACATGTCTCGGCATTTTTTCATCGTTATACCCATTCAGTCATTGCTTACTCTACAGCCAAATAAGCTTTATTACTTATTACTTCTGTGGTATGTGGTTATATCAGAAGGTATCTACGGGTCATTTAAATATAATTGAAGTCAATTTCCTATAGTCGAACATGTGTTTATAGCAAGAATGTGACGTACGTGAGTAAATGAACACAAGAGTTTTGTTATGTGTGATGTAAAGTCTCAGTAAAGACCGCCACACAGGAAGGCAACCAGAGACGTCACTGCGTTGTATTTATTGAAATAAAAATCCGCGTTATTCAGAAAAATGCTTCCCGCTAGAATTACATATACGCGTATTCGTAAATAAATACGTCTATAAACAATTTCTTACAATGATAGCCGTCCATTACATACATATAACATGCGAAACGCTGTTAAGGTCAGTCTCCCAAATCTCTCGCTCGTCCGCGCCTCTGTGAGCCTACTGGGGGTCTTTAATAATAAGAATTCACTGATAAAAGTAAGCGTAATATTACACCTTTAATAGATAGAGCAAATTACCACCATTTTGATGTAAAAATTAGAAATCTAGGCAAATAATGGTCATCTCATACTTGACATGCACAATTCGCTGTTACTTTACGAGACTGGTTAAACAGTAATAATGTTGCTATGCCATTTATACGTTCTATGATTTAGCGCTTGAATTGGATAGTACCTCAATAATTTCTTTTATTGAGAAATTTGTGTCAAGTTTTACAAGGTGGGAAAGAGCTCCATCTTTTCTAACTATGTAGCCTCAGAGCAGTGCCTAATACATTCATATTGATCGTCATATTGTACCTTGGACAAAACAAGCAAATGCTATTCTTTCTTCAATATACTGCTCCTAATAAAATAAGGCTTGCCAGCAAGTTTTTAGGTTATTCGTTGTAACCTGTCGTCCGTTACTCGATCAGTACCTCATTCGCAGGCATTGCCTACCAAGACCTATGGATTCAAACGAAGAAAATATTGTTACAGAAACATAATCACTAGTTTTAGAGTTGTGGAGATGGATTTTTTCCTCCTAAAGATGATGGTTCCCATTAAATAAATAGATTAGATATAAATGCCCTAATTCGAGATCAGAATTTACGGAAAAATGTTACAAGAATACTTGTTATACATAGATATGTCATTGATATTTCTTACATCGTTATTTTTTTCCTAAACCTGTCGTGTTGAAGGAAATTTGTTTTTATCTTTATTATTAGATCTACAAAACAATACAAAATCATAAAAATCTAATAAAAAAAAGTTGTTGCCTAGTGCAGTTGGTATTATAACAAATGTATTTGTACTTTACTGGCATGTTAGTTAGGGAGCATGTAACGACCAAGTGATGCGGTACTATTTTCTGTTAAAGATTTTTTTAATTGAGCAACATCGTAATACTTTTAAACGAAAGTCACCGATTATTATGTTAAACTCCACTATTAAAGAATATCGATTTGATAACTGAACCATTAATAGAAATCTATGTATAGAAATAAGTAGGTCAGTATTTAGTCATGGAAAATTTCATGTATTTTGAAATTAAATAAATATTTTAAATATAGTACGTGAAAATCATAATAAGAGTCGCAGTAATCATATTTTTTTAAGTCCTTGAAAGTGGCGGTTTAATTATAGTTTTATTAAAAGCAGGATTAACTGTACTCTTGAATATTAATTACAATTTACTCTTTCTTAAGAACACTAACTTTTACTAAGGTGATATTTAGTAATGTATAATCGACAAAGAAAACCTATTTTTAAGAAAATTAAGTGAAAAATAAGAAGAAGTTTGTTTACTAAAAATTCACCCCTTCCATAGAAATTAGGAGCAGTATATGCAGAAAGAGTCGTATTTGTTTGTTTTGTCCAAGGTACAATATAACGATTAATATAAAGACATAACACTGTTCTGATGCTACATAGTTAGAAAAGAAGACCTTACACCTAGAAAAATTTTGCTACCTTATTGTGGACATACGAGGGCGATTTAATAATTAATTCGGTTCGATATGAAAGACCACAATATGAGTTTCATATCTCACTTCATTTCTCTGCATAATTTCCTCGTAATTCAAGGAACTTATTATTAGTTCTTCAACGTTCGTCTAAATTCCCAAAACCTTCCCCGAAATGGCTTTCTTCAAGCCCCTCAACCGTTAACCGCATGGATGGCGTCCCTTTGCATTCAAATTTTCGTTCAGCCAGAAAAGTTTTGAAACTTCGAGAACAGCTGGAAGTCTAAGAGAGCTAAATTAGGTGAGTAAGTTGAATGCAAGAGCGGTTTACAAGAAATTTGGGTCAGTTTTTACTAAACGTCATAGATTGAGTAGACCGATGCGCTGTCGCGATAGAACAACATTTTCTTAGCTACTCGAGGACGTTTCTCCGTAATCGCTGCCTTGAGTCTATATAAAATTGATGTGAAAATTTACGCCAGTGACTGATTTTCATTTCTTCCGACCTGATGGAACACATTTCACCATTTTCTGAGCCAGTTCTCCTCGTGTGGTCCATTGTTTTGACTGTTGTTTCGTTTCCGGCCTATAATGATGAATCCAAGTTCGGCTATTGCTACAAAACTTGCGCAAAACATTCGCTGGATTCTTCTTCGGTTAATAATATTCGGCAGATGTTCGCTTATGATTTAGATTCTGCTCCGTAATGAGCAAACTTGGTATGCAAGATGAAATGTATTTGATCAATTGAGATGCCTATAACCTCGGCTAACTCGCGTATTTGGACTCAAGTGGTTGGAACTCTATCTTAAATCAACACTTTACCGAAACCAGTTTCGTGATATTTATTTTTGCTAGTTGCCCGTAGCACATTGTATTAACAAAAAAGATTGAATGAAGTTTAAAAAATTACCGCGGAATTAAGAAATATTAAAATTATTTGCGTACTTATTGCGAAATTCTTAAAAATCTGACATAAGTGTGAAAGTTTTACGAATTGTTGGTTTCTAATTTATTAAGCATGTGCTGTAGAAAACAAATAAGGCGACAACTAATACTTGCATTAAAAAACTGGTACTGTACTTCTTCTTTTAATCTCTTCATTTAATACCACTTTGCACTAATATTAATATTTTTGTTCATTTATGAGTTCTTCATAATTAGATGTTTATGTAAATTTTAGTAAATTGTTGACCAAATTTGTTTTAAATGTTATTATTTTTACAGTTAAGTTTCTTGAATAACGACCTTTTTAAATACTTAAAAAGTTGATTTCTTTATATATCTTTAATATCATTAACCTAAATCTGCAACTTATATTATTATGTGCATAAACAAGAAATAAACACAAAAATACGAAGTATCAGTGAATATAATTTTCCAACTACAATTTAAGAATGTGAAGCGTTACAAATGAATTTGTGCATTCCTTTTGAATTTTCTAAACAAAATACCTTCACATATAATCAGCATAATAAAAAACAAATATTACAAATATATGTAATATATAATATTTGTATTATAAGCACACTTTCATATTATTTCTGGACTTTAAACAAGTTTAGGGCAAGATAAGCACAATGCAGTTGCATCGTTCAAAGTAAATGCAGAAGTAAAGCAAGAAGATGCAGTGTCATCCATTTCATTTAGCTTCGTTTTAGAGAAAGCGATAAGGAGATTACCAACAAATATAATAGAATTAATATATAATAAAAATGTAGTTAAATTGACAAGAAGCAAAAAGACACCACAAAAACTTGTGGAGAGATTAGAGCAGAAGAATGGGCTTGAAAATAAACGAAACAAAGTAAACGACTTGGTTAGAGGTTAATTTGTAAGTGGAAAGAAACTAACAATAAATACATACTATGTGTGTGTGCTAAATTTACCAACCGAGAATAGTCTTTAAAAGGAGGTCAAGAGGCAGAGAGTAAGAATATTAGCAGGAAATAAGTGTTTATATTCTCGACAGACTTTTAAAAATAAATCAATATATTGAGGTTTAAAATACGTATTTATAAAACTGTTATGAGGCCAAGAGTGGATTCATGCCAGCGAGGCATGAATCCGGTAGGTGAAGACATTAACAAACATTTTTGGAGAAAAGCTACTGGAAGATTCTGGGAGAGACGTGTCAAGTAGGAATTGCAAGAACTTTAGAAGGATAGTATCATAGAGACTGTTCGCTTAGAGGCAATATGATGTATGAGGCATGTTTTAAGAATGCTTGTTGACAGAATACCGGAGATAGGTACAATCAACAGCGTACACGGTGAAAAGAGGCGAGAAAGGAAAATTAATTCAACACGACGGAAGGTATAGAATTCAACGGAATGGAATTGTCGATCATAGACCTGCTAAGTTCATAGGCTAATTATTTATACC
The DNA here is from genome assembly GCA_935421215.2 of Melolontha melolontha. Classification (NCBI taxonomy): domain Eukaryota; kingdom Metazoa; phylum Arthropoda; class Insecta; order Coleoptera; family Scarabaeidae; genus Melolontha; species Melolontha melolontha. The sequence continues at coordinate 124,856,538 of OW285237.1, read as the reverse complement.
ATGCTAAATGTTTTTATATCATGATATCTTTTAGATTCTAGAAAGCCATAAAACTCTTTTCTTCAAATTTAGAGTATAAGTAAGTTAAGGGACATTGTTGGCAGATAACGCAATTTTTTGTCAAATAATTAACACCTAACGTTTCAGTTAAAAAAATAAAAAGTTTATTAATGAAATATAACTGCGAAACGAGCTCCTTCATTTTAGATAAATAACGCCACTTTTCGCTTTATGTTATTGAAAGCTTTCTTTAAATTTTGTGATGTAATTGCTTCTCGGACATTTATATAGTTTCGTATTTATGTTTGTTAATGAGTAAAAAAAATTACTCAGTTTTTTAATTATCTCTAACATGCTTGTAATTTTCTACTAGACTGTTTTCTTTGATTAACTTAAAATACCCCCGTTGAAAATTACATACTGCTTTGAAATACAAAATCGAAAAATTTGTCTCTATTTTCAGTTACTTCAAGTAACATAAATTATAAAATGACATTGTATCATTTCCAAAACATTATATGGGCCTTTTGCACATTCAACTCGAGTAATTGTCGAGTGTCGAGTAACATCAGTGCCGAGTATGTATTGGAATACGCCATATACACAGCTTAATAATGCCGTGAATTAAATCATCCTCGTTTTAAAGTAAGTAGTTAAGAGATTTAATTATTAGGAATACAGTTTAGTATTAACATTTCTTTGTTAAAATTATATACGAAAGTTTGTTCGAGTGGAGTCAGGGTTTTTGTGCTTGGTGTTTGCACATGCGTAGTTTTTGTTCGCGTATCAGTATCTGAGTATACAGCGTGGTTTTTCTTTGGAGAATTTAATATTAAACTTGATTATTTTAGATAAGTTTGATCGGAGTCATTAAGGAGGATGTTTTCCATTCATTTAGCGGTCAATTTTCAATGAAAGTTTTTACCTCAAGTATCTTTGTTATATGGTACAGCATCTTTATACTTTGTGAAGATATATTTTTTTTATTTTTGTATTTAGTATAATATATTTTTATTTCACCTTTTTAATCTGCGTTTGTTTTATTTACTCACTCAAATTTTGTTAAATATTTTTTTCCCAAATAAAAAAGAATATATTTAAAAGAAACTTAAAGAGATTAGTTTGGAATAAATTTTATATAAAATAAGTAAATACATTTTTGTGAACATTTCACTGGCGCTCAAAAATATATTTTAGACACGTCTTTCCTAAGTGGAACCCGAGAAGCTAGAGGTCTCAGATTTGAAGATTCACCGGCTGAGAAAACCTAGTTGGGAAAACTTGTTGTGGATGGTGGCGTGCTGAATCATCAACCCACTATTCATAGCAATATGTATAATAAATCTCTAGAAAGAGCAATGTAATTTTGATATTAAATTTTACTGCTGCTTAGAGGAAGATGATATAAATTAATTAAATTATTTTGTTTTAACCAGTGCAATTACCAAATGAAAGGAAACCTTTTGGCAATAATTTCTGCTTTATTTTTAATGAATTTTAATAGATCGCCTCCAAGACCATAATTCACCCCACATTTGGGAGAATTTATTGTTTCTTGGCATCATTTATCGTTAAATTATAAATGGCAAATTCTTAGTTGCTTGGATAATTTCTATTTTAGGACATTGTATAATTTGTCGCAAATCAAATATGGGTATATAAATTTTTACTTGATTTGCATATAAAATTCAAACACCGTTGGAAAATCAAAGTCAGATTGGCTCTTTTCTCTGACTATCGAGAAAAAGTAGTCAACAAAAATGAAAATCATATTGACTCCCTTCGATCAACAAAAAACCTTAGCTGGACGCCATAAAACGCCTGGGAGAGTATTCGCCCGAAAAGGCCAAATTTGTGGTAGAGCCAAAATGCTGTTTTATCTTTCTATATAGCATGAAAAACAAATTAAAACAAATTGGCGAATATAAATCATGAATCAAGTGATTAAAGTGATCTGTGAAAAATTTTATTAGTGCGCTATGATATTCATGACTTAAATTATAAAGGAAACCGTGTTGGAACATTAAAAACCTAGAGATATATATTTAACTTTATGTAGGTAAAGTTTATGTTCAATTTTAGTTTTAAAATAAAATAAACCCTGGTGTAAAGACAAAATTTATAATGATAACAGTGACAGAGTACACTAGTTTTGTGTATAAATAGAATTTTCGTGCTGCGATTTTTATGGTTTATGTAGTTCAAAGCAGAAAAAATACATCAATTGACCTAATTTAACCTTTGAGGATGAAGAACCACATAAGAGTAGTGTTTACGAAGGTCGTCAATCTACGTCTGTTGTTGCTACTACTGTTGATGTCTGCAAAATGTTAGAACGAGATCGGCATCCCACATAGCATGAGATTCGTTGGGCATTGGAATGAAAGCAATGCACATGAATTAATATTTGAACATATGGAAGCTTCGCTGTCGTTAGAACTCACACTATTTGACAGAACCTCAAAAACAAGGCCGTGTGAAATAGTACCTACATAGATATACTAAGTAAAATTAACTGAAGTCCTGCAAATTTAGTGCACAACATCATTATTGGTGACGAAATTTGGATTTATTCATCCAATCCTTACGATTATTTATACGATCCTTACACTAAACAACAATTTATTATTCGAGCCTTTTTAAGCGAGCCAAAGCCTACGTTCACTCAGTACTGTGAAGCAAATGATCGTTTACTTCTTGGGTTTTTACTGCGCATGTGGCAACCGTAATTTTAGAGAATCGAACAATAGTGAACGTTGATTTGTATATCGCAATTTGTTTGTCGGAAGTCATTGTAGGAATAAGAAGAAATAATAGAAATCAGCGAATTATTCCTCATAATGACAATGCCAGTTCTCTCTCAGCACGTCAAACGGTTGACTTATCACCTTGTAATGTATATATGAACAAACATCAAAAATAAAATGTGTGGTTAGCGAACACTACTTTGTTTTAAATATTGTGTAGACAAAACTAGATGACTTAAATGTCGACTGAATTATTGGTGAACAGGTTCCAGAAATTTTCCCAGAAGCCCCTCGTATTGAACTTTTCACATTGTTTAGGTGATAGTGAATGACGATATTATTAATTATTAATTAATAAATAATTAAGGATGTGAAATAAAATTATATACTAAAGCGAAGACTTAAAGTTAATATTATGTAAAGTTATATAATTAAGGAAAAAATACTTGCATTTTTACTGATGCCTACATTTTTTCAACATAATTCGAGTTTGACATTCTAAGAATTAATTCTGTTATTATTTTTAAATTATTAATTACACGGTAATTATACTATGTTCCCGAATATCACAAAACTAAACTACACACACTACTATTCTAAGTACCTACAATGAACGTTTCCGCACGGTAATAGCGCTTATGTCCAGATTATATACCTAAGCTTATTTAAACGGGTATGATGTCGACAAGAGAATGTTCTTCTTCTTATAATATACTAAATCCGACCTCATCCACGACTAAATAAATTTCATAGAATTTCATAAATGTAATTAAATGAACAAATGCATGCATACGAGGTGCTACCCAGAAATTTCCGGAATTTGTATGTAGCGCACGAAGGGATGGTAGTGCAGCTTTATAGCGCTAGTTGGTGTGAGCTACATCTATATTAAGTCAGTACTTGGTATGTAATGGTACTTTTTGTGTTAATATTTATTGAGTTGTGTTTGAGTTATTCTGCGACGCTACAATGTCTGACGTGAAAAGCAAAGAACGTACATCAACTACAAACTTAGCAAAAAAAAAAACAGGAAACTCTGAAAATGCTTAAACAAGCGCTTGGTAAAGACGCTTTAAGCCAGACGCAAATTTATGAATGGTACAACCGTTTTAGAAATGGATGTGTATCGGTTGATGATGATGAGTAAAGTAGGCAAAGAGGGCAAGTTTCAGTGCAGTGCGGAGAACAATGTGGAAGGGCCTAGCGGCCGTATCAAGGTCAGCGTTCAGTAACGTTAACGTACTCGCATAATTTATGTTCGTGACTTTAATTAGTGAGCACAGGCGATGCGGACGCATAATGTTTACACATAAAATAATGATAAAAAATATATTACATAACGTGCTGAAACACTTACTGTTTTAAAAAGCTTTCATGAAATCACAAACTGGGTGGTATCTGTTAAATATTTAAATCATTAAATATGTTTCCACACTTGTTTCAGTCAAATGAGTACACCTTCTTTACAGCATCAAAATGTTCGCAGTACAAAACGCAGCCTCTAACGATGTTCCCCAACGCGTAGTAAACGGCTGTGGTGGTTCAGGCACTTTGGGACGCAGTTCGTGGAATGTTTTTGTACGCTTTGGTGACTTTAGTAACACTGCCTTCGTATGAGCTACTAAAGCATTTACTCGTGGATAACACTTAGGTATCAATTGTGCCACAAGATTTAAAGCATGGATTTTACATGTTACATGTTACAGATTACCACTTTCTTCTTTAAGAAAGGCCTAAGGAAAGTATGCTCTGACTACCGCACAATTAGCCTGATGGTTCACACATTGAAAGTCCTGTTGAAGGTGGTCCATAATAGAATATTCAGGAAATTGGATGTAGATATCAGCGATAGTCAGTTTGGATTCCGTAAGGGCCTGGGAACAAGGGCAGCACTATTTGCACTAAATGTCCTATCACAAAGATGCCTAGACGTAAACCAGGACATATACGCCTGCTTTATAGATTACAATAAAGCATTTGATAAAGTTAGACATGATCAACTCTAGAAACATTGGTCAAGAGAAGGATAGACTTCAGAGACATAAGATTAATCTCAAACCTATACTATGGCCAAAAAGCAGCAGTACGAATAGAACACACGACATCAGAGGAAATAGAAATACGAAGAGGTGTTCGTCAGGGGTGTATACTGTCGCCAATACTCTTTAATCTGTACTCAGAGGACATAGTAAATAGAGCACTTGATGATCGGGACAAGGGCATTAAGATTAACGGCATGACAATAAATAATCTGAGGTACGCTGACGATACAGTTATTTTAACTGGAACACACGAGGACCTACAGATGCTAATTAACAGAATGGTCACAGTAAGCGAAGAGTATGGACTAACGCTGAACATAAGCAAAACAAAATATATGCTGATAACAAAAACAACTAAAGATAATCGTAAGATATATGTGAAGAACCAGCCTATTGAGAGAGTAAAACAATACAAATACCTGGGCACGATTATTAATGAGAACAATGACAGCTCCCAAGAAATACGAGTCAGAATAGAACAGGCGAGAAGCACCTTTACAAGGATGAAAAGGCTTTTGTGCTGCCGAGATTTAAACCTTGACTTAAAAATACGACTGATGAGATGCTATGTGCTGTCTATACTATACTATGGGATGGAGGCCTGGACGCTGAAGGTAACCGACATGAGGAGACTGGAGGCATTTGAGATGTGGGTATACCGGAGAATATTGAAGATCTCATGGGTAGATAGAAAAACCAACGTAGAAGCAGGGGCGGCTCGTGATGACGTATTTTGGTTTGCAGTACAATGATACGAGTGCTTCGTGTGTTTTCGGTGTTTACTAAGCAAACCTTACAGTTAGTACACGAGAATACACGAAGCACTCGGATCATTGTACTGCAAACCAAAATACGTCATCACGAGCCGCGCCTGCGTAGAAGTGATGAGACGTATGCATAAGGAGAGAGAAGTGATTCCGACAATTAAGAGAAGAAAACTGCTGTACATGGGAGAAAAATATCAAATACTACAAATAATTATGCAGGGAAAAATCCCGGGCAAGAGATCTATAGGAAGAAGACGGAATTCATGGCTGAAGAACCTTAGGGACTGGTTTGGATGCAATAATAATGAACTGTTTAGAGCTGCGGTTTCAAAAGTAAGAATTGCTATGATAATTGCCAACCTTCGAAGCGGAGACGGCACCTAAAGAAGAAGAAGAAGAAGAAGAAGGAAAGTATCTTAGCGGCACCGCTACTCACAAACATTAAAAGTTGGTTTGTTGAAGCTTGAAATTTGTTCAATGTGCTCAACACCACTGTTAAAATTTCATCGCTAGTACATTTTGCAACTCTTTTGGAAGCAAGTAAGATAGGGGATGACGCTTCAAATTCTGCCATTGTACGTACCATCACATTCACCACAGAATTTTTTGCCGATCGGTTGTTTCGTCCACACATAATAACAATTTTTTATCTTTCAATTCAGCTTTAATTCTTCTTTCAACATAGTCACGAGCAGATGGCATAACGTTTCTTATCGATGTCCGATTTTTTAATGTATAATCCGAATACTTGCTTCAGAAGGAGACAAATGCTTTTTGGTCTAGTAGATTATATATAATAAAACAAACACCTGTATCGAATGTTAATTGTTCGCTGTATCGTTTGCCACGGCTTACATAACAGTGCTTTATACTTTTTAGGTGGCGTTCACACGTCACCTGCTGGTACACTTCAAATAGTCGTCGCACCTTACACATTTTTTTATCGCTTTTGTATTCTAAATCCGGCATACTCGCTATTACGTTTTCTAGTTTCTTCGAAATACGCCGTTTCCGAAGCGTACCTAAATTCGAAATTTTCTAATTATGTGTGTACTGACATGCACTCACAACGACCAGTGGAATAGTACTGAACAATTGTGCTTTGATACGGGCGCTTGAGTTTCCGTGCCGCGCGTTTCTCCCCTCTACGTTGCTCTCGGCACTGCGCTGGAAATTGCCCCTCTTTTGCCGAGTCTAATAATGAGCGTTCAGATCGTCCGTTGAGGAAAACACCCCAAAAAATGTAGCAAAAGTGCGTGATGTTATTCTGCAAGACCGAAGGAGAACAATCCAGAACATTTGTGACATTGTCGGCTTGTCGGCTTTGTCAGTGTATTCTGTCCAGCGAACTCAACAGGCGGCGTATTTCTGGGAAGTTTCTGCCAAGATTTCTCAGTATTGAACAAAAACAGCACCGTGTTCATGTATTCACAGAGCTGAAAGAAACTCCTGAAAAGGATGCCAACTTCAGTACTAGAATCATTATTGGCGACGAATTATAGGTGTAAGGGTATGATCCCGAAACAATGTAGTGGAAAACGCCGTCGTCGCCACGACCAAAGAAAGCATGGGGTAAGTTCGCAGCAACGTCAGTCGATGTTGATTTGCTTCTTTGACGCTGATGGCATCGTGCACAAAGAATTTCTCTGACTGGGTGAAACAGTTATTATTGCGATGTTCTTCGGTGACTAAGAGAAAACATGCGACGCAAGCAGCCGTATTATCCTATACTCCCTACTTTCAAGATCTTGTCATTGTAACTTCTTCTTGTTTTCGAAGTTGAAAAGGAAGCCCAAAGCGCCGTTTTGGCAGGATTAAGGAGATCCAGGTAGAATCGGCGGCAGTGTTGATCACGTTAATACGCGAAGTCTTCCAGCACTGCTTCCGGTAATGGACAATTCGCTGTGATGCAGAAAGTACTTTCAAGGGGATGGTAGTGAATAAGTTGTAAGAACAATTTATTATTTCTGTTTTCATAAACCGTGAATTTATAGGTAGCGCTTCGTACGAGGATTTTTTTAGTGTTGCGTATAACCATATAATCAAACAGTCGATTGACTTTATGAGGCTGTATGCAACACTAAAAAGACATCCCTCGTATATGTAATATCAGTTGTTTTTATATTATTGAGATATGTAGTATTTGTTTATTCCTGTACAGCCATAGACTGAAGCCGATATTTAAAGTGTTTATTGTAAAAGATTGTATTCATTACTCAACTGAACAAAAAAATAAGAAGCACTAGAACTTAGATTTAGATATTTCCATTGAATAAATATTTAAATAAGTTTAGGAATAGCTTAAGGTAAATTTGTCGCTCTCTAACTTAACAGAAATATGAAAATAATTTTTGTTGTTATCGTTAAATTCATATTTTGTTAATTAATATTGATTCGTAGGTTCATTTGATAAATAAATATTAATTGTTTGTGTCACTGTTGAATAAAAGTTTGTGCATTTGAGCAAAACTGCACTATAAGAGTAATTACTTCTTATAACGGCTAGGCATTGTGAAGATACTAAATATATTTAAATATAAGAACGAGGATTGTTCAAAAACTATGTGGCCTACCACAAATTTGGCGCGAATTCGCAGGAATCTTCTTTACCATTCTGTAGAATCATCCTCTAGTAGGTTAAATATGACAGTATAGAGCGATCTGTTAATTAGTTTGTTTTTGATAGTACGCCAACCACCGTATTGTCTCGGTCTCTGTCTCTATCGAGTAAAAGTGCGTGAGATACAGACATTGTAGAAAAAATATTCGACGCATTGGGTGCCACGGTTACTCACACCGAAGCAAAAACTGAATCGTTTGAGTGTTTGTCGCGACCTTTTGGCAAGTTTTCGCCGCAATCAGAAGGACTTTTTACGCCGTTTCATTCCGTCGATGAAACCTGAGTCCACCATTACACTCCCGAAACCAAAGAGCATTCCAAACAATGGACAAAAAATGGTTCTCTGACACCAAAGATGGCAAAAACGGTTTTGTCAACAAGAAAGGTTATGGCAACTGATTTTTGGAATTCTCATGGAATTATCTTGATCGTTGCAATAATTGAGCGGCAAAATGAAAGAGAAATGGCTTCATTTAGCAAAGAAGAAAGTGATTTTCCATCAGGATAACGTACTTCCTACAAGTCTGCGATTGCAATGGCGAAAATTCATGAATTAGGATTTGAAATAGTGCCTCAGCTCTTAGCGAATATCATCTCTTTCCAATCCTGAACAAATGTCGAGGCGGTAAGAGATTTTCATCTAATTCCGAGGTAATCGCCATAGCTATTTCTAGGACTTGGATTCATCGACCTACAATGAAGGCGTTACTAATTTGTACTATCGTTGGAGTAAGCGTGTTGAGAGTATATTAAAAAACAAAATGTTTTTTTGTTAGCAAAACTTGCGTTTTCTTTATTAGGACATGTAGTTTTCGACCCACCCTCGTATATTGCGTTTTATAGGTGTATCTTAGACATGCAATTAACCTTCAACTTATTGAGGTATATATTGTTTTTTATCATTATCTAAAAAGTCGTATATCTCAATTGCGTATTACAAAAAGGTATCTTCAAGTTTTTTCCCTCAAATATAAGGTTAGTGAATAAGCTTATAGAGTTTTTAGTTTTTCAGGATGAGAGTGCTTTGCAAAAAGAGAAATTATTAGGTATAGGTAAAATTTATTCTAATGTATTATTGTTTAATTGAATAGTTATTGAATTGGTAAATTTGCGCAAACACTGTATTAGTTATTGACAAAAGAAAGGGGAACGTAGAAAGAAACGACAATTTCCAACGTATTCGATTGTTCGACGTAAACAGAAGTGTTAAGGTATCGGAAATACCTAGAACCATTTGCCCCGTTTACGGAAAAAACCTAATTGAGGATAATACAGTACGGAAATTGCTCTCTCAAAGGGCCATTTTGACATAAGCGATTTTCAACAAAGATCGTTCTAACGCTTTTATCCATGATCCACGCCAATTAATTTGGGAATTGGCTATTATAACGGTTTGTGGCTAATCGGCCGAAATATATTTGCATTCCATGGGCAAAATTCAGAAACTGGGTGTTTGGTTGTCGCATGGTTTGACCGAAAACAACAAAAATCAGCGTGTCAGCATTTGCGGCTCGCTAGTTCGATATCGTTTAGCTTGTTAACGACATCGGCCGTTTTTTCACGCCTTGTTACTAATAACGAAAATGGTGCTTCAAATTAAAATCACGAACAATAAAAATGGTTTAGTTCTAAAGAAAGGCAACTCCCCGAGAAGAAGCTGATGTGTATCTGGCAGAATAAAGAAGGCGTCGTCTACTATATATTGGATACGGAACATGAAATCATCACTGCTGAGATTCAAGGCTGTAATTCAACAAAAAAGACCGAAAAGACGTAAGTCTGCAAGTCAGCATAATAACGCTTGCTCTCAGGTTGCTAACATTACAGAAGCTACCATTCAAAACTCGAACGTGGTTAGGCATTTCACATTCGTCTTATTCTACTAATCTCGCTCCGTTATATTTCCGTATTGCTTTCTATGAAACCATTTTCGAGAGATTCCCCTTAATAAAGATGTTATGTTTCAAAATTGGCTTCATGACTTCTTCACTTCTACACTACAGGATTCCTTCAGGCTAGATTCGCGAAAATTGTCAGATCATAAATAATATGCATGAGAATATATTCTTGATTAGTTTATGTATTTTGTTTGCTTAAAATTTATAAAGTTTGAGTTAAAAAAAACGCTACGAACTTATGCATTAACCTGATACATTTTATTAAATAATCAGATAATATAAAAGAGACAAACAAAATTTATCTTAGAAGAAACAAAAAAAAATTCCTTAAATTAACTCTTCTTAAGTTCAGAGCGTTCGTTTGGTTTGGTTTTGCTTTTTTTCTGGCATATTACTAATAAAAGCAGAAATCATCTTATTCTAATTATTATTTAACTTGTGTTGAATATTTTTATATGAATTTACTTTCTACACTCTGTATATTCCTTTGTATTAATTTAAAAAGGCAAGCAATCATAATGAAAAAGCAATAATAGAATATAATAATTATACAGAAAAATATACGTTGTACGTATATCATGTTTGGTGTAGGATATTCAATAGACGGTATTGAGCTCTAGCACTAGTTTCGTGACTCACAGTCAGTAGGTGGATTCCAAAACCCTAAAAAAATATGCTAATTTAATAGTAAAATAATATGTACTTTGAGTTTTTTTGATTGACTATTTAATAGTATAATGCCTAAAATATCGGCAATAGAGTTTTTGTTCGTTTTGTTTTGCGCTTTAGGCCTCACAGATGAACACGAACAAGAGGAACACTAATTTATTTATCCTTGATCGGCAGACACAACAAAGTTATTACCCAATTACAATTGCATATCAAATTACATGTTTTCAATAAACGGTTGGGTGGAGGTTATATGCATAGTCTTTTACATACATGTAAGTATAATACGTTTGTTAAAAACAAATTTGCTTAATACCTTGAGGTATGTTGACGTTAGTCAATAAAAATATATTTAGAACCAAATGGAATTCGCTTAATATGTAACTTACAGAAAACAACATTTTCTTCATTGTTGTTTAAATACATACATACATACATAGTACATCTTTGGCGCAAACCATTATATTCACGAGTGAAGTTAATAATTTTTAATCGTAAAAAATTAAGCAACATACGTTTTATTAGTAAACAACTTGGGGAAAAATGTACAGTTGATTTCAATACAATCGAGTACAACCAATTTTCTTGGTTGTAAATCGCTCTTGTTAATTCCAATTGTTGATTACATTGTGACAAATATAATGTCAAAACTTAAGTGACATATATAATGTTAAAGTTACAAGAAAAGGATAAAGTTCTAATCCTTTCAAAATTGGAAGATGGTTGGCCAATATAGGCTATAGCTAAACATTATAATATTGCCAAATCCACTGTGCAGAGAGTTAAAAAAAAGGTGTCATGAAGACGCGAGTACCTATTAGTAGAAAAGAAGGATCGGGGAGTCCAAAAATTTCTACATCTGAACAAGATGCGGCAAAGGTTAATTATTCAGGGCAAAATCCATTTCAGAGGAAAGGCAAGCTGCATTTCTAAATAACTTCCCCTTGGTCAGCGTCAATAGTTTGCCGCAGAATCAAAAAATACGGAGTTAAGGAACTGTGCTAGTGCTAAAAAGCAGCTATTGACGGAAGAACAGAAACAGTCTCGAATTATTTTCTGTTTAAATTATGTACACCGTCCACCGAATTTTTTGGAATAATGTTGTTTTTTCAGACGAAAAAATTTGTCAGTCTTCCAATTTTGGCCACATATGATACTATCGGCTAAGAAGTTGTAGGTATTAAGATAGATACATAAGTTTTCGGAACAGAACTGGACACTTTTCTGTTAATATTTGGGAGTGGTTAAGCGTCAACGGCGCAGGTGTTTTGTGGCACATTCAAGGTCGCTTTAATTCAGAAGAATATCCAAATACTTTGGATAATATTATGCTTCCGCTGATATATTATATACATACAAACAATTTTACCTAACAGTAATGCACACGGGAGGTATTATTAGAGAATGGTTTGAAGGCAATAATATTGAACTGTTACCGTAGCCACCATATAGCCCTAACTTAAACCCTATAGAAAACGTCTGGGGTTTACTTGTTAAGAAAATTTATCCACGAAATTTTAGGCCTCAAAACGCCAGTAACCTCTGGATAGCAATTTAAGTTTGCTGGGAAGAGTTAATTAGACTAGACTGAACTAACTAAATACTATGTAGTTACAGAATTATTACAATTTGGTGTTTATAAGCATATTTTCTGTTTTTATTTCTAATCAATATAAACGTGTTTGTGGTATGTGGTAATATTTCCCTTTCTCTAAACCTAACCTATTGAAAAAATAAACGTTTATTTTTTTTAAATCGACTGTACTTATATGGACAAAACGACCGTTCTACATCTACTGATGTAATAGTTGCAAAATTGAAATAATCTTTGAAACTAATTAACGGATTTGTAGATACGGCTTCATAAATTTGTTTTATAATGTTTTAAAATTCGAATCTTTGCTTAAAGCACTCTCGAACTTTATTATAACACTATCATTTCTTGCATAACTTCTAGCACATAGCAGTTAGCGAACATCGTGCACTACTTGCTGTGACTCCACCAAAGATACCGAAATATTTTGTAATTTATCTTAAACCTCAACTAGTCTCAAGTAATTGTTCTAAATAGTTTGTAAATCTGTTTTAATCTATCTTGAAATGTTGTTGGGTTTTTCTTGATAGCTGCTGTTTGCATCTTTTGGATCGAATTTAAAAACCAGCTTCTTTATATCCTCAAAATATTTAGTAAAAATTGGTTGTGGTGGTTCCCAGATATAGAGAAACAGTATATGAAAGTCACGAGTACGTTTGGGGAACTTACGGAACACTGCCTCTGTACTTGTTATTAATGCATCCGCCTCTGGATAATATGTACGAATAGTTTCTGTCACAAGATGTACAGCATGAATTTTACATATAACATAGGAAGTTACCACAGCATTCGTTAATATACCGGGATACAGAACCCATATTTGCGGCACCGTCAGTCTTAATCATCAAGAGTTGGTTCTTTGTAAGTTAAAATTTTTTCAATGTGGTTAACACTACCTTTGACATTAATTACTTTGGCAGTAAATTTTTCAAGTCTTTTACTGGCTAGTAAGATTTAAGATAACGGTTAGTGTAATTACATTGTACGTACATTAACAATATAAATAATCAAAAAGTCGTGGACAAAATTCTTGCCTTCGGGGTATGTCTCCAGGAAGGATTTCATAGGTAACTTATAAACGATAATGATATAAGTGTATATTATTTTAGGGATAGGTCTAGTAGTACTGTAAGAGAAATTTAGTTCTTGTTGTAAATATCGTACAGAAGTGTTGAGTTCCTGAATTACTTGCGTCGCAGCTTCAAAATTTACTTAATTTCTAACGGTTGGTCTACCATTGTCTTTTTGCGATCAACGCTTCCGTTTTTTAAGTAATTGCGCAAAAAGGAGAATAGACGTAAGTTTTATAGAAATTTCCATCACATAGTGTTTTTCGTTGTTTATTAAATACGAAAGTCCATCCATTACTTACTGACAAATTTTCATTTCATATACTATAAGTAGTTAAAATATTATCGATTATTTTTGGGGTTCTATCACGAATGTTTAATGTGTTTGCGTTTGAATACCACGAGAGTGCCAACATTCGAGGTATACACAAACACAATAAACATGAGTGATAGCACCCCAAAAATGGTCTATAATACTTTAACTGCGGATGGTATATGGAGGACTATTATAGGAGTTAAAGCACTTTTTCAAATTAGTTTCCGGTGAATCAAGTAATAAGTTACTTAATTTTCATAGAATCGAATAAACTAAATTATTGTCAATTTGATTTAATTAGAATTTCTTGCATTATCTTTGACGAAGAATAGGGCGGGAATAATAAATGGCGCTCTGATATGGAAACTAGTTCAAAAAGGTTGAAATACGAAGGAAGCACGAGATTATATGTGGAGGCAATTTACAGATTTCTTGACAAAAAAAAAATTACAAGTTGGAGACATCCACATCTTCTGCTGAAATTAACACTATATTGAAATGTTGGGCGTGTAATATGAAAAAAAAGTATGGTACAGACTACAAGTAAGGTGTGGTAAAACATAACTGGAACATTACCGTTAAATTAGTTCAGCAGTTATACTTCAATAAGTGTAAAACTGCGATCAATCCATTCAGCGATGAAGCTTTTAAATCTGCCACAGAAGCTAGAAATGCAAAGTGAAGAGAATTACAAATGTGCGCAGAGCAGCGAATAAAAAGTGCAGGAGCTATTACCCAACAAGAGATTACTAATATTCTACTTACTTTCAATGAAGATACCTCAGAAGAGATAAAAAAAGTTTTTTTTTTAATAGTTCCCCTTGCACTGCCACGGCGCGATAGAGAATGAGCACAATGCTTAACGAGCTTTTTCAAGGAAGAACTGAGCGATAATGGTTTGCGCACTGGTAGAATAGAATATAATAGCATATTTTAAAATAAAGAATTATCAACAACATTAAGCCATTCAACTAATGCTACATTTTCTAAGATGCAGAACTTTTCACTTTTAACCGAATGATATGGGGCGTTGTCCATGACAATAACTGAATCTTGTTCAAGAGAAGGTGAAACAGTTTCCATCCATTTCGTAAATACTTCGCCATTCATGTCTTCATGATACTTTCTAGCTTTTTTTTTATTCGAAAAACAGGTAGCCTTTTTTAACAAATCCAGCTTCACTGCCAAAATGCACAACAATTAAGCGACTTCTTTTCATCGTCTGTTGTTTTAGGGCAGTAGTAACGCCTTCAATGAGATCTTTCTATGCGGCCTGTTTGGTATGACCTGCGTTTACCCAAGTTTCATTTAGATAATATATTTTCTTCCCTTCTGTACGAAATTTTCTAATATTATTCTGGTAACGACGTCTCCATAAAACTATATATTGGCGTTCTATTAGCACATTCTCCCGACTGCGTATGCCATTTGCCTCAGTTTACTATCAATATGTTTTTCCGAATAACTTTTTGGTGATCCTTCAAGTGCATCATGTACCACTTCTTCTACCTTAATAGAACACAACGACGAACACTAAGAAATAACAAAATATACAAAAATACGAGGTAATACAAACGAAGAAGTAAGACAGAAATTTGACAAGTGACAACAATTATTAGGGGTAATTCATTTAACCGATATAAACAGCTATGTCAAATATATAAAATTTTAAATAGAGTAAACCCTTCTCTTCTTTAAGAAACTCATCAAGATATGTAGATAATTAGATAGTTGAGAACGTTGTACTTGATGACCCCTAGCAATCGAAACTAGTGGTGGAGTTTCCATTTTCAATTCCAATTTCGAATCCAAGTTAACATGCGGAATTTTATTGCAAATGAGGTAAAAATAAATCTAAGTAAATGAGCAAAAGCTCATTTACTTAGAGAACATGCCTTCAGAATAAGACTGTCCAATACTTAAAATGCCAAATAATAATAATTTACTTAAGATAATTTTATATTTTTTAGAAAATGTTGAAGATATTACAGTAAAAGTCGATATTGTCAATATACATAAGAGCTAGTTAATGTGGATAGGTTTGAGTGTAGTTTATAAAAACAAATACATGTTAATAAACAAGTAAAGTTCTAATACGAGGGCGGGTTGACTTATTCGCGGGATCGCCTAGAGTAGGCCGTGAAATAAAAAAATACACATGACATTTTGACAACCGATGCCTTCTCAGTTTACTGTTAGTGTTTGATAAATTTGTGAAAAAGCGTGTTTCGTAGGCAATTGTTTTAAATTTTACTCTGCTACTAATTAAGTGTAAATGAATAATTTTGAACAGTGCAGTGATTAAGTATCTTTTAAAGAAAGGCATGTTCTTTACCGAAATCCATGATGATATGCGAGATACATTGCGTGAGGGTTGTCCTTCGTATAAAATCGTCAGAAAATGGGGAAATGAATTTAAGCGCGGCAGGACCAGCTCAGCAGATGGTCCCCGCCGTGAGCGGCCGAAAACGGCTACAAGTTGATAAAATCAATCATTGGTGGCTAAGTGGCCGATGATTGAAAACGTTAGAAATAGCAGAAGCAGTGGGCATTTCAAGGGAACGGGTACTTTGTATTTTGCACGAAGAATTTGATTTTTTAGACGCAACACGACATATTTTTTGCTCCGATTTGATACTTGTAACAAAACATTTGTTTATTTTTACATACCCGAATGTAAACAACAGTTGAAGGTGTGGACCAAACGTGAAGAACCAACTCTAAAGAAGGCCAAGACAGTTTTATAGGTGGAAAAGGTGATGGCATATTTGTTAACATTTCGGGATGCTAAAGTAATATTGTTGATAGACTATCTTCAAAATGGCGAGACCGTAAATGGCGAATTCTACGCAAATCTAAGACAGCTATCGCTGAAAAGCATTCAGGAATAACTAAAAAGAAACTGCCCTTTCACATGATAATGCACCTGTGCATTCCAGTACGGTTACTGCAAAAAAAAATGAAGAACTTAGGTTTGAATTAGTACAACACTCATATTCACCAGACCTTGCATGATCTGACTTCCATCTATTCCCTAAATTAAAAGATTTTCTCGAAGCCAAAGATTCTGCACTAATGAAAAGAAAAAGAAGAAGAAGAAGGAGAAGAATTTCAACAGTGGACGATTATTTTACAGGGTGAGAAGAAAATCACGTTCAAGCGGAATAAAGAAGCTTGAACACAGATGGACTGAATGTATCGAATTAAGAGGAGATTGAAAAAAAAATGTGGCTGTCAAACAAACTAGTTTTGCGCGAGATATTTGACTTCCGCATTTGTCTGACATTGCTTATCTCTTTATGGAATTAAAAAAAATACGCGTGGATGGGCTATGAGGAATACGTTGCAATGTGAACATTTTTAATAGCATCAAAAATATTATTAAGAATCGGGTGTCGAGAACAAAATGCAAGAATAAATTTGTGTGAAAATTGCCATCCAGATATTGGTCAATTGGCGATGCTGGATTTTCTTCCATGCTGCCTTTTACACTGTATGCGGTAAGATAGTTTTGTGAAATTTGTCTATCTGGTATGATAAACTGATATGCATATAGGACAATAGGACAAAACACCTGCCTACCTACATCTCTGGATAGAAATTTTCACACAAATATGTACTTGTATTGTGTTCTCTACTATAGCTGACTTGAAATAATATTTTTGATAGAATTAAAATGTTCTCGTTTATATATGAATAGTGAGATTTTGGGCACTTATTTCAAATTGACCAAATGGATTTCAATGCAGTTTCAAAAACTGGGTTCTAAAGCTGACACTGCATATATCTGAGCATTATCATAAAACAGTAGCTCTCGAATCGCTTTATTTGGATGCTTTACCAGCAATTTGCTTGGTGTATTTGTTGGCGCTTTCTGATTTCTTAGTTGCTGTTATGTAGTGGTGAAAATTGAATTTATTCATGTGAAGCTAAATAACAATCTCTTGTGGTGGAGATGAAGCAAAACCAAGAAAAGTTACATAGTGTTTCAAAGAAAACCACTGCTTGTTTTGTGTAAAAAACTGAACATGTGGTATTATTCCTTTAGGTCATAAAACTCGGAATATTGAATGGTTTACAGACACCTGTTTAGTAGAAGTCTTTCCTAAAATGCGAAAAAAGCAGAACTATTCTTCATTAAGATACACAACAGAACAATTAATTATTTGAACAGTAATAATGTAGAATTAATGTGTTATCCTTTGTGTAGTCCCACAAAAGAATATCAAAAAGTAAAGAATTACGTATGTGGTCAGCGATTTTCAAGACGAGAGGATGCAGTTGAAGTGCTTAGAAATAAAATTTGGAGTACACTATCTTCTGAATGATATAAATTCTATGAAAATTGGTTTATTCACATTTAAAAATGAATAGATTGTAAAGGTGAATGTTATGAAAATCAAAAAAGTATTTTTTTAATTTTAAATATTTTTGCTCTTTCTATTCTCAAATGTTAGCAGCAGCCCTGGTATAATACAAATGGTACGAAAAAGATATAAACGTTTTCAGTACAGAGTTAACTAAACTAACAACTTAACTTTAGTGATTTTACAGTATTTTACAATTTATATCTGCATTATCAATGAATTTATTTTAAGTAAATAAGATTTTATATATAAGTACATTATATAATAATTAATTATTAATTATGCTTACGTATTTCTTTTATATTTACGGTAGCTTAAAGGAAGTAAAAGCTATAAAAGTATATGCTGCCCATCGAAAATTTTGTAACACCCTAGCGTGTGTATACATAAATTTAAATTTCTAATTTAATCGATTAGCGGCCCATGTAATAATATTCGGCGTGATTACGATTTATTTCAGACGTTAGACCGTTTAAGCTAATGGTATTCTCTTTTCGATGGTTTACGTGTGTATGTGTGTGTGTGTGTGTGTGTTCGGTTGCAATTGGGATGTGAGTTTGCGTGTGGGGCCAAATAGGAAGGCCGACAGGGTCTCTGTCAGTAACCGGAAATTCTTTCTCATTTACATTGAATTTTTGATGGCCCTACGGCACTGTTATATGTATATTTCATATGCCGATGGTCTACAATATGTTACCAATTACTAATATCGCATTCCACCAATTATGGATTGCCGAATGAGCTTTAATTATTTAACGATCCGTCTAATGCAGACAAACAGCTGCTTTACATTTTTCTTTGTTTCGTTTGAAACATACGTCTGTATATTTTCTTTACTGCAAAGAACTAGTGAAATAGCTGTCCTGCACTTTTTGTTTGAAACTTTATTCTGGCTGGGAAAGGAATTAAGTTTGAGCAATCAAGCACAATTTTTAATACTTCAGAAATAATATTAATATCTGTCTTGAAATTAAGTAGCATTTTAAATAGGTATCATTTTAAAAGAACGTAAAATTTAAAGAACTGATCGTACCTAACTGTATTTAATTTTTTTTATTTGGAAATATTGATCTGCAATAAATTGTTTAGCTTTATATAACGTCAAATAGTAATTAAGATCGTTTCTGTGGTATAATTTTAAAGCTATTTACGAGGTGAACAAAATTTAGTCTATAATATAATTGCTATTTTCAATTACTTCTGCCCTACGTTTTAGTAGCATTTTTATGCACTCTTAACTGCCCATTTTTTTTCAGAAAAAAAATTCTGTAGGATACGAAACAGGTGATAGTTGGAAGGAATATGTCGTGAAAGTACGCAGTTTGGGAAACAACTTGCCAAATTCTTCTGCAGTGATTTGTGTTGCATGTGGCCGGGTATTTCATGTAGAATAATTACATTCTTTCGATTTACCAGTGCAGATTTCTTCTGTTTTACTTCATGAAGTCTCTCTAACTATTGACAATAAACATTACCTGTGTTCATTTGGTTGGTTGGTTGGTAAAAGTTCAAAATTCCGTTACAGTTTCGCCATACGTACAATACCATTTTCCTTGGCTGCAAGTTTACGTGTGGCAGTGGTTGCATAGGCTGATTTTTCTTTAATCAATCTAACCGACTTTTCAAATTTTTCCAATAGCTATATTTGTATTACTATTACTATTAATGATTTGTAATGATTTACTAGTTAATTTGTTAATCCCTTTAGGATGAAACTGATTTCCAACTAAAAGCAATTAAAAATTATTGAACAAACCTAATCATCATATCCGTTTCCATTTGAATATGTTTTATAGCAATTGATCCAGCTATATTATAGAAACAACTTTGACGTGATAAGAGAAATTGTAAATGACAAAACTTAGATTTCAGTTGCCTTTGGTTAATTCGTGTGAAACTCATTCTCCATGCTCTTGAACCTTGCCAAGCGATCGTATTGCTGGAAAAGATTTTTACCAGCAACTTAATAATGTAGAAAGTCTTTTTTGCGTTAGAATTGAACTCACGGTCCACATATCACTTTCATCATCTAACGAAGAATTTTTTACCCAACGTTGGAATTTTTATTGTCAAAAATTTTTTCACCAATCGTCCTGTAAACTTTTTCTACAGCATCTGTTGTTTTGCTCTTCAATTTCAAAATGTGTATTTAGTAGTTTCTGCTAAGGAATTTTTGTTATTAATAGTAATAGTGTTAATGCACTTCGATTTACTTTCATTCATCTTAATTCTTCACTTCTTTATTCAGACCTGTACACGATCACTTGCTCTTTGCTGCTTTTTCTACATTTTTGCCAAGTACAGGTATTACACTATCAATTGCAAAATTCCCTGAAGTATCATTCTCTATTTGTGGGATATTGTAAGTATATAGTATATATAGAATCGGCCCTATGACGTAACTGATGTACTAATATATATATATATATATATATATATATATATATATATATATATACTACATATATTTATATGTTTAAAAGAGGGGATAGTTATTTTCTTATAGAGAATCTATTGTTTGTGATTGAATTTTTGGTTTTAATTCTGAGTTCGTTAATTTAATTGCTGCATTAATTAACCCCGATTCATGCCAATAAATGTCACACTAAAAAAGAATGTAGCAACGGGGTTAAGTAGTAGAACAGTTAAACTAACAAACCCAGAATTCAGACCAGAAATTTTAATACAACCACAAGATTCCTTCAAAAAATAACTATCCCCTCTCATTCATTAACAAAATAATAAAATAATAAAAGTGACGTACAAGGACAATAAAATTGTCCTTGTACGTCACTTTTATTATTTTTTCAACTCTACATTTCTATCTTCGGAAGAAGCAACAAAGTTGTTGCGAAATATAGGGATAACTAATAAATGAGTTTTTTAAATGACAGACCGCTTGCCCGCTTTTAATTTATTTTATTCTATATATATATATATATATATATATATATATATATATGCAAATATAATATTTTCGTGACCTTGGTATGATATGGTAAACTTGGAACCAAGCTACGCGGCGCAAATCACGACGCCGCACAATGCACACACCGCTAGGACCGGTCCTGGGCGGCAACCTGGCTAGGCTGCCGTTAACAGCACACACACGTTCGACGTGTGTGCATTGCCCCCGCTTTTGCGGAAATCGTTAAGATGGCACAAAGTGTGACCGTCGTCGACTGAGGTAGCTACTAAGAGTGTTCCCTCGGTTGGCGATCAGCAACCCCGTGCAGGGTGCGCTTCGCTGGTCTGCGCCTTGCCTCGTTGGGGCGAGGGTCGGGCCGTCGAAGTACTGCACGGAAAAGTAAAGAAATTGCCGGGAAAGGGTTGGCGGCCCTACGCAACGGCTGGTTATCCGATCTCTCTAAATTCACGCGACCGGTCACTAATCACACGCACGAGCGCACCAACATACAAAACCCTACACTTACGCGCTCTCACAAATACAAAACCACACACCCAGAGAGAGACGCAAGCTGCCAGCAGCAACCAACACACAAGTTCATACCCAGAAAGTGACACAAGCTGCTAGCAGCGAACAACACATATGTTCTAACCTTGCTATCTATTTTTTGGAATACTAAGGCATGATTTATTATTATTATTGGAATGTATCTTTGAATAATTTAAACCATAGCAACTCAATTATTTGACACTTATATTCTGTCATTTATATTTTTTATATCCTTGACAAAGGCATCATTGCCGAATCATGTAGGGTTGTTTTAAATATATATACTTTGAAGTAATAAACCAGACCTTTAATCGCCGACTTATTAAGTTTACCATATACATATGTGAAATATTTTTCAATTTTTTTATACATTTTATAAACGTTAGGAAATTAATATGAATAGCTAATACTATATTAAAGGAAGTGTCTATCAATATAAGTTACATTCTTTAATGAAATATTATTAATTAACTAATACATAACTTCTGCACAGGATAGAGATTTGTTTAATCAACATAGGCGTTGTTAAATAAACATTTCTTTTGTTACCAGCTCGAACACATATTAGAGATATCAGTGACAGAGATAAAAATTAACTTGTGCCATATAATAATAGAAATAAATTACTTGTTCTTTTTCTATAAATTAGAAGTTTCCTATATTAGTTGTGGACGACAATATTAAAAAAAAAACTTTTTAAAGGTATACGAAAAAGAGTTGGCGGGAAATCGGACTCGACTATTAGCATCGCTTTTCGGAAGAACTTATATTCTAATTCTGTCATTCCTTTCTAAGGCGAAAGGGGGGAGTTTGGTTAATTTTTAATATTTGATTTGAAAGTTACAGTAGTGTGAATAAACTAACTAAATACAAGATTCTAAATTCGCAATCTAATATTTATTTTATAAAGGACTAGACACACTTGAAATTTAATGGGCAATGTAAGTGTGCTATTAGCATCAAAGATTATGTTCAATTAGGACTATAAAAAACTGTAATAATCAGTAAAATTAATAATTTTGTATTGATCGATCGTAAAATGGACACTCAGGAGATAGTGAGAATATGGACTGAAGGCGTACAACGTAGAATTGAGGGCGTCCAACCTATCAGTAAGGTAGATGCCACGACTTTGGAATTAGGATAAAAAATATGAAGGAAATCAAACGTCAAACGATAATTTCAAGCTATTGTTACGTGTATAAAATCACTCTGCGTTCTGCTAGTATATTCTTGATCCATTTACTTTTATTCTAAGCTCTTCAAGTCAACTTGGTCCGCTTATCTTTCAATATGTACGATTTATTCTATTTTATACTATTAGTTTATTAATTATCATGCCATTTAAGCTTTTCAAAACGTTAATACCTCCAAATTTTTATTTCGGGTTCGATTATTTTGACCGACCCTTTATTTTTGTCATATAATTTTGATCTATGTTTAGTTTGCGCCAACTACCTAGGTTCCAGATATTTCTTTAGTTGTATTATTTAACGCAGCGCGCTTCTTTAAACATATATTTGTCCCGCTTAGTCATTCACGCCGTAATTCGCTTATCTCGTATTTTGTAATTCCGTTACCCACACTTTTGTTGTGTTTATTTTTGTTTTGAATTGTAAGACCGACTTGATGCATTTTCTTTTAGTCTTGAGTTACTGATTTAAATTTCTATTTAATTATTCTTTCGTTGGAAGCGCCCTCTGTTCGGCATTTTGGTTTCTTCCATTTACAGAGATCTGTACGTGAAAGGTTATTGTTTCGAAATGTAATTGCCGACCTCTACAAATTAATTAATTGTCGAAATGTGTTCTGTCGGACTCTTAAGACGTTCTTCAATCGTTTGGGAGATTTTGAGCTTTATTTTCCTACGTTTATGTTTCCGAATATTTTGGGTGACGTACGGCGGCCATTGTTTGTAACACGAGGTATTCTTCGGACACTTGATCTTTAGATATCCATGCGCTAACTTGTTTCTTTGGTGCACAGAAGTTTTTTTTGCGGTAAGAAATATTTTTACTTTATTGAGTTTTACTTATTTCGTATTTTCTTCTTTAGGATTGTTCTGTAATTAGTGCTAATTTCCGAAGGAATAGCAACTATTATTTCATTTGACATAGACTGTCAGGAAGTTTCTTTCCACGTGGCTAGCTAAGGCCATTTTGGGACAAAGGATCCCCGGTGGAGAAACAGACTCTTCCGAGCAGCTCTCTGGAAGTATTGACCAGGAGGACAGACTCCAGAGGAACTAGACTTCTGTATTTTCGGTGCAAGCTAAGTGTGCTTTAATTTTTTTTTTGTGTCTTTAAGGGATCTTGGAGACAAGATTTACTCTGAAATTTCGAATCTTCGATAGTGTGTTTCTTTATTTCATTTTCAATCTTTTGAGAACTTCAGAGAGGCGCTTCACCTTTCTCTGAGATATTCTTGTATAAAACCTTTTACTTGTAGTAGACAGATTAAGGGCTTCACCCATCAACTTTGTAAGAAAGGGGAAAATACGTTTATACTCACTTTATTTTTATTAACTAAAAGGTTGTCTGTTAAATCCAACAACCGAAGCATTTTTCTTTAATATTATTCACGAGGCTCGAACCATCAGTAGAGCTTCTGTTTTATAATTGGGGTTACGTCAAACCTTACTTAAGTTTAATTTATCTGTAATCGTTTCTGTAAGGAACTACTGTTTGAATTCACACTGGCGTTCTAATTTATTTCATAATTGTTAATTTGACGTAATAGTTTTAGAGTTCATTTATTAATAACCTGTGCATACAGGGTGATGCTATCGTAACAGGTGTACCTGTGCTTTGTTAATTAACGTATACTATAGTTTTGTTTTAATTAAAGCTTTATCTCTGTTAATTTTTCTACTTATATAGATATATTTATTTTGTTGATATACCCGGTGGCTATCTAATTGTGGGTATATACTTTTGTTTAAAGCCACTTTGTTACCTCTTGTTTTTTTGTCACTTTATACAGAGAGGCTTAACCTCGTCTGAATACCTTTCTTATAATATTTCGATTTGTAGATTTAATTTATTTTCCATTCTTTTTATACTGTAGGTCACGATCACCAGTTAGATTTGGTTTATTTAACTACTGTTGATAGTTTCCTTATCTCTTTTGATATTTGATTTGACCCAAAGGATTGTTGTATTTTGATTTGTTTTCAATTAAAGTTATTTGTTGAATTTGACTTTCGTGTTTGATTTCTTTCCCTTCGGGTGTTGAGGAGAACACAGTTTCATGTTTGGCAGCAACAAGGTGGCGGGAATACATCTCTCTCCTGTGACAGGCCACCTAAGTTCCACCCGCAGCCGTGTATACGGGGTTGCGCCTTGCCGTGAACTTGTATGCGGTGGCGCCTTATTTACATCGAGCGATCTTTGATCCCACACGCTCTCCATACTTATGAGCTAGTCGGCAGGGGTAATTCTTTGGAGCGTCCACCTTCAGGTGGGTCAGGCCGAGAGAGAGAGGTATTCGCTGAACATCGAGCGTCAGCCTTGTTGCAAGCGGGTTTGCTACTTTTTGGATCGCGTAGGTAGCACTATTTGACAACAACCAAACTGATATGTTTTGAAAATTTGTTAGGCTTGATGAAACCTGGTTTCACCAACATGTTTCTGAATCCAAATTGCAATTATGGTAGCTGTACCCCAAAGAAGCACTATTAGGGGAATTATATTAGGAAATTTCAGAGGCAGATACATATTAAACTGTAGGTAATTAGGATTAAGTGACGATTTAGGCTAAATTAATTTATATAGACTATTGATGTTATCACTTTTCCATCAATAATGGCTACAGTTTGTTGACACTCGAAAAGCATAATATTTCATAGGTTATCATATTATGCCGCTCTACTAGACAGATTGAAGAGTATAATTTCTGCAAAAATATCTGAAATGGATGAGAAAAATTATTTTTCATCACGACAATGGTCCTTCCTACACTAATCAAGTTTTTCGCAAAAAATTAAATTACTTGAGATATCAGGGTTGTACATATAAGCCAAAGTGACAAGTTTTCGGTGACATGAATAACTTATTGCGAGGCATAGTAATATTTTGAAAATATTGCGAAAGGCGACTATAAAAATAGCATTTAAGCAACGTTATTATAAATAAGCTCAAGTTGAAGGCGGATATGTTGAAAACTTATAAGAAACATAATGCTAATCCATTTGTTGCGTTTCATGTCATACTCATATTTACCTGACTATGAAAGATAAATAACATTTTGTCGATATATATCAGAAATGAAGCGTGGTTTAATTCGTCTGTATCAGAGTTCATTAGATTTGATTTGCACCTTGCCAAAATAGAAGTTTAGATAGAAATGTGAATAATAATGTTTTAATGAGACTATTAGTATGAATAATGGCATTTTGCATTGTTGGTGCAAATGCGTTGAAGTTGAAAAAATAATTAAAACTTGATGTCTTATTTGTTTTATTTTAAGTTTCAATTCACCTGTAAATATATCCTCCTATGTATATGTAGAAGCTTAAATTAGTATTTTATTGTTCATTTACTGCTTATTCCATTTTATATTTTCAAGGAGACTTAAACTTTGTTACTGTAATAATAATTTGCTTGCAATAGTAATTAGATGATCGCATGATAACCAGGTTAACGAAAATAGAATTTTCTTGATGAATTATTCTTTTTTAATATTAGATAGGTATATAGTGCTGTGATACTTGTGGGTACTTTTTTTAGTGGTTAATTAGATCCTGCGGTTTAGGCCTAGCATCTAATTGGATAAATATAATAAAGATAAATAGCACAACAATTTCAAGTATCTTGTTAAATTATCTATATACTTTTCCTATATCCATAAGAGCATTTAATATAAAATTTACTTAATCCCAATTAATTATATAATTCTCATTAACTATAACTATAGCTTTTAAGTGCGATCAGTGAAATCTTGATTTAACTTAAAATTTAACTTCAATGTTTTAAAATTAAATAAAATGAATCCTTGTATTGAGGTTCTTATAAAATTTGAAATTTTAATAATTTTGTTTCGAATTATTATAAAACAAACACCTCCAAAAGTCACTATTCCAAGAATGAGAAAATTATATTATTATGTTAAAGTTATACTATGAAAATTTTTAAACGTGAAATGTTAACATAAAATTTTATTGTAGGCATTGGAATCTATTGAAAATATCAACTAATCAAAATTAAAAATATTGAGTTCAATGGACATACGAGAGAGATCTCATTATACCACAGTATATTATAACTATAAGTCAGGGGCTGCCTAAGTGTGCGCCACTCCTGCGAACGCGGGTAGACATAGCGGTCTGGAATATTCTAGCATGAACATTTCGTAACGGCGGAACTTTCTAGAACACCTAGGCTAGTTCGTTCCCGCAGCTTGTAGAACTTTCTAGAAAGATATGCAAAATCCTCGAAGCGCATAGAATATTCCAGAAAAGTATGGAATTTTCGTGAAGTTTATAGAACTTTCTAGTAGACTTATATAATATACTATCGAACATTGTCGAAGTTTCGCGCAAGTTATATATAGGTGACACAGCTAGTATAAATATGGCAATCCAGTTCAGGTCCTAAATAACAATCGAAGGGTAAACATCTGAGAAGAAAATTAAACGGTTTTAAGCCGCGAGTTATTAGAAAAGCGCCCGCTTTGTTTCAGTGTGTCGTTCTATTTAAATTATAAGCTTACGTCGTCGCAATATATGGATAGCTTTGATAATCTAGAAAATTTGTGAGTTGTTAAAATGAATTTTAGTATGATCGTGAATTTTAAAAAGATATGCTTTTCTCTTGAGCGTTACTATAAAATGAATACATATTTTGTGCATTAGTTTGACAGTAGCGAAATTTCGTACCCAATAGATGTAATATAATCAATATTAAATTGGAAAGTCGAGGTTTTCTTGAATTTGGTATTTAGTAGAGTTGTAAATTATAAAAATTAGGTGTATTCTTGGTTCTGAGATAAAGCAACTGTCAATTATCTGAATAAATCTCTGGCTGATTCTATATAAAAGTTAATTCAAAATAACCTTTATAATATGTAATCCTGAATACATATTTCGACAAATAAATTGTTATTAACAGCAGTAGAAAAAATATTACACTAGGAGCATTAGCACACACCGCGTTATGAATGCGTTGTATTTTTTTTAGCTTTTAACTTACAATTAGTTTCGTATTTCTCTTGTTAATAATATACTTACTTGCTCCCGAACGGCGTACTATGACCTGTTCATTAACAATTCTTTAAATCCTTAGCAAAAGTGACTCGAAAATAGTTATTCATTTGTTCGAATAGACGCCTATCTAAATTAAAAATGTATCTGAGTTTAGATACCAAAACTTGAAATTACAGATCGATAAATAATTTGAAAAATATTGTAAGATAAATAACTTTGCATTACGGTCTAATCTTGTAATATGGTTTAATACACAGTAGTGACGGTTGTAATTTTCATGTTGTCTTTCTGTAATATAATTACTGTGTTCCCTTGGAAACTGTCCATACTTGCGTTTGCAAGGAGCAAACTTAGTTGCTAATTACTGTTAAATTTACGGATACTGTGAGAAGACTATCAAGTACTAACTATATCATGACACGTTGTTCGTTCTTCGTACTGTGCGGTAATATGGGGTTAAGTCTAGTTGCTACGGCTATGTTAACCCAATTAAGCCATTACTCCCTTAATTGGGTCAAAGTTGGAGACCCATTCACTCTGCTTTCTATTTATCGGATGAAAGGAGTGAGATACTTCCTTTTGAACGTAACTACAAATCTTCCTCTTAATATAAATCTAAAGTTTCTGTTTTGGCCAATAACAATGCACGAATGCATAATACAATTACGTGAATATGCTTCTTATTTCAATATAGTTAGCCACTTAACAGAAATGTTAATAAAGGTTTGTCAGAAAAAATAGTCGCTTACGTATGCAATTTAGCTTTCATAAATATATTACTATCGAGGCCACATCGCAAATCCAGTTATATGTATATATATATATATATATATATATATATATATATATATATATGTATATATATATATATGTAATATATATATATATGTATATATATATATATATGTATATATATATATATATATGTATATATATATATTTAGTGTTTATAAGAATTAAAATTTATTTCTTATTTATTTTATTGGCCGTGTGCATAATATTAATAAATAATAAGTTTTTTTCTTTTGGTTTAGCGACCTTTATTGAAATTCAATTTATTTATCTAACGACGTTTCGCCTTTTTTGTGTATAATTAAGTCTTTGTCTTTTTCAAGTGATTTAGAACTAAAAAAAAACAAAAAAATTACAAACGAAAGGAGGTAAGAATTATATTTACATTATATGAATGAATTAAAATTAAGATAATGATTAGAGTAAAGAAAGTTAAATTTTAAATTTTAAATTTAAAAATTTAAACATTTTATATATATGTATATATATATATATATATATATATATATATATATATAAATATATATATATATATATATATATATATTTATAGAATTTAATTGGAGTGAGAAATAGCAATTATTCAAATCTCCTCTCACATGTAATTGTCGCTAAATTTGTGCAATTGATTCTACAATCTGACAAGATTACTCCTGCCGAAGAATGTAGACGCAAACACGTCCCGACGTTAGCCATCCACCTGTGCGGATAATGAAAATTGTATGAAAAAAACCACATCCGTCCAGAAACGTGCATATATCGATATTTCACTGTCGTTACAGATCATCAGTACACGATATTCTAACATGGACATGATTTTATTATTATACTTTCGTGTATATATACGAATTATATTGAATTTAATTGGAGTGAGAAATAGCAATTATTCAAATCTCCTCTCACATGTAATTGTCGCTAAATTTGTGCAATTGATTCTACAATCTGACAAGATTACTCCTGCCGAAGAATGTAGACGCAAACACGTCCCGACGTCTACATTCTTCGGCAGGAGTAATCTTGTCAGATTGTAGAATCAATTGCACAAATTTAGCGACAATTACATGTGAGAGGAGATTTGAATAATTGCTATTTCTCACTCCAATTAAATTCAATATAATTCGTATATATACACGAAAGTATAATAATAGAATCATGTCCATGTTAGAATATCGTGTACTGATGATCTGTAACGACCGTGAAATATCGATATATGCACGTTTCTGGACGGATGTGGTTTTTTTCATACAATTTTCATTATCCGCACAGGTGGATGGCTAACGTCGGGACGTGTTTGCGTCTAAATTCTTCGGCAGGAGTAATCTTGTCAGATTGTAGAATCAATTGCACAAATTTAGCGACAATTACATGTGAGAGGAGATTTGAATAATTGCTATTTCTCACTCCAATTAAATTCAATATAATTCGTATATATACACGAAAGTATAATAATAAAATCATGTCCATGTTAGAATATCGTATACTGATGATCTGTAACGACAGTGAAATATCGATATATGCACGTTTCTGGACGGATGTGGTTTTTTTCATATATATATATATATATATATATATATATATATATATATATACACGAAATTATCGACCGTGATATATTATAAAAAATTAATTTAAATTCGGGTAAGCGGTCTGTCAATTAAAAAACTCCTTTATTAAATAACCCTATATTTCGCAACAGAATTTGTTGCTTCTGCTGGCGAAAAATAATAAAATTGACGTACAAAAAATAAAAATGATTAGATTTAAATCATTTTTATTTTTGTACGTCAATTTTATTATTTTTCAACTCTACATTGTGTGAAAGTCATATCCACATTACATGCAATTGTCGCTATATTTGTTGTATTAATTCATTTGCCCGGACAACCTGGACGATTGGCGTCGCGACGTGTTGTGTCTGCATTCTTAG
The DNA here is from genome assembly GCA_935421215.2 of Melolontha melolontha. Taxonomy (NCBI): domain Eukaryota; kingdom Metazoa; phylum Arthropoda; class Insecta; order Coleoptera; family Scarabaeidae; genus Melolontha; species Melolontha melolontha. The sequence goes on along the minus strand of OW285237.1, from coordinate 124,826,070 downwards.
GCAAATGTGATTTTTACATTTGTAGAAATTAATACAACAAATATAGAGGCAATTGCATGTAATGTGGGAATTTAATAGTTATTAATTCTCATTTACATTGTGTTTTTCATATATATGTTTAGATAATTTCTTAGCCGTTCACTAAATATACCAATTGATAAATTCTTGGAGTTTTTCGGCTTTTATATGAAATATTTACAAATGCGTTCCGCCTATGAATTAAAAATAAGTTATAGCACAACACACACACCCATACGCTACAGCGTATGTTTACATAGGTAACAACTGACTGTCTATGTTATAAAAAACTATGTGCTAAGGTTAATAACCTTGCACAGTTAGCTTCTTATACATTCATATAAAATGATGTCAGTTCTAAAAGTCGACCATTTATTTTGGTTAAATTTTTTGTTGCGAAAAGTAAGATATATGAAATATAATATTGATTCAGAATGCCACTATTGAATTTAATGGCGGCAATGATTATGTTTATAAAAACGATTATATATATATATATATATATATATATATATATATAACAATTGATAAATTATTGGAGTTTTTCGGCTTTTATATGAAATATTTACAAATATCAAATTAGAATGTATGTAATTGCAGAGTAAGTGGGGATGTAAACATTGCTGTCTACAAATTACAAAGCATATTTATATATATAGATATAGTAAATTCAATCAGTTGGCGATTTAAGGTCTGGCTTTACTTTAAAATATAAATATATATACTTTAAAGTAAAGCCAGACCTTAAATCGCCAACTGATTGAATTTACCATATCATACCAAGGTCACGAAATAATTATATATATAAATATATATATATATATATAAATATATATATAAATATATATATATATATATATATATATATATATATATATATATATATACATATAACATTTGATAAATTATTGGAGTTTTTCGGCTTTTTATATGAAATATTTACAAATATTAAATTAGAATGTATGTAATTGCAGAGTAAGTGGGGATGTAAACATTGCTGTCTACAAATTACAAAGCAAATCATACGAAATTTTTTATTTGAAAAAATATGGTCTACGTTGGGACTCGAACCCAAGTCTACAGCTATCCGGGCTGTCGCCTTTACCACTAGGCCACAATTATCAAATAAAAAATTTCGTATGATTTGCTTTGTAATTTGTAGACAGCAATGTTTACATCCCCACTTACTCTGCAATTACATACATTCTAATTTAATATTTGTAAATATTTCATATAAAAAGCCGAGAAACTCCAATAATTTATCAAATGTTATATTTAATGAACGGCTAAGAAATTATCTAAAAACTATCTAACACTATATATATATATATATATATATATATATATATATATATAATAACTTCGTGACCTTGGTATGATATGGTAAACCTAATCAGTAGGCGATTAAAGGTCTGTATATTACTCCAAAATATATGTATTTAAAAAACTCTACATGTTTCGGCTGTATACGCCTTTTTCAAGAGAATACAAAATATGAGTTCAAATATGATTCATATTTTGTATTCTCTTGAAAAAGGCGTATACAGCCGAAACATGTAGAGTTTTTTAAATACATATATTTTGGAGTAATATACAGACCTTTAATCGCCTACTGATTAGGTTTACCATATATATATATATATATATATATATATATATATATGTACAAATGTCCCGTATCGTTATGTTCAAATGTTAGAAGTGTAAAGTAGACTTCGTTTGAAGTAACAAAAACGCAAAGCTTGTATACATTTTTATTTGTTTCAAAGTTACAGATCTATGAATGTGATTGTCAGATCATCAAAAAAAATGTAACCCTAAAGTCAATACAAGCTGATTTTATTTTAAGAAGGTAATACGATTCAATAACAGGCCTGTGATTGTTAACGTCGCATAATAAAATGTTATCCTAAAATAAATAAACACGTGTCGTAGTGCATACAGTTATTTCTTGGATATCTACAAAAAAAGGGTACTGGAAATTGATTTATGATAAAGAAGGTTCTTACTTATTTTGTAAGTGCTGAACCATGAATATCATACAATAAGCAAATGTTCAGATGACTGTTAACATTGCATTTTTTAATAAAGGATTACATTACGTTTCAGTTCATACAACAGCTTATTAGTGAGTGCACACGTTTTCTTTATTCAAAATGCCTTACCGATGTTCTTCTCAAGAGTATACGGACATGCATTTTGTGTATGGCTACTGTAACGGCAGTGCACGTCAAGCAGTTATTGAATACCGACATCGGTTTCCCGATAGGCGCATTCCTCATTAGAGAACGTTTCTGGAAGTACACAGACAATTCCGGGAATGCAAACTGCGTGATTATTTTTCGACTGAGGGGTAAATTTGCCAGCAGACTTAGAGGAAGAAGCAGTAGCTATTGTTACAAGGGATCCAACTCTCATTTAATTTATTAATATATATCACCGTTTTTTACATTTACCGGTATTTTTGAAATATGTTTTGAATGGGGTTCTAATTGAATTTGACAAATTGTATTTGGTCCAGCTTCTTGATATATCATCGGGATATTAACATCGTCGGTACAAAATTCCGAATTAAAAAAGTCTAACTTCGCTTTTAATGTTTTAATAATATCTATGCCTATTAGGTCATCAAAAATATCAAGAAAATTAAATATATGAAATTTAAATTCAAGGGGTTTACATTAATAAAATTTCTGAAAAGCTGGTATTGTCATACTATGATTATGACTTGAAGTTTGAAATACTGTGGACATCGTAAATGGGTTGTTTTCAATATCATTTTTAAAATATTTTTCCGCGACATTAGGATTCATAAAGGATTTCAACGCTCCTGTGTCAATTAAAAGTTTTAAAAGGGGATTCATACTTTTTATATAGGGTAATTGTTTTTGATTTTTACAATTATATTGTATTACGTTTCTTCGTTCGAAGGGTCGTCGAGAAGAAAATTTTGTACTTCGTAATTTGAAGTTTCATTATTACATGTTTGGATGCTTGTACCCGGTTGATCTATTATATCGGTATTATATATCTGTCGATTTTTATTTTGTGTAGAGCACACACTCATAGGGGCCGGTTTACTTTGATTTTGAATTTATTTGATATTTTGATATTGTTGCTGAGAGTTATAATTATGCTGTTGGAGTCTGTACGCTGGATTAAATTGATTCCTGGGTTGATTATAAAATTTGTTTTGATTAAAATGACTTAAAATTTTGTCTAAAATTTGACTGAGGTCTCACATTAAAGTTTGTTGGATTATATGATTTTACGTTTGGTATAATTTTAGCGCTATTTTGTAAATATGTTACATTCTCGTCGGAAGTTAAAAATTGTATCGCCTGCGAAAGTTCGCTTGGTCGTATTGCACGTATTTAGCTTCCTAGAGGTTCTTTAAGACTTGCCAAAAAGGTATATAAAGTTAACTCTCTACAATACTTTTGTTTCGCGTCTTTACTTTCCGCGGGTTTATTAATATTTACGTATGTTGTTACTATCTGTAATAGATGCAAACACCGTTCGCAAAATTCATGTGGGTTTTCGTTTAGCTTTTGCTTTAACATTACTAGATCTCGCGTTAAACAACTTTCATTCCTCTGATCACCAAAATTACGTGTTAATACTGTTTTTAATAGATCCCATGTGTCGACCGTATTTGTATTTACTACTCATCTTGCTCTTCCTTGTAATTTGTTTACAATACTGTTCATAATATAAACATTTCTGAAATTTAATTCATCTTCATTATCATAAAATGAGTTTATTAATTGCTCGCTTATCGATAAAAATCTACTTAATTGGTCTGTATTCCCGTCAAATGGGGGTACACAATCTAAATACCTTGCTTCAAATTGAGCCATTATTTTATTATTTACCTTATTTGTTAAATTTACCTCACTTGTATTAAGACTTAAATTTTCAAAGCTTTCTCCTAGGTTTCCTAGTTCACTAATAACTTCGTTTATCTCTTGCATATATTTAAATGCGAATAATTATATATATATATATATAGTTTATATATATAATGTATATATAATATTGTATATATATATATATATATATATATAGTTTACGAGTAACCAGAAGCAGAAGCAGACAGTTATCGCAGACCTGTAGATTGCAAATGTGATTTTGCCGAAACGTCGTTCAGAAACCAGCACCGGTCTTTACGAAGACCAAACAGTGGAAACGCGGAAGAAAACCCGGGATCCAGTTACAATACATACTACTATCCGTGGAAACCTAAAAGAAAGCATATATATATATATATATATATATATATATATATATATATATTATTAAATTGCGTAAAGACTTACATTAAGAAAAGCATTATCAGCATGTTGTTCGTTGGTTTCCTGCTGTGGATCCTTGCTGTATCGGCTGCTGTGTAGCGACGTCTTCTTTTACCGCTATGGTGAAGATGGGCGAAATGGACTCGAAGTGCTGGTTTTCACGATGAAGATCCGTCTTCGAGTTCCTCCAGGGCTGCTTGTTGTACAAAAGGAAGTGGGGACCATCCAGTTTTGGAAGTTCGATCACTTTTAACACTTTCTTTTAGGTTACTTTTTGCCTAAAAATTGATATTTACCCAAATTATCACGTATTTGGTGGTAAAAATCCGATCTGACTGCGCCAATTATATTTTTCAACCCTCGCTACGTCTTTCTAAAAAGCTTTATTTTAACTATATTTAAAATTAAAACATTTAAGTTAGTTTTAATATGGTTTATTAAAATAATAATCAAATTACATAAAACTTGAAGCGTGCCTTAGAATGAAATGAACAGTAGTGGATTTCTCCTGATGCGAGATAATGAATAATAATGTATTTGGTTTTTAATACCTCGTCTCTTATCGTAATACTAAGAATCAGTAACGTGAGGCTGCGTTGCATTTCCCACATTAACGTTAGTGCATAAGGACGGTTCTATAACATGCTTGTACCTTTTTGCGACATTTTATACACACGGTGTATATATTGAGGTTGGTTTGAAACGTTTTAAAATATTTATAACGTTTATAGATATTTATAGATTTTTCAGATGGCTTCTGTGCTGTATGTATGACTTACAAATTCAAGAAGCAAGTAACGCAAGATCGATTTATTCCAAGGATTAATTTAATTCATGCGTTTTATATTTTTAAGTTATATGAACAAAATGTAATAGATATGAGATATTGAAAAACATCAAGAATTGAAGAAGAAATCTATAATAAATGCAGGGATACAACTTTTTGTAATAATGGCAGTGACTTTTTATTAAGCGTATTTGTCCAAATAAGGTTAGCTTCGAGAATGTAATTATTAATATTCTCGTTTAGCTGCCTTAGTTTCAATGTCTGTTTTATGTTATAATCTTCATGAAAGCATCAAGGTATACTGATCACTTACAAACAAGTGAGTCTTATTTTACTTAATACTAATACTAGCTAGCTACTTAATACTAGCAGTTCTCATGTAGCTTGGATTAGACGCTTGATGATATTGTTTACATTGTATTACAACCTAAATCCCAATTTGTTAGTTTCCTATTTCAAGTAGTGCTGTGCTGGAAATCTCAAAGTCGAATTTATTTATAATTATCTGAGTCTTGCAAAATTGTCCGCCAATTTTACCTGGATTTTAAACATCGTCCAGTCAATTCAAAATACTCCTTAGGGTTTAAGAATGCGTTCAGCAATATTAATGAATATTTGAGAATAATACGTTACTGTAGTTGAGCATTTATGGAAACACATTAGTAAATTTTGAAATAAAACACTTTACTTTTCGACAACATGATTTTAATATAAGAATAATAATAAATATACAATGCATACTTCATTAGTAGCAACTGTTGCTGCTGATGATGTGTGACTTAACATATTTTTAATTAAGTTTGCATCGTATTTAATTACTATATAATTTATATCATTAATTTTAAAAGTGATGAGGCAACAGAACTTCCGAACCTGGTCTTTAAAACAAATCCTATTGTCCATCTTTATACATAATAACATAATACTAACCCCCTCTATAAAGTTAAATGCTTCAATCTTGTTTTGAACACGACAGGACGTCATAAGACAGAAACACGTGTCTTTGGCTGAAGTGAACGTTGGTGCAATACGAGTTGTATTTCCATGTGTACAGATACAGGGTGGATGCATATATGTATCATTTGTAACAAGTGCTTAATGCGGCTTACTCATTGATATACTAAATTTCTTTGGTATATTGTCACCATCTGGCGACGAGTTAATGGAGTACACCAATATACGTATTGTTTTTTTCTTTATGTATAGGCATAGCCTGTTGAGAGGAAATTATCGGCGTAGCCTCTTTAGTCCGTCAGATCTCGTGAGTTTATCTGGTGCCATCTGCTATTTGTCCGAAGAGCGAGCCGTTAAACGTCATTAGCAAGACTGATGACGTCGTAAGACAGAAGCACGTGTCTTTGACTGAAGTAAACATTGGTGAAGTACGAGCTGTATCTTAATGTATACAGATACAGAATGTGCATGTATATATGTATTATTTGTAACAAGTGCTTAGTGCAGCTAACGCATTGATATACTAAATTTCTTTGCCCTACTTTTAGTGTTGGTATTAGTTTACGGCGATATTTATCTCAAGAAATTGAATTGATCTCCGCGATCCCTTAAGATCACTGATCTTTCCCTACTTGTCCGTACTCATCGTTGTGCATGACAATTCAAAGTGTGCATATATTTACTCGTAATTTGTTCCCCGGGATAATACCTTTTTAATTAGCTGATTATTGTAATTTTAGATAAGTTTGTATAGCAGATTGCGTTCTTTCCGGTAATATAACCGATTTATCTTGACTTTATTTACTTTGAATGTCTTTTTAATGGTAAATTCATAGAACGATACTGTAATGAACCTTTTTGTATTTTGTTCTATTACTTTTTGTTTTCTGTTTCTTGCGTAATATATTAGGATACCCCTTCCGTTGCTAATTTTTTTCTTGTGTTTGGTACTTTATTAAATCGCTGCTACGAGCACAGCTACCGTGAAGTGAGTGTCCCTTGTTTTTTCCTTAATTGATTCAATTGTTTTTATTTCATAGGATGCTTAACTGTATGTATTAGTAAATCCTTCGAACCGTGCAAAACTATAAATTATTTTATTTCTAATAGGCCACTTATAATTGAGTGAGTTAATATCTCGTCTGACGAAGTTTGTAAAATACATTTAGACGCGTAAAAATTGCCTGAAGTTTCGTAATACTCTCCCAAGCTTAAAATCTGTTATTGCTTCGTTTCAGGAGAAGGTCGAATCTTTAAAAAAATGACTCAACTCCTTCTGATATCATTTTGTTTGTTCAAACTGATACGATTATTCAAGAAAATTATGAAAGCGAGTAACTTAAGAATACTATTTCGTCATAAAATGAAATTTATTATATTGTATATATGTTGGATATAAGTAAATCTAGGATAAAGAATTCAACTATATCATTTCCAATTTTATAAATATTCAACTCTCATTTTCAAGTTTAAACCACTGTATAACAGAATTTTGTTGTCATATTCAAATTATAAAACTTTCTCTAGGTTCTAGGAAGCGGTATATTTTAAATTTGTAATTTTATTACCGTAAACCTTGCTATTGTTGCCAGTAGCTACCATTTCTATGAATTAATCACATAGAAATTTTCCCCATTTATGACGTTAACCAATACAATGTAGAACCAAAACGCGCACTTAATTATGTAATAGTTTGTAGAGGCAGTGGCGTATTTTTACACCGTTTCACACTAGCAACAAGAAACAGCAGTATTACATTAACATCAAGTGACCTACAGTTTCATCTCAATAGTATCCATCAGAGTCTCACACAAGCAATAAGAGACTCAACAGTATCATATTAGCAGTCATATAACACCAGTCTGAATTAACTATAAAGATTTTAAGTTTTAAGTTTTACATTAAGTGAAATTTGTGAGATTACCTTAATAAATTAGGTTTAAGTGTTTTTTGTTAAATAACTAAAATATTCAGAAAACACATTAAGTTTCATTATAACTGCCACCAACCAAAATAAATAACCAGCTAATACGGAAGTTACGCTCCCTGAGCGGTGGGTCAAGAAACAATTTATACAAATACTATTAAAATATATTCGAAAAAAGGATTTGATTGCGGTTCTAATGGTAAATAAGTTGGAGTGGACAACGCCTTTATGCAATCAATTAGGGATAAGTGATGACAATTTATAGAGTTGGTAAATTCGATTCCACTAAAACTAACAGAAATTGTTCTATCGAGGTTACTTTTACCACTTTGCCTTATATTATAAATGTTTTATGTGGGAAATTCCAAGGTTTAACAATATTTCTGCTTTTCTTGATCGCTTTAAAACGTGTTACCCTTAACAAGTATTATTAACAGAATATCCACGAACTTCGTATCGAAACACATGAACTTAACATTGTAAATTCAAACTAACATTTTTATATTGTCCAAAACTTGTTTCAATGCTTCGATAATATCTAACGAATATTTTATTGACACTTTCCCTGTCTGCCGTTCTTTGATTTTGTCAATATTCCTACTGGTAGGGTGTTCTGATTTCTTTAAACAGAAAAATTAAATAAGAATCATAAGTGGACCGCATTTATTGGAAATAGTACCCCATGAAGACATCATTGTACCTACATGTCTTTTTAATTCTTATACTTTTTATGTTGTTGGTTTCTACATTTCGCTAAATTTGAGTGGTAATCGTTGCAGCTTATTCCTCGACACATTCGAATTAATTTTACTTGATTGCCGTGACGTTCAGAATTATAGTAGTTTTATGCTTATAAATTCCAAAGTAAACACTATTAAGTATTTCCTAACTAGTCTTAACTTGAATTAATATAATCATATAACTAACACTTTAAACAAATTATTGGATCTCGATTTTTCTAGCTTAAGGTTCCATATTTTTGTTCGGTATGAGGACAAGCCTATTAATTCAGAGCATTTATATAATCCTGCTTTGTCTGTGACTTAAAGTATAAGATTAAATCCAATCTGCTTATAAATCTAAATATAAATGAGTTCAAAGTTAAATATGATCCTCGAAAATTATGACAACCCACCAATCTCAGAGAAAGGTCACCTAGCATTCCTTCTGTAATGCATGATAATGCATTGGATTGACCTGACGATATAGATAAGAATTTTGCTAGTGTTTTCTCTTGCTTGCTTTCTCTGACGTCCTCTAACGAACAATATACTGAAGCTGCTACCATGGAGTGTTTAACAATTTACGATATTATAGAATTAGAACATACTGTGCAGCATTACGAGATTAAAATCTAATTTAAATGCTGGCAACGATCCGGCTGTGTCCTTTATTATCAAGGATTGTAATGTCCCTGTATTTAATACGAGGGATAGAAGTAATGTAATTACTACAGACCCATAGCCATTTTCTTGAACTAGTAACGAAAACCCAACCCGACCCAACCTGAGCCTTAACATTAATAAGTGCTGCGTTGTTCTGTTTTCTCATAAAAAGGATCTTTTCAGTTTTAATTATAACGTCAAAAATTAAATTTTACTGTATAGTTTGTGTTAGGGGTGTTATTTGAGTATTGTCGAACTTTTCTTAACCATATTATTGATACGTGTAGATCTGATAAGTGCTGCGTTGCTCTGTTTTCTCATAAAAAGGATCTTTTCAGTTTTAATTATAACGTCAACAATGAAATTTTCCTATATAACGTGTGTATAAATTGTCGCAAAAGCTACACGCAGCGACGTTCTTCGTTTGGTTCTGAATAAAAAATCTTAATGTTAAAATGTCGTATCATGCTTCGTTTGTTTTCACGGGCTTCTTGATATTCAGACCTTTAGTGCGTAACTAACCTTTGCTCTTCGATATCTGTTAATAGAGATAGATGCAATTTAGTTTAAAGAAAACATTTTTACTAGTATTATTTCGTAAACGTTTTCTTTTTGATTTATAAGCTTGTTTTAAACATTTATTCATTAACGTACTTCCACGAAAAACACATTTGGCAATGTTGTAGAACAATAAGTTTGTATTTCAAAGTGAGTTCAATCAAAATCATTACTGTCAAATTTTGACATTTACGAATTTACGAAGCATGATACGACATTTTAACATTACGATTTTTTATTCAGAACCGAACGAAGAATGTCGCTACGTGTAGCTTTTGCGACAATTTATACACACCTTGTATAGTTTGGGTTAGGTGTATTATTTGAGTGTTGTCGAACTTTTCTTAACCATATTATTGATACGTGTACATCTGTTTCCGCGACTTCCTGGCTTTTTGTTACTTAGTTCACAATATTAGCTGAATTCAAAAATAATTAATTATCTCCATAGTTCCCTAGTGCGAAATAAAGTTCAATAATTTGTCATTCTGTGTACATTTTAAAGTTCCTTAGATATAAGGTTAATGAAAGGTGTCCTTCCAGATCACAACAGTCTTCTATGTGATCATATGCTTTTTAGTGTTGTTATATACTAGACGTGAAATCACTAGTCCTAACTTTCTATATAGTGTGGTGCATAGTAAGATAGATTGTCCCTTTTTACTTGCGAGGTTTGTTTTGCTGCGCCTTGATTTGCATAATGAAATTTTATATCCGTGTGTAGGGGTAATATTTTGATTAGAATCAGAAATGCAAATAAATACTTCAATAGTATTTTCTTGGGACCGAGTGTTAGACTATGGTCTTTTTAATTTCTTAAATTTTTGTATCGGATATACAGGGTCCGGCAATGAAACGGAATGATTTAAATTTTAATTATTTATTAAAGAATGTTTTTTTTTTAATTAATTAACCATGTATAATAATAAAGTTCAAGAACAGCCATTTGGCGTACAATAAAATTGGTGTTTAAAAAATTATTTTTTAAACACCACGTTTGCCAAATGTCCTCTATGGAAATTTATGCATTAGTGTAGTCGGACCTGGAAATTCTGCATGACCAAACGCATCATATTGACGGGTACTGCTTCATCTTCCTTTCGAATGCGTTGCTTGAGAGCTTGGATAGTTCTGGGCAGATAGCCCTGAAACACGTTTGCTTTTAGGTAGCTCCACAAAAAGTAGTCGCAAGCTGATAAATCGGGAGAACGAGAAGGCAACGATATCCGGAAGATATAACAGAGAAACGACGCAGCCTGGGAACAAAGCATGCACAGCATCAATTGAAAAAAAGTGTGGCTTGTTGCCGCATCTTGCTCGAAAAGTGTGTTTTCATTCAATGGAAAACCGCCATAACTATCGTATTTGGGTAGAACAGCAACCAAGTGAAGTTTTCCAATGCGTCCGTGACTCACCAAAAGTTTAGTGTGGACTTATGCAAAATCATGTTTGTAGAAAACACGATTACAGGCATTAGTTATTTGGGCATGTTAGAAATGTATGTGTTCCCTCAAGTTGAAGAAATTGATAGGGAAAATGGCATTAATGTCATTTTCTAGAGGATGCAGCCCCACTACAGCCTAATGGTCCAAGAAGCTCTCGACAATAGATTTCCTGACCTTTGGATTTGGAGGAATAGTCTTGTTTTGTGGCCACCTAGAAGTCCTGATTTGACGGCAATAGACTTTTTCTTTTGGTGCTACGTTAAGAATCTTGTTAATTCTGAAAAAATTCGTGACCTACAGCATCTGAGAGAAAGAATCACCGTAGCAATTTCAACTGTGACTCCTGAAATTCTTCAGAACACCTGGCGGGAGGTAGACTATCGGCTAGATATCTGCCGTGCGATGGGAGGAGCTCACACTGAAACTATTTAGACCTCTTTCGATGACCCTATATAAAAGAGGAGATCAACACGTAGAAAATATTTATTTTTTGTAGTTTTGTGTATATAAAGGTATACTTAACAACAATTTTTTTCATTTTTCTATTTATAGCGACTCTTGGGACAACAGCAATTTTCATCATTTATTAGAATAATTGTGCCGAAGCACTAGTTCATAATGCTGCCTGCCCTCATAACAAAATACGTATGCCTTTGTTGCTGACAAAATAAATCATTTAAATTGTTTAGTATTTTCTTTAGTATAATTCCAATTGTTTTTTCGCATGTTCGTAAAATTTAAATTACATAGAAAATTAGCTTATTAATCTGTATGCGCATGCAACATACGGAACAATATTAAGCCCGAACTAAAAATGAATAGGTACAAAAAAATCATGTAAGGCAAAAGCAAGAGTAACTGAAGAAGTTTCACTAGAATACCGATGCGTGTGTATGTGAACTGGTGCAATAGCATCCGTGGTTTATTTTGGTAGTTATAAATGAGTAGAGGAGCATCTGTGCCGTATAGTAGTGCGAGTGCATTATTTCCGTCATTGCGCTTTACGAATGTAGGGTACTGAGAGGTGCTTGCTCTTGACACGTGCAGGCGTGGGTGCTTCACGTTCGTCGGTTGATATAGACACCGACATTAGCAATCCTCGTTGACAATATATTAATGCTGTTTAAAGGTACGGTGACTAGATAAGAACATAATAATTACTAATGCGAGGAGAAAAAAGTAAGTACAACTTAGTTTATTTCAGGAGTCTAAAGCCTTAAAGTGTCATCAGTTTTTATATCAGACTATTTGATGTGAAACTCATTTCTCAATCATATATGTAATGTTCTAAATGGTTCTGCTATCAATAAGTTAAATGTAAGTTATTAAAGTTTCTATTACTTTAAAGTCAGGTAAAGATTTTGTCGAAATTTAAGTCATACTTTTTATGATTCAATTAATATATTAAAATTATATCAATCAAATTCTCTACGATATATCGATTAGAATTATATATAATTTTTACCATATTATATGAATGTAAAAGAAGTCTCAATAGGGTATAAATTTAAGGGAAGTTTTAAAAAATAAACACATTTTGATGAAAAAATTATTTATTCAATCAAAATCAATAATAATTTCTACCGACTTTCCAGATTGTAAATGCTTCCTTCTAAGAAAGTCTAAATTTTTAGATTTAATAAAGTTAGGAATAGCATGTTTGACATAATCTACAATATTAAATATCTTTCGTCTAAAAAGTTCATTCAAATATCTAAAGTTGTGGTAGTCTGTAGGAGATAACTTTTGTGACTGTGGCGGATGGTGTAAAATTTCGTAATGGAGTTGATGCAGCTTCATTATTGTTGCTTGAGAAGTATAGATTGCACGTTGTTATGCGAGGAATAAGTTGAATTTATTGAGAATAATAAAATCTAGTAGACTGTGAAAAACCATCATACTGTGTTAATTTAGAGGAACTCTTTATCAGTCATTTGATATCACAGTTCACGCTTATTTTGAAGGTATTCCGAAAGAATTTTGGCTGGAGCTTTTAAACAGTGGAAAGAAAGAATGGTCAAGGGTATCATTGCTGAAGGGAATTACTTTGAGTATATTTAAAATAAAATCCTAGAAAATATTAACCCTGTTTTTTATTCTCATAGGCCGCTGTCGGTTCATGAGTGCATGACGTTAAATAATTAATTTTCATGCATTTATTATATGTACTGACAGTACTTCTCTGCTGAAATGGCTTCTGCAGGTGGTGAAAACGAGTAATCAACGGTATTATATGTACACCATCACGTTGTTATCATTATCTTTCGTGGGTGAAGGGATGGTTTCAGAGTATGTCTGGCCCGATCGTTTTTACTAAGCAACTGAGAAGATGTTGTTCATACAATATCCATTTGTCATCCCAATAATGATCCAATCGAGAAAAGAATGACATCTGTTCTTGGAAAAATGCAACAAACACACATTAAGCTTATTTTTCCAATTGCATAAAGGTGACGCAGGATCGACTGGCATTATCGCCTAAAATACGTGGCTTATGTCACATGAACGTCATTGTATACAAAAAGAGTCGGTTTTCGTTTTCAAGTAATATGAATACTTTCACAGAACGCGCTGCTTATTTTCCTTGTTGAAATAACAAAATTATGTCTTCGATTTCATATAAAATTACAACTCGAAACTTTCTTTAAAATCCATACAAAATATCCTTATGTTAAAACTTTTAATAAAAAATATTTTGTAGGTAGACAATTACTAATAAACACCCAAGTGGATTTTAGACACTTTAGAAAGAAAGTACGGTAATAGTGCTGCCAATATATATAAACACAAGAAAATCCCACATTTCATATGGACAATTTCAACAAAAGAGGTTTGTATTGGTCAATTGGGGCGTAACTCTACCAGATATCTGATAAAATAAGTTCGAATCATGGTTCAGCCAATAACATAGGTGGCTCTTTATTAACCCCAGTTAGATTAAGGCTCATAAAAGTGAGTACCTAGAGGTAACTCTGGGGTAATAAATAGGCGATTGATGCGTTGCGCCATTCCTATTACCACCCTTATATACACTACGGCTCAAATCGGAACAGGCCAATAAAGGTGAATTATTATTAACCCATAAAAGCAGAAGACATTAGAGTTGCTATACGCAGACAATCCCATATTATTCCCTAAATTTAAAAATCAATTAAAATTAAAGAAGGAAAAAAATGATCTAATGGAAATAGCAAATGAACGGAAGGAAACAAAGTTTAGAAACACTGTCATATAAAATACAGTTTAAAATAAAAATAAAATATCGCCCACTGCTTAATAAAGTCGTTCCACTTCTTCCTATCCGTTGTCAATACTTTCCAATTCCTCAGTCCTTCCCTTTCACATCTTCCATAACAGCATCTCCTCATAGAGGAAGAGGGGTAGAATATGTAGAATCTTCTACCCCTCTTTCTCTTCCGTTCTAGCTTTTTTAATCTTATATCCTTAATCAGTTTGTCGTCTTCTAATTTCTCAAGATGACCAAGTCACTGAAGTCAGCGCATTTTTATGAATTGTGTTATAGGAGCTTCTCCATATAAAACTCCTTTCTCCGCCCTCTTTCCAACGAATATCCTCGTGAATATCCTTCTCTCCTAGATCTTCAATTTTGTTTATATTTTCTTACTCAATATTCATAATCTGCAGCCACATGTCAGAGTTGGTCTGAGTACCGATTTATATAATCGTATTTTAGTTTCTTTTATACTTCCTTTGATTTAAGAATATTATTCAATCCTCCTGCACATCTATTACTCTCTGCCAGTATTAAATCTATTTCTGAGGTCTTATTATATTTGTTATCTGTCAATACTACTAAATACATGCAGTTATCTACCTTTTCATAGGTCAAGACCTTCCCATCATTGACTTGTATTCTGAAGGACAGTGTAAAAGATCCGGTAATGTTTTTATTGTATTGTATTTATTATGACCTACGTACACCTGTCTGCATCCATTGCAAGAAATGCAGTACACAACGTTGGACCGGAAGGGCAGAGGCGTCAAATCTTTAGTTTTACTAAAAACGTTTCGTATTGGGTTGTAATTGTAAAAATCTAATTTAATTTCCTCTGTGGAGAGCACACAAGAGAGTTTTGGGTTGTTCAGCAATGGTATTGTTCGGAATTGGTTTGTAGGAAGAGGGTGTGGTGAAAATAAGTTTGTTAATCAAACTGCGTGGATAACCGTTATTCGAGAATATTCTACTTAATATGTTGAGGTTTCGTTGTTTGAAGGAAGGGTGGCTTATCCTAGACACCCTATGTTTCATGCCTAAGATGAGATTTATTTTCTGGCTATTCGAGTGATTATAGTGGTAATTTAACATTCTATCTGAATAATTGGCTTTTCTATACCAGTCAATCAATAAGCGGTTGGCTAGGAAAGGCACACTTCCCTCATTTTCGCATTCGATAGTAAATTGAATTTTAGGGTGGAATGAGTTAAATATTTCCAAAATGTCATCTATTGCTAGAACAGGTAGTGGGCAAATTAAGTAGTCTACATATTTATGTATGAATGCAAATTTGAATGGTAGTACTTTAAGTATGTTATCTAAGCAAAAATCCATTACCAAGTTAGCAAGGAGCCGGGCTGAGCGGTGAACCCATAGGCAAACCGGATATCTGAGTGTATGATTTATTATTAAAAGTAACATAACTATTATTGAAAATGAAGTTTAGTAATGTAAAAAAGGAGTCCTAAGTTAAATCTCTCACCTCTGATATCTCCTCCATCTGTTTTTTAGTACATGTAAGACTAAATCAGTTGGTATATTAGTGAACAAAGATACCACGTCTAATGATATATATTTGAAAGTCATTTGGTAATTGAAAATCTTGATATTTGTCAGCCAAAGTAAAAGAATCGTGGATGTCATATGGACTGCTATTCTTAAAGCTTTGTGAGAGGATATCAGCAATGTTGTAGCAAGGAGAGCCCGTATAAGATACAATGGGCCTTAATGGGACTTCAAATTTATGGATTTTAGGTAAAGTATACAATTATGGACTGATGGAATTGAATATTGTGAGCCTGTTGTAAAGTTGTTCATCTAGTTCTTTGCTGTTCTTTAGATTTCAAAGGAGTTTGTTCAATCGTTGTTGTACCCCTGAAGTGGGGTCAGTGTTCATGATTGTTGCTGATCTCCCCCCAAAATGCATATTTACTCATTGAGGATGTCATAAAGTTAGTTAAAATATTAGTGATCTTTGCTCTACGTACGTTACATGTACCGTTGAATATGACTTCACACTCAGCCAGAACCCCACTAACCCGAATGTCGTTAATAGTGACAGAGATGCCAAATTTCGGTCCCAATAAAAGGAAATCTGCAATATCAGAAGGGACTCTCCCCCTCCCCCCTCCCGTCCTATTCACATATAAAAATAATACAGGCTGGTGTATTATTTATTATTTTTATAAAATTTGGACGTTTTTATATTATTTACTAAGTTTTCAAATTTATTAATATTTTTTAATTTAATCTGTTTAAAAAGTCTTTCATTTCTTTCATTTAATGTATTTTCAAAATCATTTACTAAATATGTTGGTAAAGAGCTTTTGGCGGTATCTTTAAGGTTTTGTAATTGTTTATTATAAAAATCCAAATCTGACAACGTGATGGAAATTTACAAATTTACCACACTATGTCCAAACCTGTTATTAAGATCTGTAGCCTTCCGCTGAAGTTTCTTATTTGTTGTTACTAGTAAAATACTCATATTGAAGGATTCCTGCGTGATGTGTTTAGGGATGATGTTATATTTTCTGCATTTGAGTAAGAAAATTCTTCTATTTTGTAACTTGGTAATTTTCTCCGATGTTGACATCCATTTCTTAAGAGTGATAGTGTGATTAAATCCATAATTATTGGTGATGGTTTCGAAATACCCCATTCTGTAATGTATAATTAGACCAGGAGTCTTTGCCGTTAGAACATGTATGGAAGGGAAATTGTTTTTGGGGAATCCAGCAAAATTAAACTCTATTACTTAAGTCAGTTCTTTATTTTTTCTCCAAATATTTCGCATTAAGATTGTATGCTTCCTCAAGGGGTCACTTTAAGAGTAGATGGAAACAAACTAACTACTTAGTAACTAAATAAAGTCGTTAATACTTACAAATGTGAACTACTTTTTTATGGAGAAATTGTCCGCCTCACTATTCATAACGTTTACAATATTTCAAAGTAATCTGACTAATAACAATTAGCGTTCACATAGTTTATTTTGAAGTTACAGTTTAAAATCCAGGACAAACACATTTAAAAGAAAGGACCACGTGTAATTGTGACGAACAAAAGCACCATCTGGTGGAGTTAAGTACAACAAATAAGGATCAAATGGATCAAATATAAACAGTACTTAAAAATTAATACATCTTATTTTTCTACATAATCTTTACTTGTATTAACAGGCTTTTCCCAAGGGATTGGTAGTTTTTTAAATGCGTTATCGAAGAATGAAGTTGGTCGTGTCTTTAACTAATTTCGCACGAACGATTATACACCTTGATTGTCATTCAAACCATATCTTCTCAATTCTTCCTTGGGTAGCCATTTGGTAGTTACATAGGGACAAATTTGGGTTATAGAACGGGTGTTCGAATGTCTCCTATTATTCTTCTCCAGTTTTTCTCAGACAAGTGCAGTTGAATGTGGTCGAGCACTGTCTTGGCGAAATATCATACTTCGAACCACCAGTCTATGAAAAACTCGAAAAGTGCCTGTTTCGGCTTTTTCATTAACTGGCCTGTAAAACAATTTCTTGTACTGTAAACCTCCGATCACACGAATGCTTGTCCGGGGTTGTTTCGAACTGAATTTCGACCACTTCTTGTGACATCCGTTACCTTAGGTCTTTTCAATGAACTGTGCAGACAGTCGACCTAAAATTTCGTCAGGTTTAACGTCTTTACGAAACAAATATTTAATGATTGCGTAATGTTGCTCAACGGATGTTTGTACCTCTTACTTAGCAAACATAATCTTACGGAAGACCAATCAATTCGCGCGCATTGAGCCAGAGGACTCTTCTCCTCTTGATATTACAACCCAATACATACTAAAGCGCCTTTGACTGACAAGTGATTACAAGTCTGTTTTATATTTGATCCACCTTCAAATAAGTATGAAATTTTCATAGAAGTTCGTCGACTGTCCAGTGACATATGTGATTAGTATAGTACATAATAATTGGATGGTACAAAAAATAAAGTTCTAATAAGGACTCAGGAAATTGAAATAAATAACAATTTTACATAGACTTCAACTATTTAAAGATTTTCTCACCCACAAACTAAATTAATTTTATTCGATGTATGAAATCAAGACAGGATATTGGAAAGAATATCTTTTGCGCTTGTGTTACATAAATAATTAATAAATTGATATTAATCGTTTTCAGCTACTATGATGTAAAGTCATAATAACGGGTGTTCATTTGAAAAGTCAATCTAGTAGCATGTGATTTACTGAGAACATTTTGAAGTATGTCCTAAATTAAAATTTACTACTTAACCTACGAAGTCGTATATTTTGACAGTTTCATGCATACAAATAAATAACAAATGTGATTGACATTATCAAATGTCATTTAGATTTACGTTTACGGAACAATAAACACATACTAATAATATATATATGCGTCTTATTCTATCAAAATAATAAAAAAGTAATCTAGATTGACTTTTCAAATGAACACACATTACTCTTGCCCGTTTTACATGGACAACATATTTTAAACTGAATGCATGCCTAACAAATAGAATACAAATTTTGTTTTTGTTTTTTAATTTTAACTTAAATTTAATTCTCTTTAAAAATATTTGTTTATTTATCAATCAGTTTATTTCTATATTTGCATTTTTTTAAATTAATTTCCTCCGAAATATATACATAATTGTATAAAAAAGTGAGTATAGATTAAACACAATGATCCGCCCCAACAGGAAAATGATAGACACACTAATAGCGCTTACGCGTTTTGAATTTACCCGCTGGGTCTAGCCTGTCAGTCTACAGTCTCTCCTGTTATTAAACGGTCGTTTTGTTGTTTACGATTATACCATGTATAACTTTTATGGTATAGAATTTGAATGCATAGGCATCGGAAAGCGAGCAGTCTAGAAAATGGTATATTAATTTGTTCTAAGAATTTAAAATAACGTTTGAACTTACTACATGCAGGAGTGTATTAATTTCTTTTAAAGAATAAATAAACTAAGTAATATTAATATCTTTCAATTATAATTGCATTCATTTAGTATCCACGGTTATAGTAAAATAAAATAAAACAATCGTTTGATTTTATTTTCTTGTTCAAAATTAATTTCTTTTAAGATTGGGCGTGAATTAACGGTTAAAAATTAAAAATAAAGAATTTACTAATGATACCTTCAAGTTTTTTCTGACTTTCGGTTTAGTGGAATATACTGCTAACTTATTTTTGTGCATATTTTTATATTAACAAAGAATAAACACTCCCATTTAGAAACTTCATAGAAAGCTTCTATAAAGAAAATGATGGAAAATGTTGAATAAGTATAAATAATCAAATTATGATATCTTCAAAATGTAGGGATAGGGATGTAAGCAGTAGCGTAGGAAGCCGAGTGCGTGGTTCGTAGCCCGCACCGGGTACCAGCTCTAAGGGGGCGACAAAAAAGTGCCGGTTTTTCATTTAAGCGGTTTTTGTTACATGAAGTAATATATGAAATAATTTACAATGTGCCGAGGACGAAGTTATGACAATGCTTCGACAATGGCTGAAGTGAATTCAGGAGTTCAAGGAAGTATTTGGAACTTAATCCTAAAGCATTCTTTGTACTCTGCACTACTTTCTCAATCTGTGTCGAGTAGGTACATTCTTTTGCAACAATTCCGTTATGTATGACTTTTTTAGGGTCTAAGGTCCCTAAAAAAGTTTATACGTGTTTTTCTCAGCTTCTGCGTACAGATGGACTATCTTCTGGCAAATCTTGAAGTTACAGTGAACCGACTTTCAGAATCAAGATGGAGTACTCACTACAAAGCTGTCAAGCATGTGCATAAGTGCTTTAAAAAGATTGTCGATGCAATTGAGGAACTGTGTGATGCTTCGGAAACGATAGAATCTAAAGAAGCAACAACTCTATTGCCTGGAATATGTGATTTCTCGCTTTTGTGTTTATAAAATAATATCTCAGAAAAAGTCAACCACGGTCAAAAGTATTTTCATATTCTTGGAATGAACTTCGAGAACTCTGTTAACAAGATGAGAAGTCTGAAGGTTTTTGAAAAGACAAAAGAAATGACCTTGTTGAGGAAGTACTGCAATTTGCATAAGACGCATGTAAAGAGATGTACATTCCTGCAGTAAAAAGAAGAACTGTCAGGAAGAAGAAAATTATGCTTAGAGAGAAGACTTTGGACCAAGAACTGTACAGGTCAATGTTAGAGTGCATTGACAGGTTTCAACAAGAAATCGATACACGTTGAGAAGTCATGTAATGTACATGAAATCGGTTTGCAGTCTTAGAGCCCGGCAATCTGATTGAAGCCTCGGAAACTGAACTTCCAAAGTTTTACACAAAGTTTGGTTGAAAATTACGATGAGCTTTCTGCAGACATACTTATAGAAATTCCATGCCCAAGAAGATTTCTAAAAGCCGTCAAATTTTCAGAAGAGAAGTCTCTTGATTGGGCTTCCTTAAGATTCTTAGAATTTGTGTTTGAATATGAACTTTTCGACTCTGTTCCAAATTTTACTTTAGCATTAATATTTTTGTTAACATTACGTGTTTCTGTTGCATCATGAGAAAAATTTTTCGAAACTGAAACTAATTAAGGATTATATCAGATCCACTATGGCCCGAGCGCAAGTCTCTAGTTTAGCAATTTTATCAACTGAAAATAGTGGTATTGATTTTGGTGGCGCAATTTCAAAGTTTGCAGAACTAAAATTTAGAAAGAAGTGATTCTAAGTATCATGTTACACAATCGATTAGAGCCTAGAGAACGAAACTTGTAAACAATTGAGTTTTCATTAAATTGTATAATAATAATAAAGTTACACACTAGGTAGTACTATCACTATGAAAAAAAGATTTGTTACATTGTACACTAGACTAGCTTATTAATAAAAAAGCATTTTAATTGTTTTTTCATTCATAAAAAATGTTTACTTAACCAATCGAACCAGAAAATTGATTCCTCAATAAATTTCACTTTATATAGACTAGCTTATTAATAAAAAAGCATTTTAATTGTTTTTTCATTCATAAAAAATGTTTACTTAATCAATCGAATCAGAAAATTGATTCCTCAATAAATTTCACTTTATATTTTGGTGGATAATCACGGTGACAAGTTAAAACACCGGATGCCACTAGGCCACTGATTTTAATCTGGTCAATACTCGCAAGAACTGAACGAATTAATATTTTGCTAAGCCGTGGGCCTGTTGACTGTCGACGCCTTTTTTGTTGAAGAAGTTTGTACTTAAATATCTATTAGTATTGTCATATCAGTAAGAGTATTATGTTTGAAATAATTCGAAGACAGTATTTTGCCAAATAGATGATTATCAGAGAATCAAAATAACAACTAATAGACAACATCAGTTTCGATATCGCTGACAAATATAATTTTGTCTAAACTTTGGTAAAAATTTGCGCTAAAAATTCCGAAGAAATGGAAACAACTCCAAGTCCTACGGTATATTAGGGTCATAACGTGGTCAGTGCTACGGATCGCCTCTAATTGCATAAAAGTGTTTCATCCAGGTACTCACTTTCATCAACTTAATTTGAGCTGGTGTCGAAAAGCGAGATTGCTGTTCTAAGTTGTGTGTAGTAATCTATTCACTACATTCACACAACGTCCTTTAAAAGCTTTCTGCTCAGAAACTTTTTAACATTTTTTTAGCATTTCCGATTGTAGTTATTAGTTAAGAGTAGGTCCACGCTGGGTGAAGGAAATCTTTGTCCAGTTTTCCTGTTGCAGCTTCTCCGATTACATATCCACACTTACTTAATCGTCCAAATGAAAATATTAGATTTCAATGTGATGAAGGATAACTAGGTTTGTGAATAATATGAGTGATGTCCTTTATGTTTTGCATACTGGGACATAGATGGTGCCACTAATCAAATGTCAGTACTAAAAATTAGCCTCCATCTTTAGTTAACCTAAATTTGGATTTAGGCTAGTAGCATTACATCACTCAACAATTTCTCGGATAAGTCTTAGATCCATGAGCAGGTGCACCAAAAACGGCAGTCATTCAGGAAACCATCGACGCTGTGCGCAAGATCACCAACGAAGATCGACATGTGAGTGACATATCGTGAAATTGAGATCATTGGAGATTTAAAAGACCTCAAAAAATTTTGCATGAAGAATTGTGTGTAAAAAGATTAATTTTCCGTTGGATACTGCATCTGTTAACCGAAGAACAGAAAACAACTAGGGTGAATTGGTGTCATAAAACTCTATACCGCTTCAACGCAGGAAACTTTAAAAACGTGTACAACATCATGAGTTGTGATGAATCTTAGATTTACTCATACGAGCCAGTCGTCTGTTTGGGTCTTCTAAGGTGAAGAAAATCCGACAAAAGTCGTCCATTCTCGAAGTGTCGAAAGTGTATCGAAACCAGGTCATGTAGCAACAATTTCTCTACAAGATCAGAGATCTGTTACTGTCGATTGATATACAACAATTTGTTTGTCCCAAGTCGTCCCTGATCTCCGAGAAACCAATCCACAACGAAGAATCATCCTCCACCAAGGCTATGCAAGTTTTGCGAACAGTTGTTAGAACATCGAAGGCTGGTCTAACTGTACGAAGGTAAAGTCTCGACCTAAGTCCCAATGACTTCTTTACCTTTCCGAAAATCAAGGACGGACTGCGTGGTTAAATGTTCCAGTCGTCAGAAGGAACAGTCGACGCCTTCAAAAACGGAATTTCGACAGTACCATCAAACGAATGGAATACCTGCTTCCAGAGTTGGTTCGAGCGCATGCAAAACTGCATTAGTCTTCGTGGAGAATACTTCGAAAAGCAATAAAGTCAACAATAAAGCTATCTACTGTTTTATTCCATCTCTATATGCAAATATAAAAGACAACCCTAGTATTCGAGATTGGTTGAATAAAAAAGTAACTGTACTCTAAATTCCTCTAAATTTTAGCTAATAAATACTTATGGATGTATATAACAATAACAATATTAAAGATACTAGTGTGAGAAGAACCGCACTTATAAGAAATGTCATGAGGCGCTGGTTGATTTGGCGTTCATGATGTTTACATTAATCAATGAGTTTTCTTCCAAGCTGTCTTATGGATTAACTGTATGCGGCAAGGAAGTTGTTGTTGGAATTTTGTCTACCCCAGCAGCATGAATTGACGAATCTATAGCAGGACAAAAGACGGCGCAAATTATTCGAATTTTTTTCGGTAAAAAAATCGAATAAACCGTGCACATCACTTACGATACAATATATAAAAATGCATATATGCTTACTTGGTCCCACATAAAATGCAACATGTCGATATAATTTGACAGTAGTAGTATTTTAATATGTCATACACTAGTGTAATATTAACCATAAATCATCTACATGAAGGAAGAGAAAAGTTAGCTACTGACATGGCACTTTTCGCGATTAAGTATGAAAGCAAGGGCTGGCGTGTTTCACGATACCTATCCAGAAAGGCCAATATCAAATTCGTCAACTATATCAAGGTTAGTTGCGAAATTTAAAATTGAAGCGTGTGTATATTAAGTCATCGGAAACGAAGAAGACCAAATACCACAAGAGCTGATGCACGTAGACACCAATTAATCGAAAACATCGAAACTAACAATCGATTTTCTACTAAGCAATTGGCAAGACCTCTAGGGATAAGTAAATTCAGTGTATTTAAACTTTTGGAAAGTGAAACGTATCACTGCTACAGGTTAGAAAACCATCAAGAACTTAGATTGGGTGACAACGAGAAGATGATTCTTTCCTGTGAGCGGTTATTTGTTAGTAATAACCCGGATTTTTGAAACAAATTGTATTTGCTGATGAAGCAACATTTTCGTTACTGGTTAAGTAAATCGACAAAACACTCGATTTTAGCGCAGAAGAAATTTACCTACATTTTTTAAATGAAACTAGAACACAGTACCCTCAAAAAGTCAATGTGTGGGCAGGAATTACTAGCAATCAAATTATGGGACCATTTTTTATTGATGGATATTGAAACAGTGAAAAGTATTTACAGTTACTACTTACAGCTTTAAATGCTTTAAACCTTCTTCACCAATTATGGTATCAATCTGAAAATGTGCGTCAATATTTAAATACAACGTTCCCTGAACGTTAGATAGGACACGGTGAAGAAACACCTTGGCCTCCGCGGTCACCAGATTTGGCACCTATTGACTTTTTCTATTGGGGTTATTAAAGATGCATGTTTACACTGACGAAAATGAAAATTTAAGTCAGCTGAAGAATAGAATAATCGATGTTTCTGAAACAATTACAGCCGATATACTAAATTCTGTTGTTCATAATTTTTATCATCGTTTAAGCCTACCGTTTGGAAGGCAATGGAGGAATATTTGAAAATTTATTGCAAAATAATTTATTAAAGGATATTTATCAGAATTTATTTTTAGTAGCGAAATATTACATTGAACTAAATAAAATTTACCGTCAATAATTAAATAACACAAACATAACCATCATAATTATTAGCTATGTTGCATTTTATATGGAACAATGCAAGTGCATAGTAGTTTTGTACCGACGGTTTCTACATTAATGTAGAATTATATGAAATTATCTGTATATTTGTCTTGTGTACTCCACACTTGATCTTTGATAATACTTTTGATATTATTAAAAATGCTATTGTTTTATACAAATCGTGAGGTTTTACGCAGTCAAGTATGTTTCAAATTGTTTTTACCAGGTTATTAAATATGTATTATCATCTTAAATTTTAATAACTTCGAAAGGCGACAATATTTTTTCTACTATCACTTTTAAAAAATGAAATGAAAATCTTTCATGGCATTTTTATTAATAAACTCTCGCCTGTTTGTTAGGTTCATCATTAAGGGAACATCACATTGCCATCCATCTTATTTGAAATGACAAATAACTTATTATATATTTTCTAAATAATCGCGATGGTTAAGGTTTTGCATGAAAAAAATATACAATGCGAATCGTCTGTATGAATTTCGACTAACATATTTATTAAATAAATTCTTACAGCCTGTTGAAATAAATCGTCCTAAATTATATTCTTCTTGTATCTCTCTTCTAATTACTTAATATTTAAATTGTAAATTACCATTCAGTTTTTAGTTATTTTAGTACCAAACTTAGAAACGGTTTTTTTTCCATGATATGTGTATAACATACTAAAAAACTTAACGTGACTAAAAGAATTTTGATTAAATTAAATAAACGTTGACATTTGTAATTATACAATAGACCAGTAAGCACTATCTCGTAAGTTTATCTCAGCGTTCCTAGACATGACTTCAATACTACACGAAGATTTTAATTTGTTCAAGAATTGAATGGGTGTCTCTGATAAATCTGACACGACTAACGATATATCTGATTCACTATTGCAACCGTAGATTTTTCTTGGTATACAATAATTACGTAGCTAACAATACATATGTAATAACAGTTACAATAAAGAAGAAATCAGGCATCAATGTCAATTTGTTCTTAAGTGTATTTACAGTAAAGATAAAATTTAAAAAGATTATTACTATAATAAATTAAAGAAGATAAAGAAACTTCCGAAAAAAAACTTTTAAAATGACATTTTACTGAATTCGTGGGAATTGATTATAACCATAATAATAATAGTAACAATCACATCACTATGAATAAACATCCTAACAGAAGAACAAAAAAGTTGAAGAAAATACAGCAAACGATGTAAAGAACAACTTATAATGTCACAATTAGTAATGGAACAATTCCGATTAATTGTAATTGACGATTATCTATATGTAGCGAGTAATCGTAATCGTCGATAAAATTGCAATTATTTGCCGATTATCTGCCAAAAATATCAAATAAATTTTATTTAAATTCTCGTTTAACAACCTTTATAAACGCTCCTTATAGATTGCATGTTTATGTGATGTATCCGAACGCAAATTTTGGGAATTCTCTTTTGACGGCTTGTGAATACAGGAGACAGACAGTATTAGAATTGAATCCCGCATGTGCAAACCTGTTTTGTGAGAAAATCGGTAATTGTTTAGTTTTTGTTTGGTGTTTTAACTTATTAGCAGAGAACGGACTGAAGCGATTGAACGACCAATTGCCCAAATAAAACGTTGTGACGGTATCGGGTATAGTATGCATGTTATAACAGCCCCAATATTTGCTTGCTCGATTGCATTCGTCGAGCAGATATTATTTCCGTCATTATGAATACCAGATTGTGTGTATTCCCTAATACATTCAATTCAACAGTGGCGTCTAAGACGGAATTTACATTTATATATTATTTCGTTAGACTTCGTTGAAAAAATCGCTCAAAAAATTATATCTTCTAATTTCCAAAGTGTATTCTCGTGTTTATATGCTTTTATAGATGCATATACATATATGTATTTATTGTTCTTGAGATAGTATATTTTCTATCTTTTTCTATAAGGGATTGTTTCTGGTTTCGTTTCTTTCAGTGTCATTTGGTTACAACGTTTAGTATTTTCAAAAATCTTTAAAAAAAAATATCCTATAATTTTTTCTAAATATTAAGTTTAATTTACTACTTTATTTTTGAAGTAGTTTCCGTTTCTTCTTTTTAGTCCATTTCTTTCTGTTCTTAGTATTTCTCTTTATTTTCATTAACTATGGAGAATTTTCGTAGGGCAACAATGGTAGGATGGATTAGAGGCCATGCAGATTGGTTGCATATTCATAATGATACCGAGATATATTGCAGTGCCTGTTCATTAAGTTTAAGGCGTCCACAAAAGTGTAATTTTTAGAGACATGCTTCTTCGAAAACTCATCAAGATAACGTATGATCATCTGCACCTGACACTTTTAACGAAGATCTGTGTGAAGCTTTTATGGCGGCCAATATCCCATTCAAAAAGCTTAACAATCCAGTCCGAAAGAGGTTTCTTACAAAATGTGCTGATCATCATATATCAGATGAATCCACTTTAAGTAAAAATACCATATACCAAAATGTTATTTGAGAACCATTAAAAAAACGCGTACCAACCTATCTGGTCATTATCTTTGGGCAAGAGCAGACGAAACAACGGATGTAATGGGACGATATGTGTTAAATGTAGTTGTTGGTATTCTTCATCTGACAACTTCATACCAGCCATACTTAATTGCAACTGAAATATTGCCAGTCGTAAATGGTGAAACAGTTGCAGAAGTAATTGATCAATGTGTTCATAATATTCTATAATGGGATAACAATTATAAAGACAAGATACTATTATTTTTGACTGATGCGGCCGCTTATATTTAAAAAACAAGTTATTAAAGCAATTTTATTCCAATATGCTACACGTTACCTGTGCAGCACATGCACTACACAGAGTATGTGAATGCATCAGGAATCATTTTTCAAATGTTGATAAGTTACTTTCATTGTTTAAAAAGATATTTCTCAAAGCTGAGACAAAAAGTTGATGCTATATTTAGCAGAAATCCAGATTTGAATATATTATATCAATTCTGCACAGAGCCGATTGAAAAATCTATACATTCAAAGTATAGTGCACTTTTGCAACATTGTAATCACGCACCCCTCATCAGTTGTGATGTGGAACGGACATTTTCTATTTTTAAAGACGTTCTAACATCTAAGAGAACTAATTGAACACAGGAACACCTTGAATAAAGTTTAGTTGTTCATAGTAATGATTTACACTTTCAATGATTCACAGAAAATACATAGTTTTGAGTTTTGTTCTTTGTAAATTATTTTTATTCAAAATTAGATACGAAATTCGCTTGTCAGCATTACTTTTGTTTCAGCAGTAGTTGCTGTCGGTTACCAAACCGTTTATTAAATTCGCTATGTCGTTCATTGACAGATACATATTAACTGCATATGTAGGTATGTGCCACTTATGGAGCTTTGTCACACGTATCAAATTATTCGAAACTTGTATCGCTTACAGAAACAAACCTATTACGAATAGAAAGCAGACGCCTTTGGGCTATGAATCATAAATTGCTCGAGTCCGCTTATTAGTACTTCTAATGTCATCAAAACGCAAGTTGACTAGTGATATTTGGCAGCATTTTAAAAAGACGTCTAAAACTCTCCAAAAATCGAAATGTAAGTACTACAACGCCAAAATTTCTTATGTGGGGAAAATACTACAAATATGTGGAATCATGACAAGAAATTTCATTCTATTGAGATTGAAAAACATCCAGATGTAGTTCCTAGTGTCCCTAGTAGGTACATCTACCGAGCCTCCGGGAAAAAAATAAGCAACAGTAGTTGATTTTTTTCAGAAAAATATTCAATTTGTGATAAACAACCCTGGAGCTGTTGCTATTACAAAATTTATAGCAGAAATTATATGTGTGGATATGCAGCCATTGAACTTAGTGAATCATGTGGGATTCTGTAGATTGCTGAAAAAAATCTGTTCTAAATATAAAAAGAAACGATTTCTTGAGTTTCACAGCCCACGCTGTGTCAGATGACTTCGAAATAAAATCTATGTGCCTAGAAGTAATGCCCTTTGAGGGAATAACTCGTTGATATAGCACACAATATCCACTTAGCTGTATTGAAGTGGGAAATTGCAAACAAAATTCAGGCCATTGTGACTGACAATGCCAGAAATATTTCAAATGCTGTCAAAGAACAAGAACAAGAAGCTCCCTGGTATTCAATAAATTCCCTGTGCAATACATACAGTAAAATTGATGTTGAAGGATTGCTTATTTCCAAACCAATTGATAAAACAGATCATATATAAATCAAGAAAAATTGTAGGTCACTTTTGCTACTATACCAGGGCGGAAAAATTACTAGAAGCTAGCCAAAGAGAGCACAACGTGCCTTGTTATGTCTCGAATTTGACTGCTGTATTTTTTTCTGTATATCGTACACATACTTGTGTAATTCTAAAAAAATTGATTTTTTTAAAACTACACCTGCCTTTTGAAATATAATTTTGCTTGTCCTATATTTTTGACTGTGTACGTATACATTGAGGAATTTCCAATGTAATATTATTTATTCTCCCTACATTTAGAATCGTTCTGCTTGTATTAATGCACATTTATTAAGGACCTTTTCTATAACGTTTTCTTTGATTTTGCTATTTGTAATAATGTAATGTCATTTACAGTTATTGTTTCTTTAATAGTTAGTTTTTGATACGTACTACTGCTAGTTAATTGTTTATCATTTTAACTCAGGTATATTGTTTAAATATTGTAGGTTCCTTTAGTTAGCTTCAATTTACATTTTATTCCACAATATATCATTTATACTAGCTATTCAACCAGTTAATTATCTTGCATAAGGTACTCTGCAATTCCTTTTAATTAGAGGGTTAATTGGATATCATTTTATAATTACCTTAGACGCATTCTTGACCATTGTACGGGTTTACAGTATTTCTATATCATCCTCTGTTTATTTTGGTTAGTAGTTCTAATTTAGGTTATGATATATTGAATCTGTGAGCGGTATTTATACGTACATGTGGATATGGGCATATGTGTGTATCTTATGCGAACAAAATGGATGACATGTCTTTTATTGCTAATATATTTTAATTCATTAAAATAATGTTTTAATGTAGTTTTATAATTTTAGTTTGGGCTTATTAATTTCTAAGAATTATCCTGTAGTAACTTCTTTATTTGGAATTATCTTTATCGTATCCATATAAGGGCGACATCTTTGAGTAATTAGTCTGGCCCAAAGCTTTGTTTCTTTCATTAGCAATTTCTCCTTTAGAGACGATATTTAATTTAGACTTCCAGTAGTTTCCAGTAGCTTCCAGTAGAAAGGTTTTTGTCTTGTTTCTTTCTATTAGTTGTGACAGTAGAAAAACGCTTTGTTAATCAATATATTCATTTTTGTCTTTTTCTTGATGGGGATTTCCATCTATATTTGATTTATTGCACGAACTACACAACTAGGCCTATATAAGTGCGAACACGTGGTCATTCGTTCCTCTTGTGCGAGTAGATTGGCGAAGTAAGAAATCAACAGGTCCATGTGTCGCTAAGAATCTAAACTTGTATTACTATGTATTACTTGTATTACTATGTATTATTATTACTCTAATTTAATTAATAGTTTTACTCGCTTAGCGGATAATAGTTATTATGGTTTATATTAAACAATAGTGGATAGTGGTCTAAAAGGTTGCTTTTATCATCTGATGTGATGGATTAATAAAGATTAATTAGCGAAGCACATGGCCTGAAACTTCATTTTGTTTTATCCGACTTTTTTTACATGAGAGGACTTAGCAAGGGGTTATCGAGGATTTATTAGGAGCTCGTCAAGTTTGAGTGATCGCGTGTGAGATTACCCCGCACTATGTATTATTTTTGTTTCCATCACGAGGTTAGCGTTTTTTTTTCGCACTACTTGGGCACCTAAGGTAGGAACTATTTTGCTTTAAATTACTGAAGACTGCAGGTAGTTTCATTCGACGTCTCACAATGGAAAAGGCGAGTGTAAATTTTGCATATAAATTATAAATAGATTCCTTCATTCCTTTCTTTTGTATTACTCTACATCGTTATTTAGTTAGTTCTGATATCGATACCTATAACCTTTAGTACATAGGGTTATCGAAACACTCCATGTAACAATAGACTCATTCCCAATCTTGTAATTGTCATTTAATAATCATTTTAATAAAGTCATTTATTACAGTTCTTTTATATATAAATACAGTATCATTTAGTATAAGGATATAGATCACAGAGTGTCATGAAAATAATTATAGATTTACTTTGTGCAATTTTTCTTGATTAAAACCTTAAACTATCGATCATTTAATTTTGTGTTCTCGATCTCGATATCAGATATATTCAAGATCTTAGATAAATTACTTGCGCAATTTTTAAGTTAAGCTTACTATTTAATTTAGTTTTGTTTAAAAGTATTATTCAATGATTTCGATACGTCGATATCTTAAATCTTATGAACTATTTTTGGATTTGTCTAAAACTCAGTTATATTATGTGCATATAACTCAAATTAACGTCATTTTTCAATTTTTTATACGATTTAGTCTTTTATTTAACTTACTATACGGGGTGAGTTTTTAACACATGTTCAGTCATTACTTTGCTTTCAATGAAAATGAATATATATATATATATATATATGAAGCGTTGTTCTTCGGGATATTTCGCCGCGTTTGGATGATTTTGTCCTGAGAAGGACAACTTTCTTCCTGACGTTTCGGTGACATCACTTTCACCTTTTTTTAGAGGATCTTCTCGTTGCAATGGTAACTTCAAGAGTGCTTCAAGAGTACCATTGCAACGAGAAGATCCTCTAGAAAAAGGTGAAAGTGATGTCACCGAAACGTCAGGAAGAAAGTTGTCCTTCTCAGGACAAAATCATCCAAACGCGGCGAAATATCCCGAAGAACAACGCTTCAACAAACGACCGCGAAAACATTCGACGAAATTATATATATATATATATATATATATATATATATATATATATATATATATATATATATAGTGTCAAACAGTTCGGGCGAGAGCACGTGTTTCTATTGCGCTCCGGAGTTTTTCTTAAAAATTAAAAGTACAATGGTTAATACTCGAGATAGTAGCAAGAGTGTTAAAACGAGAACACACAAAATTCCTACTGAGTGAGAAAAAATAATTAAGGAGATTATGAAACAAATAAATTCGGAATTGTGTAAGTGCCAGTGTGTGAAAGAAAACAATCAAGATAAAATTGAATTAATAAATAATTAAGTAAATGATTTAGATGAACAGACGGTAACTGCTGGGATAAGGACGGCCCTATTTCGGCTCCTGTGAGTAATAATTACAACAAAGACAAAAAAGACATTATTATAGATGAATTGAATGATAAAATAAAAATTCTGGAAGATCAAATAGTGTTATTGAATTGTTATAAAAAATGTGAGAATAAAACGAGATCAAAGGAGAAAAAAACAATGGGTATAAAACGCCGGACGAGACAAGAACTATTTCTTCCGAAAAACGCGAACGGTAGGGTAAGAACGTGACTGATACAGGAAAAACGGAAGATAAGCAATGTATGAATAATAATAATAATATAAATGAACCAATTCATTCTTATGCAGCTATTGCGGACAATAATAATCCTAAGAACACCAGGTTTCGGTGTTCTGAAACAAATATCGTGAAAGGTACACGAAAAAATACTTCACTAGAGGCAATGGACAGGACAGCCTGGATATTTGTCTCAAACTTGGAAGATACAACAACAGTGAATGATGTAAAAAAATATTTGGATGAAAACAATGTAAGTACAATAGATTGTGAAAAGTTAAATATTTTTAACAAAGATAGAGCGGCATTTAAATTGGCAGTAAGAGAAGAATTGAGGGAAACCGTTTTGGATGAGAGTTTGTGGCCGAGTAATATTATCATCAAGCCTTACCGAAATTTTCGGAAAAGGAACCACGAGGAAAAGCGAACCTAACTAGAAAAAATGCATTCAAATTGACAATAATGCATAACAACATACACAGTCTTAGAAGTAAAACTGACATTATAAGTGTATATTTGGATGGTTTGGCATATCCTGTTCATGTCCTAGCCTTAACTGAACACTGGCTTGAACCTGGGGAGGAGCGGTGCATGATGCTGGATGGCTATTTGCTCATCTCAAAATACTGTAGACCAACACGACAGCATGGCGGGTCTTGTATTTTTGTTAGAGAGACTGTGGAATTTGATGCTGTGGAATACTTAGAAAATAAAAGCATAGAAATGACGCTTGAGTGTAGCTCGGTACTATCACATACATTAAAATTAATTATTGTAAATATATATAGACCACCAAAGGGGAATATGTGTATATTTAGACATACCTTTCAAGAAATATTGGAATTCATAATTCCCAAATATGGATTTTATACATTAGTTATTACTGGTGACTTTAATCTGAGATTCTTGGACGCTGATGATCCGGATGTCAGGAATTTTTTTGATATTTTGGCTTCTTTCGATTTGACGACTACTGTCTCTGAACCGACAAGAATCACAAGTAGGTCTGAAACTCTGTCAGAAAATATTATCACCAATTCTAAGGGTTATGGGTATTACGACTGTCGTGTTGTGGACGCGTCGTGGTCGGATCATAAGGGTCAGGAAATTAGTTTTACATACCTGAATCTTTGTGATCCAGAGCCGGTCAGGCCCAGGATGAGACATTATACTAAATATAAGCTAAATTTAATTGCTGAAAAAGTTAGTAGTGTAAATTGGATCAATTACTTAACAATAGAGAACTTTTACGATTGCTATGAAAGTGAATGTATGTGCTTTTGAATATTGTCAATGCAATCTGCCGATCTACGTTCAAACAAACAGGAAGAAAAACGAATCCATGGTTAACTGTCGAACTCAGGAAAAAGTGTGGAATTAAAAGGCAATTATACAAGGGTTATATCGAAAACAGGTTACTTAAAGAACTCTATAAAAATTACGCAGATTATGTAAAAAGTGAAATCAAGAAGTCTAAAACGACATATAATTCAAATTACATTCTGTTATCCGATAATAAAAGTAAGGCAACATGGGCATTGGTGAATAACATGGCAGGGAGAAAGAAGGAGCAACGGAATTTTCTGGCTACTGTTAAAGTTGCTGGAATAACAGACCAAAAAGAGCTCTTGGACTACACCAACAAATATTTCCTGGGTATAGTTGCTAATATTGATGAAAGACAGCCAGCACATTTTGAAGAAATGTCCTGTAAGGAGACGTGTTTTATGGAACCGACGACACCGTCAGAGGTCTTCAACACCATAATGGAACTAAAGAACACCATGTCTGCGGGACATGACGAAATATCCATTCCCGTACTTAAGGTCGTCGCAGAGCATCTGGCTGACCCACTGTGTCATATTGTCAATAGATGTTTCGAAACGTCCACCTTTCCGGATGCTTTGAAGACGGCTGTTGTGTGTCCGGTGTACAAGAAAGGAGATGTTCATGACATCACAAGTTATAGACCTAGAGCACTAATTTCGAATGTGGCCAAGGTGTTTGAAAAACTGATATATAGAAGAATGAATGGGTCTCTTGACAAACATAAACTTATCACAGATAGACAGAATGGTTATCAAACAGGAAAATCGACATGTTCAGCCGCATTTCAGGTGATTTGTGAAATAATTGATGTTTGGTCGAACAAAGAGCAATAATTTTTATGGACTTGTCCAAGGCTTTTGATAGCGTTAATCACAAAATCCTTTCGAAGAGATTGGAGAACTTGGGATTTATGGGAAATTGTGGGATAATTGAATTGATTCGGCATTTATTCGATGAAAATCCATAATTTAAAATAGAAATAAAACTACGGTTCTAATCTTCACTTAAGTTACAAACTGTTTGTTAGTTTGTGACGTACTCTTTAGATGTAAGCACCTAAGGAAGCCACTGTGCTGGCAAAATAATTATCGTGTTACGATTAAAGATTAAAAGTGAAGATTAGAACCGTAGTTTTATTTCTATTTTGAAATTGTTGGAGCTTTATTAAATCCTTGTGGGGCCTCTTTTATTTTTACTTTACATAAATGGGTTACCACTAGTATTTAATTATCCTATGGCCTTATTTTCGGATGAAGTTTCATTGGCAATAAGATCAACGGAAACAAACGTCTTGAGGGAAACCATTGTACGGCATTGTCCTCTGTGAGCGCATAGTTCAGAGCGAACGAACTTAAATTGAAGTGAGCAGGATCCAAATCATCATTTCGCTGTTTCTCAGCGGGAAGATCTTGTTGTAAACTTTGGAAACGGTGTACTAACCTCGTCGTCCGAAGTAATGTTTCTCAGCATAAGGGTCGATTCACAACTGAATTGCAAGTTCCATATACACCATCTATTTCGGAGGATTTCTCTATTTTCATACAGTAAATAATAAAGAATAAATTAAAACACTTGGCTTGTTTCACTATGAGATTTATTTAAATTCTCTAACATCTGTTTCGGCTGTTATGCCATTCTCAAAGAGATCTATAAATCAGATTTATAGATCTCTTTGAGAATGGCATAACAGCCGAAACAGATGTTAGAGAATTTAAATAAATCTCATAGTGAAACAAGCCAAGTGTTTTAATTTATTCTTTATTATTTACTGTATGAAGTTAAAATGTTTCACCAAGAAGTATCTGCAACAACAGCCGAGAATATTTCTCTATTTCACTATGCCCTTAGGGTTATCACCGGCTCAGTAAACAGTGAAGCCAGTTTGTGTGCGTATCGAGCTTAAGCGGTTGCGGTATGGTTTAGTGTTCTGGGGGAACAGTGTGGATGTGGGAAGACTTTTTATTCTACAGAAGAAATGTCTTCGTGCAGTTTTTAAATTGGGACTTACTGACTTGTGCCGAGAAATATTTAGAACAAGAAAAATACATACGCTTACCGGTCTCTACATTCTGAGGTGTACTTTGTGTGTGAGAAGGGGTATGAGCAGTTGGCAGGTATGTCTTAAATCACAAGTACAGTACTCGCGGGACAGAAAGTGTCTATTTTGCGGTGCCACAAATACCTCTGACCAGGGTACAAAAGAACGCAACTAGTCAGGTCTTAAATATTTATAATCATAACCCAAAGTACATTAAGGACTTGAGAAGGAAAAAGTGCTTCAAATAAACATTAAAAATTTTTTTATATATATAATCTTTTTAATCTTTGGATGAATTTTATTCAAAAAAATTCTAATGTGTTGTCTATGTCAAGCTTTATTTTATTTTTATATATTTATATGTACTTGTATACATATACTTGACGAGTTCTATACACTTGTATTTGGAACAAATATATATATTATTATTATTATTATACGATATATGTTAATGTAATTATCAAACTGGTCCATGATATATATATTTTTTATTTATATTCATTAATTTTGTGGCTTGAAAGCCAGTGCAGATTTCTTGGCTGCATTATTTTTGGTCTTGCGAATTTTGTTGGCACGTTCTCATATTACGTGAGATTTTGACATTGATGGTTAAGATTCTTTTCTGTTTGTTCTTGATTTATTTCGTTGTGAATAAATCCTCCATTGTTATTGTTTTACATTTGTTGTTTTATTGTTATGATAACAACGATACACGTATATACCAATGATTTAGTCAAGTTACCTTCGGCAGTGCCTATGTTCACTGTAATGGCTAAAGAGTTTAAACCTACATTATAAGAACCTCCCTTCCGCTCATCTCTAAACTATGTTGGTCTTTAGCCGATCTCCGGGGAAATCATGTTATTAGGGTAAGTTGGTAAATCCTAAGTAGTTATTACGTTGAGTACGCAGGTGCCGAAGTATTGCTCGTGGGGGCACATAGCAGCCTCAAAATGTCTTAATACAAGATGTAACTACAAGGTGGAATTCCACATATTATGTGAGCAACCGTTTATATGAACAGCGAGCTGCATTACATAATTACTATCAGTTTTTCAAGACATCACGAACGTACTAAGCAAAGATACTGGGACATTGTCTGAAGCTATTCTTGTGGTTACTGGTATGTTCCGACTTCTGAAAAAAGGTCAGAATGAAGAAGCAACAAGAGCGTGTGTAAAAGACGTTGCTTTAGCATTATACGAAGCGTTACAAAGAAGATTTAGATACATTGAGCAAAACAACACTTGTGTAATAGCCACAGCTCTGGACCCGAGATTTTAAACTCGTACTTTTAGGCAGGCCTCGACCCCGCAGAAGGCATAGGAAGCCCTATACATTTCCCGCTGAGAGCGCATTAGTACTGGCATTGAAAACGCAAGGTTGAGCAGTGTAGTATCTGTTGCTCAGCCCTCTACCAGCAAAACAGGTATCTGGGATATCTGCAAGGAGATAATTAATGACACAGAAATGGATGAGCCTCTTTCACCTCTAATTGGTAAAATTTTTGTTTCAGACTTCTTGTCTTTTTTTGTTTTTTTGTCTAATTTTAAAGACAACGTCACTTATCTATGCTTCTTTTTTTACAGGAAATCCAGTCAAAGAAGAAGTAGATTCCTATATCAAATCACCCAATCTGCTGCAAGGTGCCGACATTTTTCGGTTTTGGGAAACCGTAATTTCTTCTTGAACAGCAAAGGTGTTACAGAAAAAAATATGGTTATTACTGGAAGTCCGTTAACTCGTGGTCAGTTCTTTCTGACAATTACGATACACAGAAATATGTGTGCCTGGAACTAACAGTTTAACAGGCTCCATCTTTGGAGTCTAGATCCTAGTATTTCTCTTTTAGTTTTTGACAACCTAAAGTCTTGAATAAGATCATTGATCATTGAATAAGATCATTTAATTCTAACTGATTTATTAGGCTTGGTCCGTCCTCTTCAAATGATAAATATTTATCAACGCTAGTTGACAACTTGACACTTGCTTCTTTTGGCTTTGTAACATCATATTCTTCTCTCGAAACCCTTATGGGTGTTGGTACTGGCAAAGCCAATTTTCATGCAGCAAAAGTAGCAATCAGTCGAATGGTCCGTTTGTTCATGTTAAATCGTATATCTTGCAAATGGCATTCCGCTTTTCTTACCGTTTTATCAGCCCCTCAGAGTAACAGCAGTGTGTACGCCGCAAATGCTGGGACTCAATGGCTTGCAATTTTTATAAAAGTCATTAGTTATATAAGTGTATAACTTTGACATCAATATACTGTCATTTATAAGTCTTTGATAAAGGTAACGTCTCAGAGCTTATTTTAAATATATACATATTAAAGTAAAACAGACCTTAAATCGCCGAAAATCTAAATCAAATATATATATATGTGTATATATATATATATATATATATATATATATATATATATATATATATATATATATTTACAAATATCAAGTTAGTATGTATGTAATTGCAAAGTAAGGGGGGATGTAAACATTGCTGTCTACAAATTACTAAGCGAATCATACGAATTTTTTTTTTTTTTTTTTTATTGAAAAATATTGTCTATGTTGGGACTCGAACCCAAGTCTACAGTTTGCTGGACTGTCGGTTTTACCACTCACCCACAATAGACCTAGGTTCAAGCTAAGAAATTATCTAAAGACTTATATATATATATATATATATATATGGCAGATTTAATTAATTGGCGATTTAAAGTCTGGTTTTACTTAAAAATGCATATATATATATATATATATATATATATATATATATATATATATAAAACAATCTTACATGTTTCGGCAAGTGATGCCTTTCTAAAAGAATTTAAAATATAAATGTCAGTATATTAATGCCATACTTATACATTTGTAGTTGTCATGGATAAAATTATTCAAAGATACATCCAGTTTAATAATAATAAATTATGCCTTAGTATTCAAAAAATAGTTAGACAACAAAAACGGGGAAAGGCAAGGCATGAGTTGTTATTATGTATTCGCCCGTGGAGCGGCTTAAGATGTTAAGCTGTCGGCATTCGCCTTAAACGAGAAGGAAAACCACGAAAACCTACTCGGAGAGCCAGTCAGGGATCCAAACACGGAACTGTCAGCATGATCAGCAAATGTACAGATATTTAAATAAAACATAAGATATATATTTTTATAACAGCAACATATATTATGGTGGTAAATTGCAGATCGTTACATAATTAGGTTGTAGTATATACTGCTTAAATTTTTTATATCACTTCTGTTGTTAATTGAATTTTTGTCCTGTTTAGTACTAATCATTTCTTTAATTTCCCTTTTCATTGTGTGTTGTTCTTTATCAGTTATCTGTTATCAGTTATCTTAAATGGTGATTATCAGTCTTAAATTGTGTTATCAGTTATCTTAAATGGTGTTATCTGTTATCAGTTATCTTAAATGGTGATTGCGTTGCAGTTTGTGGGTAAATAAAGCAGTTTTGTTTGTTTTAGAATATTCTTTTGTATAAATATTGTTTAATTTGGCCTATGTAGTAAATATCGCAATCGCGACATGGTATTTTATAGATGATATGTGTTTCTCGATTTTTTCCTATTTTAGGTTTTAGTTTTGAAAATAGATGTTTATTAGTATTACTAAGTTTATATGTTGTAGCTATATCATATTTTTTTAAAGTGTCTTTAATTTTTTATAATAATTGTGGAACATCTGGAATCGTGCTATATGGTGTTCCATTGTTTAAATTGTTATTGGTGTCTGCAGTGTTGTATATTTGGTGGATTCTTTTTTTTATTGTTTGGTATATAAGTTGTGTTGGATAGTTGTTATTTGTTAAGATCGCTTTAATTTTCTTGATGTTATCTTTTCTGTATTGAGTATGTGATAGTTTTACTGCTCTATCAGTCAGATTATTTATAATCATTTTATTGAATACTGTAGGTGCATTTGAGTGGTAATTCATATATCGAAAAGAAACTGTGGGTTTATTATACCAATTTGTGTAAATAGTACCCTGTCTATAATAGCTTAAAGAAATATCAAGAAAATTAATACTGTTATTAATTTCTTCTTCAATAGTGAATTTTAATTAAATCTACCATAACATACAAAGGTCACGAAATAATTGTCTATATATATATATATATATATATATATATATATATATATATATATGTATATATATATATGATGCATATATATATAGATAATTATTTCTTCACCTATGTATATTATAGTAGAATTAGTTAGTCGACGATTTTTGGTCTGTTTTACTTTAATATGTATGTAAAATATGCAGTCCTTAAATCGCCGATATATATATATATATAAAACAGGCCTGGTGGCCGTTGGGTTTGCATTTTGCCACTCACTCTTCTTTGCCATTTGCCTCTTTTTTCCAGCTCGGGTCTCCTACAACCGATCTTTATGCACTTCGTCTCACTATCTTTTCGAGGGTTGACCCCTTCTCTTTCTCATAAGATTCCATGGTCCCATCAGTTATCAGACATTCTAGCTGTGTCGCAATCATCTAGCTCTTTGTATTCTAACAACTTATACAATGCTTAGCTTGTTGAATAGTTCTTCTACTTCTTTGTTTGTTCTTCTTCTAAATTCTTCGACTTCTTTGATCCATCCAAAAATGCTTTTTAAAGATTTCGTTTCCGATATTTCGGGCTTGTTTGCGTCTTTTTTATTTATTACCTGCTCTACAAGCGTAAGTAACGGTAGGCCTTAATATTGCTTTGTACAATCTGATTTTCGAAGCTCTAAATATAATTCCTTAAAATTTTTATAAATATTTCTGCAGCTCTACTTTCTTTGGCTAATCTTTTATCTATTTCTTTTTCTTCATTCGCTTTGCATATTATAGTTGCTCCTAGATAATCTATTTGTTTCTCTTTCTCTATGCAATATTTCTATTTCCTGCACAGCTATATAAATTAACGGGCCCTCGCCTATTTTGTTCTTTTGCAACCATATATTTTGTATTGTTTTAGTTAATTTTAAGCCATATTCTCTTGCTATCTCTTCTATAAATCTAAATATTCTTCATATTTTCTTGGCTCTCGGGATCTGATACTCAACTCATGGAGTTTCGGCTATGAGTACCATATCATAAGTGTAAGCCATATATTGATGTCTATTGCTATATATTAAGCCATTAGTTCTTGTATCATGTTAAAGAGAGTTTTAGAAATTGCATCACCCTCTCTCTGTCCCTTCTTTACGATAAATTTCTGAGAATCCTCCTTCCAATATTATTCTACTTCCATATTTTATACATAAAAAATATTGTAATGAAATATTGAACTATATGGTAAAACGTTTCCAATAAATCACGACCAGAATCTGCGACATCTATTAACATAAATTTTATTTATAACTTGAACAAATTTAAAATTAAAGTTTTGTCGATATTAAATTATAAGATTTGATTTTTGCAGTTAGAAATAACAGCATTATAACATAATTTATTAGAAAAATTTATTTAACTTATCATCTTGTTAATAAAAAACTATAAATTCATATGATTTTTAGCTTTACAAATCATCAATTCCAACAAACATAAAATTACTATCAAAAATGAAAAGATATGTTAAACAGTCTATGTAATCTAGCAATCAGTTACGGCGTTTTTCCACCAAAAACAATATGATTCCTATTTGATTCGCTTCAAGTGCGATAATCGTCATCGCAGCGGGAAATTTTTTACTTCACGGATGAAGATACACTGGACGGACACCACTTGCGCGTTCTGACAACTCAATCCGAGATGTCCACTTACAGACACAAAAAAATGGTCCGTGACAAATTTTGTCTTAATATTTACAGGACCACCGATGAATGAAACAACAAAATCATTATATATTTTAATACGTCAGATTATTATCTGTGAAAACGAATGCCGTCTATAATAATCGTCGTATGTCACCTTTACGTTTTGTTTAGTAACCGTTATCTGAAGTGTAAAGTGTATCTAAAGTTTGTAGTTAAAATTGTACATATTTAAATTTTATATTTGTTTCGAGTTTTCTTATTTTTTGTTA
This sequence comes from Melolontha melolontha, assembly GCA_935421215.2. Classification (NCBI taxonomy): domain Eukaryota; kingdom Metazoa; phylum Arthropoda; class Insecta; order Coleoptera; family Scarabaeidae; genus Melolontha; species Melolontha melolontha. The sequence continues at coordinate 124,784,028 of OW285237.1, read as the reverse complement.
AACTTATTACTTTAAATATTAGGTATGCGGATATTCTAACAGTTAACAAATAGTAATTATTAGAATTTGGCTTTAAAAATGACAAGTTTTAGAAAATGTATACGTTAATTTAAATTACTCTTTCTGTAATTTTTAATTAGATCTAATCAAAACTCATCACAATAGACAGACATAATTTCCAAGAAGGTAAATTTTGCAGATGTTTTGAATTGAGAATGCTAGCAATAAAGGTATGATTTTATTTCATTAAAGAAATTAGGAAATAGCATATTTACAATAGTTACAGGTTTTATTTTTGATTTTGGTTTCATTTTCAGCGAAATATGTACCCATTTACTAGTATTAGTATTTTGGTAAAACAAAATCAAATTTTGATCGCAGTTATTTAAAAATGTCGTAACGTATGTTCTGTTTCCGACTAGTGAGCAGAGGAGTGGGGATATCGATGCTATCCCAGCGCTTCAGTGTAGTCTGGCTCAGTGTGAGACTGGCAGTGCTAGAGAGAGAATCGTTCGGACATTCTTTAGTATTATTTTGGTCATTTAAAATGGCTGCTGCAATAAAAAATCCCGCCGACTGTGAATGTCGTGCTGTTATCCGCTTTCTGTGTGCAAAGAACATGAATTCTGCTGAGATTTATCGTGAATTTTGTTTTGTTTATGGTGAAATTTATTGAGTGACAGTATGGTTAAGATGGTGCCGTATATTTTGAGAAGGATAAACTAATGTCCATGATGAAGAATGGAGTGGAAGACCAACCGTTATGACGAACGTATTTGTGGGTAATGTCGAAGAAAAAATTCGTGAAAATCGGCAGTTCACAATCACAGAACTGAGGAACTTTTCCTCTCAAATTTCACGCATTGTTTTGTACGAGGTTGTTGCTGAACATTTAGGTTACCACAAATTTTGTAAACGATGAATGCCAAAACTTCTTACAAAACAAAGGGAATTGGATCGGCACTTACTTCTCTGACACGTTACGATATTGAAGGTGAACACTTCCTCAGGCACATTGAAATAGGTGATGAAAGTTAAGTCGCCTATGTCAACATTGAGATGAAAAGACACTTAACGTTGCAGTGGGGTCGCTCTAACTCGCCTACGGGGAAACTTTTAAAATGCCGTAAAACTTTTTCTACGAGAAAAATAATGGTCACTAATCTTCTGGAACAAGAAGATCGTTCTTTTGTAGACTTTATGTAACGAGGGACCACAATAAACACACAGATATGAAGAGGTAATTGAAAACTAAGCTGGTACAGCCCTCTAACAAATGTCTCATTCTTAATAGCAACTATGTAGAAAAACAGCTGAAAGTCGTAGCTTGTACATAACGAAAACCTCTTCATGTATTGGTGTTTTTTTTAATAACCAAACCAAATTTACGTCCGAATATGAAAATTAAAGTATTAAATAATAAATCAATATATTTATTTGCAATAATCACAATTTCTCATTTTCTCTCTCCATTCATTATATGTTTACATCTAAAATATAAATTTATTACATTGCAATAATTATACGATCCAACTAGTATCAATATTTTTGCAAAAATCCCGCAATTGCAGAATACTTAAAACTCCTACATGTTTCAAGTTACTTAGGCCATTGTTTGAAGAGAATTTATTATACATTCATTACTGATAGCGAGGCTGATATTCATACTCTCTTAAAAAGTATTTAGAATGGCAATGAAACAGTGTGGGGAGAAGGATATGTCACGGAAAGCATTAAAATATTAGAATTCGAAAATAAAACTCACTAAGGACTAGAGGCGCCCCAAGAAGGTCGTCCAGAAATGGTGGTAAGCGGTTAACGTTTTCAGGAAGAAAGAATTGAAGTAATTAATAGTGTTACTAATTTATCAAATTCAGTTAACTCTGATTGATCAATGTAATATGTATTTCAAAGTATACCATATCAACAATTAGGTATTTTAACTAGCTTTATTTATTTTATTGTATGCATATTACAGATGAAAGGATTATAAAAGAAATTAAACTAAACATAATTTCCATAGCCGCATTTCTATTATTGATATATAATTCAAGAAATCACTGACTAAATTTTTGTCTTCGTCGTATATCTGCAGTAAGTATTTTATGGGTTAAGTGTAAATCATTTTTAAGGATATGTCTAGTACACGGAAATTCTTGCTAAAAGTGCTCAAATCTCTAGACGTTTCTCAATTTCTCGTCGCAACAGTCACTTTATTTATAATAGTCTGCCACTACCTTTTCTGCAATCCACAAATTCAAAAACTGCAAAAAAGAGAGAATGATACATAGATATAATAATATAGATTGAGATAATAATTCGAGAAAGCTCGATCTGCAAATTCGTCCAGAAAATATTAAAATCTCTTACAGAATCAACCCAGTAACCATTGAATTTTCTGTAGTTTCTTAAAATAATTTCCTCTATACCAGGTGTCCTTGAAATAAAAAGACAGCGTATGAAAAATGAAAAAATTAAATTATATTGAATATATACCCAAAAAATTTTCCCAAAATTGCCTTTCATAAGCGAGAAAAAAGTGACGAAGTCTAGTGCAATAACTTAAATATAGAGGGAACCCTTCACCAAGAAAAAAATAATAACGAATATCGTAACTAACAAGCCTAAAGCTACTGTCTTAAGTAATTAGAAGAAACAAGACAAAAATCTTTCTGAAAAAAGCTAAATTAAACATTGTTAATAAAGGAAAATTACTAATGACTGAAACAAGTTATAGGCCCAGACTAATTACTCAAAGATGGCTCTGGTATTCGGACACAATAAAGAAAAAGCCAATTAAGGAAATTACGACTTGAGAATTTTCAACAATTAATAAGACCTAATCTATAATTGTAAAATTACGTTAAAACAGTATTTTAATAGAAATCAAATAACTAGGAGAAAAATATAATAGTCCGCCATTTCGTGTACAAAAGATACACACACATGCTCAATTCACCTGTAGGTACGTGTAATTCTTCTTACGATCCCAATGACCATGCGCCACTTACTGTCAAACTTATCTAGCTTAAATTGTATTGCAAACAAACCCAAAACAAAAGGGAAATCTTCTTAATTAACTATGAAAACCATACAAAATTACAAATTGAATCGATGGTAATTTAGAAGACAATACCCAGACTATTTTTCTAATTAAAAATAGTTTTCAGATAACTAACGCAATATATCAAGATGTAAATAAAATGTAAAACTCAACTTCAGAGTTATGCTGTGAAATACATTCGTAATCAGATGATATTAAAAAAAAGGGAAGGAAAACTGAGTACGTATCAAAAATTAATTATAAAAGAAGCAATGGAGCTGTGAATGACATTACATTTATTTCAGGTAGCAAAAATCAAAGAAAACTTTATAGAGTAGATCCTTAATAATTGTGTAGAATATTGATACAAGCAGAACGATGCTAAATGTAGGGAGAATAAAATAATATAAATTGTAAATGCCTCGATCTCTACCTAGACAGTCAAAATTATTGGACAAGCAAAAATGAATTACAGGTAGGATAATTTTAAGAAATTAAAATTAGAACAATCGGTAAACAATAATTATATGTTATACTGAAAATATTCTGCAGTCTAAATTGACACATAACACTTTACAGTCTACAAATATGAGTTTAAATCAAACACGATTGCTCTATCTGTCTTTTTTGTTCATAGTCTGCTCTTACAAATAATTTTGAAGTTCAGTCGTTATAATAACGCTTTTAGATAAATAATTTCAATACGATTTTAGTAATAACATAGTAGTTAACTGTGCAAAATGCAAAAATATGTAAAGAAATCAAAATTTTCGTTTGTAGTTTATTGATTCTGATACATATACTAGAAGGAAAAAAGAAGGTAATTTCTAGAAGTAAATATTTGAAGAAATAATTTATTCAAAGGTAAAAATTTTGTGATTATTTATTTATGAATAACAACACAGTTGAAACTATCTTTCAAATTATTATTTTAAATTAAATATTTTATTACAAAACTAAATACATCCATGCACCAACTGCCTGAAAATTTTGATTTTTGTAAATACTTAAATGTAATGATACGCCGGCGTGATTAAAAAATTGTTGTATATAAATAAGTTAACTTCTTATTAATTAAGTATTTGTTATTAATACTTTTTATCTGTGAAAGCACATGTCAGAACGTATACTATTATTATTACTATTAATAACTAAATATGGTTGAAGGATTCAGAGGAAACAGAAGTCGGAGGAAAAGAGCTTCTTATTTATTAAGTATTTGTTATTAATACTTTTTATCTGTGAAAACACATGTCAGAACGTATACTATTATTATTACTATTAATAACTAAATATGATTGAAGGATTCAGAGGAGACAGAAGTTGGAGGAAAAGAGAAGTGATAAGATGAGATAATTATATCTAGTTTTTAGGTAGTTGTGGCATATAGAGAGACAAAAAGACAATGAACTGGTAAAAAGGAAACTTGAGTTTCCAATGATAACAAGAAGACCCAGAGCTAGACAGAAAAAAAGGGTAATGAGGGTAGTGATGGGAGAAACGAATAAGGAACTGGCAGAACTTGAAAAATAAGAACGAATGAAGAAGAAGCATCAGAACTTTAAATACATACTTCTTGAATCGAAATTGACTGTGAATAGCCAAAAATAATATCTACGGCATTTATCGTAGTATTTTGACAAAGTAATTTGAAACACATATTTCAAATTACTTTGTTATATACGCTAGCGGTTGTGTCCGGTGAAGAGTGGAAGCGCACGTTAATACAGTTTTCGCAAGTTACGATTCTTTCCGTCAGATGGAAACCCCTAGCTAAGTCTTACACTTGTTATGAAGACAGCGATGGCTGTATTGGCGTTTGTGATGTTAGTTAATAAGCGGTGTTGAATGTTCTTCTACGCTCTGCCTTAATAACTTTTGTAATGTAGTGGGAATGTTATTTATGGGGAAAGCATCTCTCCAGCAGTATGTACTCATGATTCTATAGTAAGATGAAACACGTATCTACATGTCTGGAAAGATTCTTGCACATAAATATGAACTTGTATTATGCTCTCCACACCCGATTTTGAATAACATTTTTATGTTATTAAAGATGTCTTTGTTTTATACAAAATATGGTGGGGTTTTACATACTCAAGTAAGTTTCACATTACGTTGTTGGTTGTGTTGCCGATGTTGAGTGGGGCACACCCGATTTTTAAAAATATTTGAAATTATTTTCTGTGTGTCGTTTGCGTAATGATTTTGAGAGTATGTTTGAAAACTATACGAAACAATATAATACCATATGATAAAATAATGAATTATAGATGAACATAGTAATAATTTACAATGCATTCGGTAATGCAAAACTCTACGCCCTGTTATATTCAATAGACAACTGTGAAGCAGGACTGCACAATTCCACCCGATGTCTGTAAAAAGGGTAGAATTACTTGGTCTGTAAGTAATTTTAGATAGTTTCCCTTCTCTCCGATAGAATCTTTACGTATATATCATACAATTATTTACGAATTGGCGTGCTAACGACATTGTAGTTAAAAGCATCCGATTAAATTCTCTGTACTATTTGAGGCCACCTTAATCATATTTCAAGAACTTATATGAGGTACTGCATTTTTTTGTGATACTCTCATAGCTATTACGTATAATTTAAGTTGTTGAATAATCAAGTTATTAGTTATTTCACATGTTTGGGAGTTGGGAACCTAAATGTTTGTAGTTAAAGTATAAAATCACATACCTATTTAACAAGTTGTGGCAATTACGTGAGATAATATTCAACTATATTTATTAGAGATACGAAATGTTTAATCTATTTCATAATCTTTCTATAAGCAATGGTGAAGTACTAGTATTGAATCATTAAATTTAAAGTTTCTTTTTTAATATTACTCCTGTATAGAACTCAGTTCATGCACGCGTTTTTGGTCTACATTTCTAGGAAACGTTAAGAAGTCGACAAAGCAGAAAGATTCCTCCTAAGCGCATGGTGGCATCCAGTTTAAGTGAGAAAAGAACCAGTGCAGTTTTCCTTTCATATAAGTACTTAAACATGTAATGAATACACTACTTAAAGCGTGTAATTCCCAGTCCTATACCAGTTCACAAAGAGTACATACTGGTCATTAAAAGAACGTTGGAATGCGGCACCTTTATCTAGCGCGACTATCAATATGGATCGTGATATACGGTTGTCGTTATGTTGTTTATATAGCATTGAAAATTTCGTCAATTGCCTTATTATGACATATGTATGAAAAAATCATGTATTGATTTCTCAGAATAAAATTCGAACTCAGTTCTTTATATCGTACATAGTAACTTATTTGGTACACGCCATTAGTTAAGCCTATGTATTCAATCGTTTTAATTAAAGCTTTGTCTAAATTGCTTTGTACCAGTATTCACTAAAAGGGCCTTTTTTATTAACAGTAGTAAAACTTTAAAAATAATTCATAATAATTAATGAATTTTCAAGATCTCAAGACATTTATAAAGAGTGGACCATCGGCTGACTTCTTTTTAAAATTGTTATAAAATAAACACTGTTATATTTTTTAAAGTTTGATGCTTTATTGAAAAGAGTAAATCCTTCGATCTGTTATCGAATGTAATTTCATTCAAGCGCCTTGACTGGTTTTGGAGTAGCGCATCCTGTATACCAAATTTTGGACTACATTTTCGATGTTATACTCAATATTGTGCTTAAGTGAATTGTTTCAGCATTCTTAGTGATCGATTTTTAACTGCGCCCCCAAAAAACTCCAACAGCGTCAAATCCCACCCCCGCTTAGGCCAAGTAACATAATTGAAGCGCCGAACTATACTTAGTACGCAGGAAATCGATTGATGCAAGGGTTGCATGGCACCATCTTGCTGTAACCAGAGCTCGCTTAAGTACAATTCATCATGATGACAAAAGAAAACGGTTATCATGCCTCTGTATCGTTTTCTGTTGACCGTGATGCTGTTGTCATCTTCATCTTAAAAGAAGAATGGGCCATTCTAAGAACCACACAAATCAATCACACACTGAGGATGAATTGGCTTCTCTGCAACTACGTGTGGGTTTTTCGAGCCCAAGACGAACGATATTGTTTGCTTACATAGCTACCTAGATGAAAATACGCTCCATATGAAAAATGATTTGTTTAGCAAAATCGACTTCAATTTCCAGCTGCTCTATAAACTAAACAGAATAGAGGTAACGAAGCAGGTGAAAACAACTTTGATTCGGACTTTTTTCAAGCTAGTGCGTCTACTGTTGTGTATAGACGCACACTTTCTGTAACAACGGGAATATTCTCTACTAAGTGTGCTGGGCGAATACGAGGATAATTTGTATTATCAATTAGCATGCCAATCTTACGAACATTTTTCGCCAACCGGCGTAGAGCAGTCACTGTTTGTGCATTATTTCGACAGAAAATATTTTTCTTGTAATTTTATTCATTCTGTATCGCCAAAGTTCGACACTAAAAATTTGTTAACACTTTGAGGGCATTAATGTTGTCAATAACAAAATAACACGTCGTTCAACAAGACCAGGTGATGTTCTACCCGTTGTCCGTAGGTGTCCATCAAGTGGCTTTATGTCATTTATACTGAATGAAGAACAAAAAATAATTTTTCGAAGTATACGAGATCATATCATTCCAATTTCTTTTAATTTACATAAGATATTATTGTAAGCACAATAAGTTATCAAGTGTATAAAAGAATGTAAGAGTAGTGTACTTTGATATGCCTAAAATGTGTAGATGATTTTTTTAGGTTGTAGACCATTGTGGTAAATCATGTTTGTTGCGGTGGTGGATGGTGATACTATTATGACAGAATTTATTCGCCAAACTACATTTTTCCATTAATGTTGTTTTCCATGGCTAAATTGAACAACAACAAAGTATAGGGACTGTATTGACTAGTAGTTATTAGACAATGAATTTGTAGTAGCGGATTTAAGCTTTGTTATAAACTCGAATATCGGTCGTGATGCCACAAGAAAAATATATGTAACAGTGAAATGAGTTAAAATATCGTACGAGGATCGGACACACAATCAAGCCACTGTTACATAATAATAAAACTGTTACATACTTATGTACATATTTTTGCCACATCTGTTTTTTCTATCCTTTATCGCTTCACGAGTCTTTCTTCGGAGTTATGTATGGTCATTTCGGCCTTTGTCTAATGCACTGACATTTGAACAATTACAGGGTAAACTTCGGTTTTTTTTCAATTCTTATAAAATGTTTCGCATTTTCCACAATAGTTTTGTTTTATTTTAATGTAAATACAACCAATATATGATTGCAAATTTGGTATTTTCATTCTATAAGATCACTTATAAATTTAATTGCTAATGTAAGTACATTTTTATATTTTATTTTATTTTATTTTGTGTGGCTCATCCGTAAATAATTAAATAGGTCCGATGAAGAAACAAATAAAGTTTCGAAACGTTACGTAGCAACAAATCAATTTGATTATACATATATTGGCTCAAATTCTGTTTTTATTAACAGTAAAATTATTTATATACAGGGTCCGGCAACGAAGCGGGGACGGAAGATTACACGCGTATTTGAAATTAGTCAAATCTTTAGTCATCGGATATCCTTCCGTACCATCAAGCGCACGTTTTAAAATTATTTTGTTTTATACAGGGTGTTCCAGATGGAAATGCCAGACTAAAGTTGCATTTTTTTAAATGGAACAGCCTGTATATTAATAGATAAAATGATCCGCGCTTGAAAGCTGGTTACATCGATATAATGTTGTATGGGTCTAAAGTTGATAGTTTCTGTGTAAATAATTATTTTACTTGATAAATTGATACATTTCAGTAGGCTATTCTGCATAAGGAAAATCAAAAGATCCGAAACCAATAGAATAGAATATTTTCTACTAGTATGCACTTTCGTTGCTACATGAAATAAATTCTGCAACTGCTCGCGTTATACAAGGTGTTCACAATTTCGCAAAATCGAAGAAATCCCGTAATTTTTAAATGGAACACCCTGTATATTTTTAGCTCATTGAAAAGCCCTTTTACTACACTTTCTATTGATACCTCATTTGATGCACCTAGGACGGATCATTTGCTAATTATTTCTTTTTAGATTTGAATTAATGAAAAATGCTTGTATTTTTAGTAGCTAATTTGCGCTTTTAAACCTTCTGTAAGATCGGATATTCAACAAATTATCCATAAATGGTCTATAACCAGAAGAAATCCCATTAAGTACGAGAAGCAGTTGATTTTCACTCAGCGGTGAAAGCAAACATTAAATGAATATAAAGTAATATAGCATTTTCAATAGATTCACTGCTGATCAAGTTATCTGGTGTCAGTTTTAAGCTTGTATACTTAATAACCAAGTTGTCAAAAATTTCGTTCCACCTTACACAGTATTTCGTTCAATCTTTAAAAGAAATTGATATAATGACAAATTTTAGTATTCAAGAATTGGTGAATATGATATTTATTCATGGGGAGTGTACAAGAAATTGTCTCCTAGCAAGTAGAGTATATGCAGAGAGATTTCCAAACCTTGAAAGAAAGCCAAGACCAGAAGCATTTGAAAGTTTATTAGAGAGATTTACAGAAACTGGTAGTGTAACCTACAAGAAGAGAGAAATAAATAAGCCGGTAATCAATGAAAAAAGCGAATTGGCCGTATTATTAACAATACAGGAAAATCCACATATGTATAAGTATAGACGGTATTTCAAAGGTATCAGCTATTGAAGATAGGAGCGTACGAAGAATTTTAAGAAGTTTATGTGGAAGTTCCTACAACAAGGGAAAATATGATAGAACGCTTTAGAAATGTTCGCCAAGAAACATTACAGCATGTTCAACAGAATTTCACCAGGCGGCTTCATTTATTTATTGAGATACATGGAAGGACATTTGAAAGTTTTCTTTGATTTATTTGCATTTACTATTTACATTTACTTTATTTTTATTTACTGTGCTACTACTTTTGTTAATTAAATTTGATGTTGTGGTTAATAATTAGTACTTATTTAAAATAGTGCAAACTTTTAATACTACTCGTACTTGATTCTTTCCTACATGATTTCGATTTATGTTAAGCTAATTTGGTATGTATTGTATCATATTAGGTATTCGTAAAATAGTTGGTTTTACAAAATTCTTTAAAATACAAATTAATTAGTCCAATTTTTTTATTAAACTAACACCAGATAACTTGATCAGCAGTGAATCTATTGAAAATGCTATATTACAATAATTTAATGTTTGCTTTCACCGCTGAGTGAAAATCAACTGTTTCTCATACTTAATGGGGTTTCTTCTTGTTATAGACCATTTATGGATAATTTTTTGAATATCCGATCTTACAGAAGGTTTAAAAGCGCAAATTAGCTACTAAAAATACAAGCATTTTTCATTAATTCAAATCTAAAAAGAAATAATTAGCAAATGATCCATACTAGGTGCGTCAAATGAGATATCAATAGAAAGCGTAGTAAAAGGGCTTTTCAATGAGCTAAAAATATACAGGGTGTTCCATTTAAAAATTACGAGATTTCTTCGATTTTGCGAAATTGTGAACACCCTGTATAACGCGAGCAGTTGCAGAATTTATTTCATGTAGCAAGGAAAGTGCATACCAGTAGAAAATATTCTATTCTATTGGTTTCGGATCTTTTGATTTTCCTTATGCAGAATAGCCTACTGAAATGTATCAATTTATCAAGTAAAATAATTATTTACACAGAAACTATCAACTTTAGACCCATACAACATTATATCGATGTAACCATCTTTCAAGCGCGGATCATTTTATATATTAATATACAGGGTGTTCCATTTAAAAAAATACAACTTTAGTCTGGCATTTCCATCTGGAATACCCTGTATAAAACAAAATATTTTTAAAACGTGCGCTTGATGGTACGGAAGGATATCCGATAACTAAATATTTGACTAACTTTCAAATACGCGTGTAATCTTCCGTCCCCGCTTCGTTGCCGGACCCTGTATATATAATTGAATTTACCATAACATACAAAGGTCACGAAATAATTATCTCTATATATACATTATATATATATATATATATAAGGTAAACTTAATAAGTCGGCGATTAAAGGTCTGGTTCGTTACTTCAAAGTATATATATTTAAAACAACACTACATGTTTCGGCAATGATGCCTTTGTCAAGAGAATAAAAAATATAAATGACAGAATATAAATGTCAAATAATTGAGTTGCTATTTTTATTCCCTTGACAAAGGCATCATTGCCGAAACATGTAGGGTTGTTTTAAATATATATACTTTGAAGTAATGAACCAGACCTTTAATCGCCGACTGATTAAGTTTACCAAGGTCACAAAAATATTATATTTATATATATTTATATATATATATATATATATATATATATATATATATATATATATATATATGGTAAATTCAATCAGTCGGCGATTAAAGGTCTGGTTTACTTCACAGTATATATATTTAAAACAACCCTACATGTTTCGGCAATGATGCCTTTATCAAGGATATAAAATATAAATTTATATTTTATACCCTTGATAAAGGCATCATTGCCGAAACATGTAGGGTTGTTTTAAATATATATACTGTGAAGTAAACCAGACCTTTAATCGCCGACTGATTGAATTTATAGCCAATAGCACGTTCCTTACACCAAAATAAGCCTATTTAAGAAAACTTACCTTAGTACAAAGTTACTTAGTATGGGTGTTATACAGCGCTGAAGTTACAAAATTATTTTTTTATTATAAATGCGAAATGGCTAATGCGATTTTGCTAAAATCTTTACGTTGACATAGTTTTATGAAACAAAAAGACCCATATCAAAATTTTGAGTAGCATCATTCCATAGGCGTAGAATTTAGATTATTTTTTAATAATGCATTTCGAATTTCTACGCCAATGGTGGAAGAGGTATAAATTTCGGATTATGTAAGTTATTTACTACAGAAAAAGTATTTTGTAAGACCCGATTACTGGAATGGTTTTTGTGAAATTTGTTACTTAAAGGTAATTTAAATTTGTATCCGATATTCTTTACTTCTTTACACATTACTTACATCAAAATAAGCCGATTTAAGACAACTTACCTTTGTAAAAAGTTGCTTAGTTTGGGCGCTATATTGCGCTGAAGTTATAATTATAATTTTTTTTTATTATAAGTATAAAACGGCTAATGCAATTTTGCTAAATTTTGGTACGTCAACATAGATTTATGAGACGAAAAATCCATATCCAAATTTTGCGTAACATCCTTCCATAGGCATAGAACAAAGGCGTATTTTTTTGTATAATTGCGCATTTCGAATTACTACGCCAATGGAAGAAGAGGGGTTTAAGTATAAAATTTGGATTGCATAACTTTAGTATATAAAAACTCTTTGTGTAATTCGATTACCGTCATGGTTTTAGTGAAATTTGTATTTTAATAATTCAAGGTAACAGTTAACAGTAAAATTATGTCACAAAAACATTCAAAAAAATGTATAAAAAAGATGTCATTGAAAGAGTCCACCATTTAGCTATATACAAAGTGTTACATGACAGAAAAAATAAAATGTACTCTTTGCATAACTTCTTCATCAGCTTTACATTATTTGTTACATATTGAATACGTTCCCACAGTTGTTCTTGATTATCTGCAGATGTCATGTAAACGGTGGACTTTAGACATCCCATAAAAAGTAATGCATGGAAGTTAGGTCTGGTGAACATGGCCAATTTACATGGACGTCATTACATCTACCCATCCATTTGTGTGGATATTTTTGGTTTAAGTGGTTTCGAACATTTAATGAAAAATTTGGTGGAGCTCCATATTTGTGATTATTTTTTTTTGTCACATAGTATAATGTTACGTGTTTACTTTAAATATTTACATATTGTTAATTAAACTTAGTTATGTTTAATTATAAAAAGTTATGAAAACTTATTCTGAAGTGGCTTTGAAAAATGAATTGTTTAGATTTGAGGAATGGAAATTCAGGTGAAAATAGAAAAAACTGTGTTTTAAGGTTTATGATAACGTCGAACAACAATTTCTTCTTAACATTTAGACGTTCTGGGAGTAATATAGAATCTTACGAAAATTTCATCCTTAAGTTTTGCATCGCTTAAATTAATAAATTTTTGTTTAACGTATTAAAATAAATGTTCTTTCTTGTTCATAGATTATTACCAAGTTTCCGTAAAAGTAATGAACAAGAAAGAACAGTGATTCTAATATTTTAAACAAAAGTTTTCTATTACAAAATTTATTGTATAATGGTGGTAGGAATATTTTTTTCAAATTTCATCAATGGAGCCAAGCCTATACCCTATACCCAAGCCTATACTGTACCCTAACTGTCCAGTTCTGTACAATTAAATGAGAACTCTTCGCTCTGATATCCAGTCACAAAGAAAACAGCAATTTTTTGTTCAAACCGAATAGAATTGCTACGATTTTTGAACTAGCACTGGTATACCATTTCTACGTTCTGTAATTTATTTTCTTAAGAAGGCGTTATATTTTCATAAAATTTCTTCATATGAACTGCATGACCCGCAGTGATGAAAGAGTAAGCATGTTTAGAAGGACACCTTCTAAACTCAATTTTGAAGCGTCAATAAAAAGACGCTATCTATTCGTAACCTAATGTTACCATTAAATCGATATTGTTGCAAAATGAAATATCTTCTTTTGAAAAATACTGAGACAATTGTTTGTGTTCCTAAGGCTAAGAGCTTCGTTCCTTGCCGCCTGGATCCTAATATTTCTGTTGCGTTTTTCAGAACGAACTTCAGAACTGGAATTAGGTTATTTAATTTCAATTAACTTATTAGATGTGGTCGGTCTTCTTTACTTAGCCAAAAATTCCTCCGCTCAGTTTGAGAATGTTTCCAAATTAAGTACTGGTCTTGTAATGTTTTCTTGCTTTTGCTGGAAACCCCGAAGATTCTCGTGCACCAATAGTAGCAGTCCCAGTATTTTATTCGAGTCGTATTATTTTTAAATAATTTTAAGAGAAACTATTAAAATAAGTATGATAAAGTTGTGATGTGATGAAGCAATTTTAGATGGAGCAATATTTGTGAACCTTAAATAAATAAAATTAGCTCTCGAAATTACATATTTATTGTGAAAATATCACAAAGTTTTAAAATTTTCTGATAGTATCGACTTATTTTTGTACATTTCTTTGATAGAAATCAATGTCATTATTAGAGTGGACCAATTCTTGGCGAAAGCAGAGGCGTGACTTTCAAACTTACTTAAAATACGAGTACACTCATTTCTTGCGTCTTCTATCGAACATAGCTGTGCAACATTATTAAATACACAGAATACACTTTCCTGCTGCTATTATGCGTGTACACACGATGACCGTGAACAACATACTAAGTAATCGTGAACCAATTCGTTAGTCACGCCTCTGCTTTCGCTCCGGATTGGTCCACTCTAGTCATTATTACCTATATAATTGTTCGAATAAATTCATCAAATTGTAGACATAAGTGCAATCTATGTGGTATCGTTTCTACTATTCGCTCGAGTCTTTCTGGTGTAATTTTTAATACTGCAGCTTACTTCGTCATAGTTTTGAGGAGCTGTAGAATAAACTTTTCCTTTAATGAAACTCTAAGCAAAAAGTTGCAATGGATTGAGATCGGGGAATCTCCCAGGCCATAATATGGAACCGCCACGACCAGTCCATCTGTGTCAGAAGTGTTCATCCAACCAGACTTTTACATTACAAGCAAAGTGCGCATGGGCTATATCATGCATGAAGATCGAATTACGTAGTATGTTCAGCAGTATCTCATCAATAACCTTGTTCTAAAACAATTAAATATTCACCGGCATCTAGACGATTTGGTAAGTAAATTAGTCTAACTATCCCGTGGTTTATTATACCCAACCAAACGTTAACGGAAAACCTTCTTTGATGACCGTATTTGCGAAATTCATGTGGATTTTCGTCTGCTCAATGATGAATTATAAGTATTAAACACACCATCCCCGGTAAACATGCATTCATCACTCTAAAGAATTCGTCTTAGAAACCACCTTCTTCCTGAAACCTATTTAAGATTGTATTGCAAAAATTGATTCGAAATAGGTTATCATTTCCGTAGAGGGGCTGAATTTTAGAAATATGGTATGGTTGAAGTAAGTTTTCTCGTAGATCCAAATTAACAGTCTTATTCCTGGGGTATTCAATGTAGAAGCTAATTGATGGATACTCGTAGAGGGATCTTCCTGTATTGTCGCTAGAATCTGCTCGTCTAGTTACATGGTACGCCTTTGCCTTGGTCAACCAGCGTTCGCATTTCTTGGAATAAACGAACCTGTTTCACAAAGACGTTGGCCCAGCGTTCGAAATACATTTTTACTTGGATGCCTCCGATTTGAAAAACGCACTCGATATTCTCGTTCTGGCATGTTAGAGCATTTCCACGGCAGAAACTGTGTAAATATCACGTTCAATGAATATGCCGATATGTACGGCATATTCATTGAACGTAAAAATCATAATGAGCAAACAAAACAACCAATAAACACGAAAATACGAAAACTAATCAAAACTATACAAAGGAACACGAAAAAACAGGGATTATAGAAAAATAAGTGTCAAAATGTGACAGAAGTAAAGCGTTTAACTGGAACAAGATTAGGCTACTTGCGGTTACTTATTGTTTTACAACGTTGTCAGATGTGTTTTCCGTCAAAATAAGTTAATAAACAAATATTAAACACAAACTTCAAAATCAAAAAGGAAACTTTAATAATAATAATAATAATAATAATAATAATTCTTTATTCTAAATTGTATCTCTTAATATCAACAAATATCTATTAATAACGTTTATTTAAAGACTGAAAGTCTGAACTTTAGGAACCTCGTGCAGGTACAACATGTTGGTTTTAGGATTTTGGACTCTGAATTTAACGAAGAACATCGAAACGTGTAGTTAGTAAACCAATTTATACACACCTTGTACATGAAGGAAGAATTTTTTTAATTTTCTTGGTCGTATTATAATACGAAATAAAACGTGAAAGTGTTTATTTGAGAATAGCGGCATGGTAATAATTAACAAAATCACAAAACAATACCTCCCAATACCTTATATAAATAACCTATAATAAAATGTAAAGAAAAACTTAGTACCATATACTTACAGTAATGTTAATAACTCATTTTCTAAATTAAAAGATAAAATACCTACATTAGAAAGCTCACATTCTGAATAAAATTCCACGCAATGACGCAAGGGTGTATATATCGGACAAACAACCCAATATAAGATAGAGTAAATCGACACACATTTTCAAAAGATACTGAAAAAAACACATGTGGATGTAATAATCATAGTGGCGCTTATATAAATCAAACTGAACAACACTTAATATGTAATATAAAACAAATATAAAAAAAAAACACCACAGTATTAAAAAACATGAAAATATGTCTTACCTTCACTTACAAAGAAGTTAAACTACTCCAAGAAAAAAAGAATTACAAAGGAAGATCAATATTAGAACTAATTCGTATTAAAAAACAAGAAGAACATGCCGTAGATTATCGTAATGGAATTGTAGGTTTATCAAAACTATATTTTTCTATAATATAAATATATTATAAATAAAGCTAATTTCAAGGTACACTTTATTATTTTAAAACTGCCCGTATGGGGTTGAAAGTATCAAATTATAGGTTAGAGTAAACAAATTTTTAAAATGAACACATGCATATGTAAAATGACAAAATTCTTATGCCAGATTCGGATTCTTCGGGGTCGATTTTCCCCGACCATAATTTTTGTGATAATCGAGCTCGTTTAAAAAGTTAATTTTGACACCCTGTATCTGGAAAAAAAACGTCCAAATAGAAAGCGACATAAGGAAAGTTCCATTATTTATGCTCAAAACGGATTGACCTACTTTTTTGTAACACCCTATATATATATATATATATATATTTGTATATATATATATATATATATATATATATATATATATATATATATAGTAAACCTAATCAGTAGGCGATTAAAGGTCTGTATATTACTTCAAAATATATGTATTTAAAAAACTCTACATGTTTCGGCTGTATACGCCTTTTTCAAGAGAATACAAAATATGAATCATATTTTGTATTCTCTTGAAAAAGGCGTATACAGCCGAAACATGTAGAGTTTTTTAAATACATATATTTTGAAGTAATATACAGACCTTTAATCGCCTTTTTCAAGAGAATACAAAATATGAATCATATTTTGTATTCTCTTGAAAAAGGCGTATACAGCCGAAACATGTAGAGTTTTTTAAATACATATATTTTGAAGTAATATACAGACCTTTAATCGCCTACTGATTAGGTTTACCATATCATACCAAGGTCACGAAGTTATTATATATATATATATATATATATATATATATATATATATATATATACAAATACGCAAAAAATCAAACTGCTTTAAAAAAACACAAATTGACACTAAAACATAATTTTGATTTTGATAACACCAAAGTAATAACAAGAAAAAGAATACAAAAGCTAGGGAGGTCTTAGAAATGATCCACATTTTCAAAAACAGCAGAACAATAAACGACAGGAACGAAATTGATGGACTGTCTAAACTCTATTACCCACTGATTAAACAATAGATAAAATCAACCCCCCCCCCGCACACACAAACACAAACCAAAAAAACAAAAAAAAAAAACAAAAAAAAAAAAACTTTTTATCAGTTCCCATTTGTAAATACTTTTACTACATACCCTTAAACACGGTCCTGATCAATTTGCTAAATTCCAAAAACAGAACAAAAATTAACCTCTCTTAACAAAGCCACAAACACTTACAATACTCCAACCAGTGCGATCGGTTCGTTACAAAAAAAGGTCTCGGGTACCCGA
The DNA here is from genome assembly GCA_935421215.2 of Melolontha melolontha. Classification (NCBI taxonomy): domain Eukaryota; kingdom Metazoa; phylum Arthropoda; class Insecta; order Coleoptera; family Scarabaeidae; genus Melolontha; species Melolontha melolontha. Next base: position 124,766,067 of record OW285237.1, on the reverse strand, counting down.
CACACATGTTACACAGAATGCGTGATTTTGAAAACCAAAGGAAACGGTGAGTTTTGTCCTTAATTGTTCATGTAATGTAGTTTAACATCAAAAGTTTAACATCTCATTCATTTATACAGATTTAACCACTGTAATTTATCCTTACTCATTATTAACCTAATTTTAAATTTTAACTTTAATTGTTAATTTAATCGGTAATTCAGTCTTTAATCTAATTTTAATTCTAATTGCCAATGTAATTGTTAATTCAGTCTCACAAAAGCAAACACAACTCTCACGTTTTCAGTGTAGTAATTCTTGTTTCTATTTACCTTACTGTATTGTAGTTTAATTCAAATTTTTCTATTCATTTATAGAGATGTAATCACTTTAATTGTCCTTACCCATTATTAATCTAATTTTAAATTTTAACTCTAATTGTTAATCTAATTGGTAATTCAGTCTTTAATCTAATTTTAATTTTAATTGTTAATTTAATTGTTAATTCAATCTCACAAAAGCAAACACAATTCTCATATTCTCATTGTATTAATTCTTGTTTCTAGATACTTGAAAAAGACTGAAAATAATAAAAGTCGAAACGTCGTAGAATAAAACATCATAATTCAATAAAAGGTCGCTAAACCAATAAAAAGTCTATTATTTTTAATATTAAGACACGGCCAATAAAATAAATAAGAAAAATAAAATTCTTATAAACACTAAATATATATATATATATATATATATATATATATATATATATATATATATATATATAATAACTTCGTGACCTTGGTATGATATGGTAAACCTAATCAGTAGGCGATTAAAGGTCTGTATATTACTTCAAAATATATGTATTTAAAAAACTCTACATGTTTCGGCAGTTCGCCTTTATCAAGAGAATACAAAATATAAATGACAGGATATAAAATTTTATATCCTGTCATTTATATTTTGTATTCTCTTGATAAAGGCGAACTGCCGAAACATGTAGAGTTTTTTAAATACATATATTTTGAAGTAATATACAGACCTTTAATCGCCTACTGAGTAGGTTTACCATATATATATATATATATATATATATATATATATATATATATATATATATATATATATTTATATATCAGTGTGTTTTCGAATTAATCGAAAGGCAGGCAGAGAAGAACTGCACCGGAAAAATTGCGATCATTAGCTAGGATCCTGTTAGCGATATTATTATATGTATATGTAATACAATTTTAAATTTAGAAAGTTTCTGAATTTGCAGTAACTAATATCACAAGCATTTTTTAATATTCCATTGAAATAAAAATAAACTACTTTGTGGTTGCGTCAAGCCCGGTCGGTGTTATTATCTGTAATATTTTTGCTACATGATTCTTATTTTTTTATTTGTAATTAAAAAAGCTCACATTATATAAAAAATCCTGTCGAACGAGAAATCCACCACTACATAACTCAAGATAAATAAACCAGATAGTTCTTTATTCTTGTTTTTCTTTCTTAATTTACCATCTTTCTTGCATCGCATCAGTTCCAATTTTCTTCTCATAGCCGAAAACAAGTAACAAATGATTCATTAGCGCGTAATCGAACGACGTTTAGAGCCACCAAACTGATAAAGAAAAGGGACAATACAAATGACGTTAATTATCCGGCACTTTCCTTTGCATCCTCGATGCAGCTGTGTGAAGAAGAAAAAGAAGAATTGAAAATTCGACACAATTTATTCTCCGAATAAGTGGGTAATATCTGATCGTGTCTGCGGATGACCCACGCCTCCCTTCTTACCCCCGCCCGATTCACCCGAAAAAAAACTCGTCGAGTGATGGTACACTGCTGCATTATTTTCAATGCCTAATTATTGTTTACATCTCAAGGTGACCGCATATGTATGTGTAGTCATAAATACTTCTATATGTCTCAGGGCTCAGGTAAGATTTCTGTACCTGTTTCACTACTCCCGTCGCACTTCTCTATTTTTTTCTTTCCAACATTAATGGTCCGAAATCTGTACATACTTAGTAAGTCCTTTGTGTATGTGTGTCGATACATTTAAACATACACATGCAGAATGGGAATAATCTTATAGTAACTTTACGGTGTTTCGTTGTTTTCACACTGTTATCTATATCATTATACACTGTTCATAATTACTAGTTGTTCATATTCTAAATTTTTTTAAATTCTTAAATAATATTGAACCTCATGTACTTGTAGTCAGACCTAAATTGTGTATGAATAACTGCAAATCTAATGAAAATATTTAAGGTGGATTTCTACTATAATTAATTAGGATTTTTTTGGAAGCAAATAAACGATTACTTTTGTCTTACTCGTAAATTTATATTTTATGCACACTAAAGGTCAGTGCCGATCAAAATGCGAATAATAAAACCCTGCTTTTAAGTTAATGCTAACCGTTAAGAGTACATTTAGCAGGTAGAATTTCAAAGAAGGAAATTTAGAAACAAGCATGTGCATATAATATTTAGCGTATTTTTAATTGTTAAAAGTTTGTATACACTCTATTTATTATAATTCAGGTCAAAGTCTATTAGTATTAACAATTTTTTATTTGTACATCAAAGACAATACAAATTTCTACTGCTGAGTTATGAAAGTGATTTATAATTTGTGTTACATTAAAAACAACATTATGAGTAATATTCCAGAAGGAAGATGTACGATAAAGACTATGATTTAGAGGCTATAATAATAAAACCAGATGAAGATAAATAATAAAAAAATAGATTAATGCTTTGAAATGAAGCTTTCCAGGGAACGAACTATTGTAGTTTAACTTCTAAAATTCTGCATAACTTATTACATTATTATAAGTTGTTATGAAAATGTGGTGGAATTTCAAATTTTATGTGATTAAATATGAGCTTAGATTATCTTACATTATCGTACTAAAGAAATAATTACGCTTATATTTAGTCAAATAAAAGACTAAAAAGGACAAAGAAAGATTTCCTATTTAATAATCTCTTTATTAGTACAACCAAATTTTCGTTCTTAGTGAGAATCTGAATGCCAAAAATAGTCGAATTAGTGACTAAACGGCTGCATAAAAAACAAAAGTACTATCTAAATGCAATTATAAAAAAAAAAAAAATAAATACATAATCCATAATGAGGACATATGCGATCAAAAACAAATTATCATAAGTTGTTGTTAATAATTTGTCTGTATATACAACGAATGCCAGCACATGTATTAATACATATATAAGGTGACTCTATAAATTTCCATTAATAAACTGGGCACATTAAAATTTTAACGTCAAACACTAAAATTTTTGGTAATTTAACTATTTTAATATCGTTATTACGTTTTTCAGACATGAAAATTAAAATGCCGGTCTGTGCGGATGACTAGATGCACGCGTCTGAAGTAGGATATATTAATGTTTACGACGATAGCATAGTTTACCGGTGCGTACTGTATTTTTATCCTTCGAATCTGTATATCTCATATTATTTTTGAAAATATTTAAATTTGGAACTAAAAATCAAGCACTTTTAAACCTTTAAAATGGAGATAGGTCGTGAATGTAATTATTAAAAATTACAGCATAAATTATTAAATAGAATTAATTTACCTACAGGGTTCAACCACAAATTAAGTGAGTCAAGAGAAGATCATGAATGTGAAGTTAGGGTCACATCAGCGACAAAACGCAGGAATATGGAACTAAGTTGGTTGGTATGTGATTTAAAAATATCCATGACACTGTTTTTACGTGAAAAAACATGAACAGTTTGTAATGTTTGAATGACTGTGACGTTATCAGAATTAAAGGTATGATCAGTTTCTTCATTGGAGTGCAATGAAAGAGTACAAAATCTTTTGCTCAGACGATCTTTTATGTTGTCTGACTTTGTTTCTCAATCATTGAAATGTTTGATCGATATATTGTTTTTAGCAACCAGAACAAGATATCAAATAAATTACATTTGATTAATAAAGTCGATTTTTTAGTTATATTGAATAAACTATTCAAGGGCAGAGAATTGTAACAAACTATCCTTGTCTCCGATACCAGCTTGCGAATAACGGAATTAAATGATTAATCTTGAGAAAGTTTCTATATGTTTCACTGACAGAGAAGGTATACACACATATGTACTAAGTACCACAGGTAATATTACTAATGTATATGTTGTTCAATATTATATATTTCTTACATATATTGCAGAATAAAATTATAGTTTAGTCATCCACAAAGTTTGTTCAGCCTTTATTTACAGCAATTATTCCATCTACACTTTCTGCCATTCGTCTGTTTTGCTATATTTTTTCTAAGTTATCAATGTTCACTCTCTTCGCTTGATTTTCTTGCACTTTATCTTGGATAGTTACTTTTTTCATTACTATATTCTCATTTTATACATCGCACGTCATTCTTGTACATATTTAGTTTCATTTCTTGTTCATATTAGCTCCTTATTTTACGTTCATCTCAAACGTCTGTATTTTACTTTGCATTCTATTAGATATTATCCATATTTCATATGCTTATGCCGGTCTCTAAATGATATTAAAAAATATCAACTTCATTTCCTCCGTAATTTATTTTTCGTTTATAAACTTGTTTATCGTTGCATGAACTTATTTCCTTGTTTGTTCTTTCTATTTCAGTGTTTGCCCATATTACTACTCTTTTCTTCAAATATTTAAAATGATTCATTTGCTGTTTATTGCCACTATTGACCTGTATGTCCATTACTTGTTCTTTCTTAGCTAGGCACTACCATTGATTTCGTTGTTTTGGCGTATTGATTTTCGCGTCATACTTTACTGAAACCTTATTCCATCCTTGGATGTTACTGTTTAAATCTTCGTCCTTGAAGCCAACATTATCGTATTTTCCACAAACGGTAGAACTTTATTGCTCCTAGGGTTTTGTATTCCATATAGTTCCTTAGTTTTGGCGAGTGATCTTTAATACGATAATTAGGGACGAGACACGAGAGGTCGGTAACTCATCGGCCACTGACGTACTATTGAAAATTTGTATTTTTAAACAGTTTTTAATTTTATTTATATAATTGGAAAACAAACGGGTGGTGATCTATAAAATACGAAATACATTTTTATTTGTTCATTTTGTAGTTGAAGTTGAATAAAGGAATATTAATATTAACTAGCAATATTTTCTCAAAGGTCTCTTTTGTAAAACTTGTTATCTTTGAATGAAAACGTTCTTTCTACATCGCAACTGGTTATAGGTGCATACTGGAAATATTCTTTTATTTCAGTGTATTTAGCAGTACGATTGTGACGCATTGTCCCGTACAGAATTGCCACAATGTTATTAAATCTGGATTTCTATTAAAAACTGCGTCTAAATTTTGCCGAATGCCACATCCGAAGCTATTTGGAATATTTTTCAAATTATTAATAGCCACATCAAATGTGGTTAATCCATCATTGAGATTTTCATTTTCAAAATAAGTGATTAGTTTTGGATTTTTTAAATTTGGAATTTGTTTTATATCCTTGCACTCAGAAATACTTCGAGCATCGCCATATAAACATGTAAATAAATTTTGTAAACTATCGAAATTCTCTGCATAAAAACTAGTAGCTTCTAACCATATTCCCCATCTAGTTATTACTGGAGAGGAAGACAGTGACAATGATAGAAGTTTCTCTCTGTAAAAGCGGATACAAGTCTAACAATTTCCGGAAAGGTGTCCCTGATATATTCATAGATTCTGTGGAGAGCATGTGCTACACAAGTTATGTGCAGCATATTAGAATATGTTTCCTTTAACAGTCTGCTTGTTTTTAACATATATGCAGCACTGTCATAGACAAATAAAAGTATTTTTTCTTTGTAACTGTCGTCCGAATGAAGCATTTGGTGCATATTCTCGTAAATAGTTTTAGCTACAGTTTTCACATCAACTGTATTTATAACTTTTGTTGCTATTACATATGTGTTATATGTAACAGTTGGATTTAGTACACCAGCTACAATATTTAAATATTTACCACAGAGCGTCCTAATATATTGACAATTTCGTCGGCACTTATCCATAGGTACTGATTTGAAAAATGCCTTCTACTGCTTTCGTGTAGCACTTAGAAACATAATATATGCGTAAGTGGATTTATCAGGAACATTTGGACCAGTATAATTTTGGAGAAATATTTTGAAGATGGGATTGTTAAGTTTATGTAATGCAGTATTTGCCGCCATTAAAGTTTCACAGAGTTCTTCGTTAAAATTGTCAGATTCCATCTGGTTTAATTTCTGTGTACGTGTTTGCGATGCTAATTGACGTTTTCGTGCGATTTCTTGGAATCTTTTAACGATATTTTACAAACTTTGCAATAAATTTCGCTATCACTCACAATGGACATACAATCAGTGTGACCCTTAATCCAACTCACCATTGTTTCACGATGTCATTCTCGACGTTGTTCCGTATCATATCTGAAAAAGTAACTTAGACAATGTTCTAGATCTAAATAAATGAAAGTGAAAAATGTATGCGTAAATTATTGAAACTTAGCGTATTCACTGGACACTTACGTCAAAATAATAAGGAGAAGTAGATTCGATAAACGATATTAAACAGAATCTATTACAAAAAATACGAAGTATGTAATTAGCGGTTAAAACAATGAAAAAAAGAAACTAACTCACCGTATTTTATTTATCTTACTAAATATAAACTAGTAAATAAAATAAATTATAGGAACTTCTCACGCTTCCATCTACGCCCATGATGAAAGGAATTTTAACTGTAACATTGAAGTAACTGCATCACAATTCAACAAAAAAAAAAACAGATGTGCAGTTAACCTAGTGCTATTCAATAACAGCATGTTGTAGATGTTATAAATTATTTATAAAGTCAATCGTAATTTCGGCCTGATGCATTCGGTCTCTAACGATGATATTAGTTACAGACAATTCGATATGGATTAACTCATTACGCTTTAACAGTTTCGTTTCGTTTATTAATTTTATATATCAGATTGAATACAAATTGTGAAACAAATTGTGAAAACTGAATGCAATTTAAATAAAAGAGAATCTCCAGGTTATGAAAAAATACAGAAGTGGTTCAATCATAGCGTGAGAATGTTTTTCTTCAGAAGATTTTATAATTTGTGCTTTATAAATGGGTTATCTTTTATCAAGAGAATGATCTCAAACATAAAACACTAATAATTTGTGAATAATTCCTATATAATTACCAATTACCAATTTATAGGCACATCTCCACTTTGAACTTAACCCTATAGAAAACTGAAATTAAAAATAAATTCACAAAATATAATATGTACAATAATACAAATATAAACTAACAAACAAATACTTGAAAAAAGTAAACCAGTAGAACAATGTGTTCACGGAAATAACTGAATATTGGTGGAATCCATATTCAATCAATTGAAAGGAGATGTGAATAGAAAAGTGTGTGCTTCAAAATATTAAATATTAGTCAAGTAAAGAAATATATTTTGTTATTTTGTAAATATGAATACGAATGCCGATAATTTGTTATTTTCAATTTTTCTCTTATTGCTTACATTATAATTAGAGAACGGACAGGCTTACCACCCAGTGCAGTACTGGCGAATGGCTGTATTTCAAAAATATTTAATTTTATTTATATAATTGGAAAACGAACGGGTGGTGATCTATAAAATTACGAAATACATATTTATTTGTTGAAAAGTTGTATTTATAAAGTTTTTAATTTTATTTATATAATTGGAAAACAAACGGGTGGTGATCTATAAAATTACTAAATACATATGTATTTGTTGAAAAGTTGTATTTTTAAAGTTTTTAATTTTATTTCTATAATTGGAACATTTTTATTTGTTCATTTTGTCGTTCAAGTTGAGTAAAGGAGTATTAATATTGACTAGCAATAGTTTCTCAAGGTTTTCTTCTGTCAATTTTGTTCTCTTTGAATTAAGTACATCCTTATACATATATAAAAAACGTCCTTTCTACATCGCAACTGGTTATAGGTGCATACTGGAAATATTCTTTTATTTCTTCATATTTAGCCGTTAGATTTTGTGAGATTGTCTCCATAGATAATTGCTGCAATGTAATTAAATCTGGATATCTATTAAGAATTGCTTCAAACTTTTGCCGAAGGCCACATCCGAAGTCACTTGGAATACTTTTCAAATTATTAACAGCCACATCTAATGTGGTTAATCCGTCATTTAATTTGAGATTTCGATTTTCTAAATAAGTGATTAGTTTTGGCAATTTTCCAAAGTGTTCGTGAAGAAAGTACAACTGATTTTTTAAATTTGGGATTTGTGTGAGCTCCTTGCACTCACCAATACTTCTAGCATCCTCCTTTAGCAGTGTTACGAAATGTTTTAGACTATCGAAATTCTCAGCATAATAACTAGTAGCTTCCAGACATGTTCCCCATCTAGTTATTACTGGAGTGGGAGGCAGTGACAGAGATGGAAATTTTTCCCTGAAAAGAGCTACTCTCAATGGTGCTTTTCTGAAAACTTTTTTAAAAGCTGATACAAGTCTGTCAACTTCCGAAAAAGTGTCTCTGATATATTCACAGATTCTGTGGAGAGCATGTGCTACACAAGTAATATGCAGCATATTAGGATATGTTTGCTTCAATAGTCTGCCTGTTTTTAACATATACGCGGCACTATCACTGACAAATAAAAGTATTTTTTCTTTGTACGTGGCGTCCGAATGAAGCATTTTTTGCATATTCTCCTTAATGGTTTCAGCAACTGTTTCCGCATCAACTCTATTTATAACACTTGTTGCTATTACATATGAGTTATAGGGAATAGTTGAATGTAGTACACCAGCTACAACATTTACTGCACAGCGTCCTAACATATCCACCGTTTCGTCGGCGCTTATCCATATGTATTGATTTAAAAGATGTCTTCTAATGCGTTCTACTGTTCTCGTATAGCACCTAGAAACATAATATTTGCGTAGAGTTGATTCATCAGGAACATTTCGGCCAGTATATTTTTGAAGAAATATTTTTAAAGTGGGATTGCTAAGTTTATTTAATGGAATATTAGCCGCCATAAAAGTTTTACAGAGTTCAGATGTGTTTGCGATCCTAAGTGACGAATTTTTGACGATATTTTACGGATTTTGTAATAAATTTCGGAATCACTGACAATGGACATACAATCAGTATGACCGTCAATCCAACTCGCCATTGTTTTACAATGCCGTTCTCGACATTCTTCCATATCATGTCTGAAAAAGTAACTTAACAATGCTCTAGATCTAAATAAATGAAAACTAAAAATGTGTGCGTAACTTATTGAAACTGAACGAAATTCAATGCACACACTTACGTCGAAATAATTGGTAGAAATAGATTCAATCAAACGATATTAAACAGGATCTATCACAAAAATTACGATGTAATTAACAGTTAAAACTATGAAAACAAGAAACTTACTCACAGCACTTTATTTATCTTACGAAATATAAACTAATAAATAAAATACATTATAAAAACCCCGCTTCTATCTATGCTCATGGAAACACTTTAAAAAACACTATATTCTCGGAATACAATAGCTGGCTTGTCCATTGTTATCGCGGCGAGACCAGGTGTCCGAGTAAGTCAAACAAATACTTCATTGAATTACGCCGGGATGTACTGAGCGACGTTATACACAATTTCAATTGCCGATTGCGTTTTATGGAAATTGCGTCCGTTCTCTAATTATAATAAATAAATGAAATTTTTGTAATTAATTTACACTATAATAACGTAGAATAAAATATTGTAATATCTAGTAATTATTTATGTCAACGTTAATTTGAAGAAAATGAAGAAGAGCTTCTAGACGAGAACTTAGAACGATGTGTGTAACAATAAAATATTTGGTTCCACATTTAAAAGTTACAACTAAGGTGTTATGCACATATGCATATCGCAACTATCCAATTTGCGACCATATAATTGAAGTTTGTGTTTCAATATTTCGTATGCTGTCATATATGTATGTATATATATATATATATATATATATATATATATATATATATACATATATTATATATTTGTGTGCGTGTCCGTACGAGAGAGAAGAGGTAGCGCCACCTTTTCTAAGATCGGTGTATTTCACTCGCAAAAAGGGCCATCTATCGTCCGTATAGGATCTGGATCACGAATATGCGCAATTGATTTATATTCTCAACGTGCGGACGATTAAGGTTTCGGTACAAAGTTGAGAAAAAAATAATTTATTACGCAGCCAGATGCGATGTTCGTGCATTTTGCAGTGCCTGGCTCTTATTCGAGGTCGACGATATAATTCCTTTCTTTTAAATTATCTGCACGGGTGGAAGACGACCAAAGAATTGCCGAAATAATAGAAAATGGTTTAACACGCAAATTTAGTCTTATTTACCCCCTTTAATAAATCGAAACTGCAAAAATATGATGATTCCTTTTTCATATAAACAATTTGCAATGAAACTGAAAATAATAATAGTACCAACATAATAGAATGTTGTTTATGTTAGTATTATTACCAATAATAAGGAAGATGTTCTCCTTTCGCTCTCTTTTGTTTCAAATTTTGTTTGATACTCTAACGTATATTTACAAACTTAATAAGAGTGACAACTGAAAAATATACATGAATATTTTTAAACTACATGAGTTTAAAGTACTCATTTACATAAGAGGTCAAGGAATTGAACAAAGAGCATTATCGAACTCTGATTTTTATAATTTCCAAGGTGGCTTAAGTCATAGGGACTGTATTGTATTTGATCTGCTTTCGGGAGACTCTGGCGCCTGAAGGGACAATGTATTGTTCTGGATGTTGTATCAATGTTATGGTTTTATTCGATTTCTGGCTGTGATGCTTCAACGTCAGTTACTAGAATCACTGACCCTATGTTGCTTCACCGTGCACAGGTTGTAAGGCTATACACTCTACTTTTTAAATCTTCAGTGACTGTTGGTCAATGAATAAATGTACTTTCATTTAAATATATTTATTTACACTATATACATTTATTACATAAACTTGTGTTGAGACTGGTGTCTCTTGTTAAAATATGATTGAATATTGTTATGAGGCTCTGAATGATACTGTAAGACTTATACTGATGTCACCGTGAGACGGATGTATTCTGTTCTGTTTTACAAGTAGGTAAAAATACCACTACCCCTACACTGCTACAGATTGAAAGCGTATTGGTTGTTGACAACTACTACTGGAATAATTGAGTATTTTTGTGTCCAAAACCTTGAAATAATGGATCATTTGCCATATAGTCCAGACACGATACCTACAGATTTCTTTTTTTTTCATGTATAAAAGATAAGTTGCGTAGTAGTAAATAGTAAATTTTATAAGAAGCAGAGGACTAAATCACCGACAGTTCAGGCAATTTTTACTAGATTTGGACGAAAAGTTTTCTGATGTCCCTTATTTCACCGAAGTTCGTTGGCTCAGTCGAGGAGTAGTTTTAGAAAGATTTTTTGCATTACGTGACCCTATTCAAGCTTTCATGTTAGAAAAAGGCAAACCAATTGATTATGACAATGACTGGTGGGTTGATTGTGCCTTTTTGGTAGATATGAATAAACACTTGACTGATCTGAACGTAAAGTTACAGGGTAAAAATCTGATAGATATAATAAAACACAGTTGTATAGTTTCAAAATAATATATATGCACTACATATGTTTCACCACACTGTGGCTTCATCAGGTGGATGAATATACTAATTCAAAATATTAATTAGATCTTATATATATCAATACAAAGTACAGAACTAATCTTATTCTAAGAGGGGGTGGACATGTATGAGTTTTAAGTTTAGTAGGGGGGAGTTATTTATGTCTAGTTGGTCATTTAAAATTATACCTAATTTATTATATTTGTTAATTTCTAAACTTTCTAACATATTAAGTTTTTTACTTTTATCTAGAACATGCAAAGTTTTAAAATTAGTATTGAATTTGTGATTATGTTCTAGGCAATGATTGGCAAAAGTTGAGTCTGTCTTCTTGTCTCTGTGGCTTCTTTCATGTTCCTTCATTCTAATATCAAATGTCCGTCCTGTTTGTCCGACATACACTTTTTTACAATCTTCGCATGTCAACTTGTAAACCCCTGAGTTTAATCTATTGTCCGTTTTATCTTTGTTGTTTTTTATAGCGTTTTGTAAGGAATTGTTGGTTTTGAATGAAATGGTCTCTTTACTTGTTTTTATTAAGTTTCCTACTTTGTTTGAAATTGTACCGATGTATGTGATAGAATTATAACTGAATGTTTTATTGTTTTTTACTGTTGGGTAAAAAAAAAAAAAAAAAAAAAAAAAAAAAAAAAAAAAAAAAAAAAAAAAAAAAAAAAAAAAAAAAAAAAACAATAAAACATTCAGTTATAATTCTATCACATACATCGGTACAATTTCAAACAAAGTAGGAAACTTAATAAAAACAAGTAAAGAGACCATTTCATTCAAAACCAACAATTCCTTACAAAACGCTATAAAAAACAACAAAGATAAAACGGACAATAGATTAAACTCAGGGGTTTACAAGTTGACATGCGAAGATTGTAAAAAAGTGTATGTCGGACAAACAGGACGGACATTTGATATTAGAATGAAGGAACATGAAAGAAGCCACAGAGACAAGAAGACAGACTCAACTTTTGCCAATCATTGCCTAGAACATAATCACAAATTCAATACTAATTTTAAAACTTTGCATGTTCTAGATAAAAGTAAAAAACTTAATATGTTAGAAAGTTTAGAAATTAACAAATATAATAAATTAGGTATAATTTTAAATGACCAACTAGACATAAATAACTCCCCCCTACTAAACTTAAAACTCATACATGTCCACCCCCTCTTAGAATAAGATTAGTTCTGTACTTTGTATTGATATATATAAGATCTAATTAATATTTTGAATTAGTATATTCATCCACCTGATGAAGCCACAGTGTGGTGAAACATATGTAGTGCATATATATTATTTTGAAACTATACAACTGTGTTTTATTATATCTATATAATGAAGTTTCAACAAGTATCTCCTTCGTCGATTATTAATTTAAAAATCTGATTGTCACTCAAATGTATTCATATATTCAAGCCTTTGAAATAAAGTTGAGGCTGTGGGAAAATCAGGTAAAAAATCAAACTTTGAATCATTTCCCTCATTTAAAATCATTTGGCACAGTGAACCAAAAAAAATTGGATGAATATTCTCAACTTCTGCAAAATTTGATCACGGAATTCAACAATCGTTTTGAAGACTTTCACAAAATGAATGAAATGGAATTCCCAATTTTCAACAATCCATTCAATTTTGAAGCTTCACAGGCACCAGTTCATTTGCAAATGGAGTTGATAGATCTTCAATCGGACAGTATTTTGAAAGCAAAATTTAATGAGATTAACGCTCTTACATTTTATACACAATATTTCAAGAGTTTGGATAATTACCCGGAATTAAAAAAGCATGCAGCACGCATTCTCTGCATGTTTGGTAGCACCTATTTATGTGAGCAGATGTTTTCCGTCATGAAAATAAATAAGAACAAACATCGCACAAGACTTACGAATGAACATCTCCAATCAATTCTTAAAATAACTACAACGAATATGATACCTGACATCAATGAGCTTGTCGAAAACAAGAGAAGTCAGGTATCTGGATCCTCGAGCTCAACATAATTACCTACCCTCTTTTACAACTTTGATATGATTTTTAACAACCGTATATTATATACTATATAATTTAATAAATAAAATGTTATAATAATTCTGTTCATTTTTTTTTATTTTCAATCTGGCCCGGCTACGAATTTAAAATTGAATATATGGCCCTCTGCAAAATTGAGTTTGACACCTCTGCTGTAATCCTTCTTAGAATTCTCACCTCCCGTTCTCACCCCCCTGCCGTTTCGCGCATCTTTTGTGTTCTAGAAGTATCGGGTCTTGTATCCGATGTGTACGTCTGGTCTTATATTTTCGTTTCGTTATATGGTGTTGTTAGGGCATCCTGCTAGCTTGTTGGTCTTGTGTACCTGATGTTTTACTTCTCCCTCCACGTCTCCATAGCTGGACAACGTGATACCAAGGTAGCAAGTATCTCCGATACTTGATATATGGGGTCCTTAGTTTGCACATCTATTCTGACTACCATCTTTTTGTTGTGGAAGATGTTCTCAATTATTTTGATGATATTCAACAGGATTTCTTTGTTGTATAGATGAAGTATGTCCCGAAGTCTTACTCTATCAAAAGTTTTCTTTAAGTCTATCAAACAGAGAAATGCTGGCTTAGTATATTCGAGAGCGGTCTCTGTGATTTGTGTTAGGACAAAAATCGCATCGTTGCACGATCTTCCTGTACGAAAACACTGCTGCTCATCTGCTAGGTTTATCCTTTGCATTATTTGTTCGTGCAAAATTTTGGATGTGAGTTTCGGAGTGGTATTTAATAAGTTTATACCTCTGCAGTTCTCTGGTTTTTTTTTATCGCCTCTATTGAACAGCAAGATCAGTTTGCTGGTCCTCTACTCTCCTGGTATTTTATTGTGTTTTATGATTTTGTTGATCAGTGTAATCAGTTGTTCCGCCATCGCTGTCTCACCATATTTCAGGTGTTCAGTCGAGATTCCATCCGTACCCGCGGCCTTTCTATTCTTCAATCTCCTTAGTTTTTCTTCCACTGCTTGTCTGCTTATATTAATCTCCTCGTTTATGGTGATTTGTCGTCGTCCGCTGTTCCTCCGTATATAGCAGGTCTGCTTCTCTATGTGTCTTTGGTTCTTATGAATCGCCACATTTCCTGTTGATAATCGTAGAAGTCGTGTTCCATTTCTTTCGAGAAGCATTCCCAATGTTCATTTTCCAGTCCGTGTATTTCGTTTCTTATTTTCTTATATCAACATGCTTGCTGTGTCCTGCTTGACATGTATTTCAGGTATGCTTTCTTCTTTTCTCTGCATTTTTCCTTGACGTCTGTATAGAACCATAGAGTTTTCCGTGTCTTGGGAGTTCCTGTTTTATTTATTTTTATTTCTCCGAGTAATTCATGAGCTGATTTTAGGGTTGTAGATTTGAGTTTTGCCCAGTCTTCTTCTACTACATCACTTTTTAATATTTGTGTGTTTTTATAACTTTCTGTTACTCTCTTTTAGTTATCTAAATTACTCTTCTTGCAAGCTCTCGACTTTTATTTTCGTGGTGTACTCTACTGTTTTGTTCTTGTTATACACGCGTACTCTCATTCGGATTTTGCGCAGTACTAGTCTGTTATCGCTTTCTATATCTGATATGTGCTCTCACGTCCAAAACTTGCGAGGGATGCACTTCTCTGTTCGTTAGTATTTAGTCGATCATAGATCTCTGCTATCTGATATTCTCAAAGGTATGCATGTACCATGTGTCATTGATATTACTTTACTAGGCTCAATAAAAGGCTCTTGTATCATAAACAGCTCTCGTATTATTCCACCAAATAATTCTTCGTTGAAAATTTATAATAATTTAGACGTATTGCCGTGATATTTTACAATAATACAAATTAATAAAGAAAAATAAGAGTGAATGATAATAAAATGATTTAGAAAGGATTGTGCGTCGAGTGCATCTACTACGTAATATTGAAGTAAACTTTAAGTTTAAATTCAATAAATGTCATATTGTAATTCACTAATTATTACTAAACCTGGATAAACAAAAGGATATGCAACACGGCATTATTGTATCTAACTTGTTCAGATGTAGCAATTTAGATAAATGTGTGTTTTTCCTTAGAAATGGAATTTCTGTAAAATACTGCTCTATTGTGTTGTCATATATTAATATTCCGACTCCTAATCTAGGACACATTAGAATAGTTCAATTCAGGTTACGTGTCCGAATATTTATATATCACAACACAATAGAGCATTCAATTTAAAAGCGGCACTTTGCTTTGGATGGATACATGTGCAACATTTAACATACATAAAGTAATTTTCGTCGCTACATTTGTTTTGTGTGACATTGAATGTACGAGGGGATTAATTAATAAAGTGATTAAATTAACAAGCTCAGATTTCAGACCAGAAATTCTAACACAAACAAAAAATTTTCTAAAAAAATAATTATCTCCTCTCATTGATTAACAAAATTATAAGACAAAGATTAAATCAACACTACAACACAGATAATACAAATACCTCCGAAACCAAGGAAAACAACTCCCAAACTATTTATAAATATGTCCAAATACCTTATATAAACAACATCTTAAAACCATATAACATAAAGTTGCCCATAAAAACTCCAATAATCTCAAAAACTTTCACTCAGAATTTAAAAAAAGACAAAATACCTACATCAAAGAAAACACACGTTATTTATGAAATTCAATGTAACGACAACAAAGGCGTATACATTGGCCAAACAACGCAATATCTACAAGAATATTTAAATGGACACAAATTTTCAAGAAATAGCACAGCCCTAAAAAACATAAAACAGAAACAAAACACTTTCAATTTCGATAAAACCTCAATAATTACATCAGAAAAAAATAACAAGGCAAGAAATATATTTGAAAGCATCCATATACAAAAAAAACAAAAATTTCATTTATGACACAACAGATATTAACAATCTGTCGACAATATACCTGCCTATTCTATAAACAATCCCTGTATATTATTATTCCTACTCCTAATATAGGACACATTAGAATCGTTCAATTCAGGTTACGTGTCCGGATATTGATATATCACAACACAATAGAGCATTCAATTTAAAAGCGGTATTTTACTTTAGATTGATACATGTAAAATATTTAACATACATAACGTCATTTTCCGTCGCTACATTCGTTTTGTGTCACATTGGATGTACGAGGGGATTAATTAATAAAGTGATTAAACTAACAAGCTCAGACTTCAGACCTTTAATTCTATCACAAACAAAAGACTTTCTAAAAAAGTAATTATCTCCTCTCATTGATTAATAAAATCATAAGACAAAGATTATATCAACACTACAACACAGATAATACAAATACCACCGAAACCAAGGAAAACAACCCCCAAACTAATTATAAATATGTTCCAATACCTTATATAAACAATATCTTGAAACAATATAACATAAAGTTGCCCATAAAAACTCACAATAATCTCACTCAAAATTAGAAGGCAAAATACCTAAATTAAAAAAAAACATGTTATTTATGAAATTCCATGTAACAGAAGCGTATACATCGGCCAAACAACGCAATATCTACAAGAATGTTTAAATGGACACAAATGTTCAAGCAATAGCACAGTTCTAAAAAAACATGTAACACAAACAAAACATTTTCAATTTCGATAAAACCTCAATAATTACATCAGAAAAAATAAGAAGGCAAGAAATATATTAGAAAGCATCCATATACAAAAAAACAAAAATTCCATTGACGGCAGAACAGATATTAACAATCTGTCGACAATATACCTGCCCATTATATAAACACTTCGCGTATATTCACAAGATAAACACAAAAATTAAATTAAAGGCTTGTTATAATTATATATCATATGTTATTTAAATACATTTGCTTATCATGCTGACAGTTCCATCTTTAGATCCCTGACTGGGTGTCCGAGTAGGTTTTCGTGGTTTTCCTTTTCGTCCTAGCCGAATGCCGACAGATTTATATCTTAAGTCGCTCCACGATAATAACTCATCTCATGACTTAGCTAGCACTCTCTTTATAATTGATATCAAACGTTTGTTGTGTCATGAATTATTATTAATTGATTTGAGTGTATTTATGAATTTGTATCTCTCACCATGACTACATCACATATATAACTTTGACATTACTATCTGTCATTTATAATTCTTTGTTAAAGGTAATACTTACCGAAACATGTAAATTTATACATATTAATGTAAAACAAACCTTCAATCGCCGAATATCTAAACCAACTATATATATAAGGATAATTATTTCTTGACCTTAGTATGTTATGGTAGATTCAATTAGTAGGCGATTTAAGGTCTGGTTTTACTTCAAAATGTATACATTTGAAACAATCTTACATGTTTTGATGCCTTTTTCAAAGAAATTTTAAATATACATATATTTATATTTCAAATTTTTTTGAAAAAGGCATCATAATAATATAAAAATAATATAAATAATCAATCAAATAATTCTTGAGCAACTACCATCAATTGTATGTATCATTTCTCTTTAAAACATTTACTAATGGACGCTAGGCCTAGTAAATAAGAACCTAATAAAGAAAACCCGGAGATAAGTAACAAATTAGAAACAGAAACAGAAAATATGCTTGTGTGGAAACCCATACAACTTTTTATATTTACTAATCAAGTAAAACCTTACAGCAATATGTTATTTTTGTACATAAAAAATATTTTTATGAGTTTACTTTTCAATTAATAAAAAATAAATCAAAGAAGAAGAAAAGCTTCCGAAATTAAAATTTATTTCAAAATGTAAATGTTTTGTTGTATTACTTTCAAAATTAATACAACTTAATTTTCAATTCCAATTCACATTTTATTAAATTTAATGTTAGCGTGGTGGTATTCATGTGTTATCTAATTCAGCATCACCAAGTCCTTGTTTTTTCTAGATCTCGCACGCTTCTTTCTTTAATGTTTAAATTCCTTTACGATGGATTGTGATAACGTAATGCAGCTGTGTGTATGCAATCAATCTGAACCAGGCCACAGCCTCGTTCCAGTAACGCATGTTACAAATACGTCCTCGCTGACGCAAGTTGTTTCCAAACACAAGCCAAACACAGCTACATGTCAGGGTCTGTATTACATTCCCTAAGTAGTCCGAGGACCTTCTCTTATGTATATATACTGTAGTGTAAGAAGCATCATGAGCATTCTAGTCTCATTCTCATTCAGAGTCAGAGATTCAGTCTACATACTAGTTAGTAAGAATGTATATATTTGTTATGCAGTTTTAAGTGTTGTTATGTATTAAATATATGTTACCCGAACTATGTGTATCATTTAACGGGACAACGATATCTGCATGACGGCTCAACGATGTAGCCCTCAGGACCAGGCTAACATCACGTGGCGTCCTGCCACGAAGTGCGCTAAACGGCACTAATACCACATGCCGATCCTCCAGGCACTTAAGGCCCCACTGTTAGCACTTGGCGATTCTGCCTAAGGGCTTAAGGCCCCACTAGTATTACATGGCGATCCTACCTGTCCACACCACTAGATGGCTCTGCCAGCCATCTAAGGCCGAAAAAGACCAAGTGGAAATTCGGAACGGACCAGAAAAAAAAAAAAAACCTACAGTTTAGCAGGCAAAAACCAAGAGGATGGCAACAAGGAACGGAGGAAACAGAAGCTCCACAAGAAAGAAGAAATTCAGGTATTCCTTGTAAAATAAATTTAAACAAAGACAAATATTACGGTGTATAGAAATAAAGTGCAAGGCGTTCATATCTATAAACTACGCGAGTGAAAATGTTTATTCGTATTATAAAAGACAATAATATTGATTTAGCATACCATGTTATTTATGTTTATGTCTACTTACGCAAGAATGCAAAAGTTGCAAAGTGCGTACCATACGTTTCTTTATGTAAAGGTCAAGTTTATTTAAAAAAAAAATTTAATATGTACTATATAACTTAAGATGTTATATTTCGGCCGTACACTTCGCAATTTTGTTAATTAACGCAAAAGTTTAAATATTTTTTTGTTTAGAAGGCGCATATATATATATATATATATACACATATATCGCAAAATTATGATATATTTTTTAATAAGTTTAATTACGTGCATAAAAAATGCATGCGTTGTACTTTTTAATAAGCGCCATATATTGCATAGTTTACAAACAAAATTAAAAACAATAACTTGTATATTCAAACGAATCACCAGTAAATAAACATCGAATTCAAATTGAAAATATGTATGTATCGACAAGATAGTTCAGTAATACACGAAGTCAAGGTCACTGATAAAATGCAACACAATGTTTATTTTGTAAACGATCGGATAAGTGACATTGAAGGAAATATTGTTGACATATTCAAAAAAAAATTTCTCGCTAACAAAAGAGAATAACTTTAAATTAATAGAAGAAACAATATACGAGGAGTAGTATATTAATTTTATATTACAAGAATTCCGAAAATTTGTAACAAATGCCTTAGAAGTTGATTCCAATGCCATAACGGTTAGTAACGGGACAATACGATAGCATCCTAATCACGTCTGGAGCTCTATAAGACGACAGAGACCTATCGATTGTACCTTTACGACACCAACAACAGTGCAACCTACAGGACAGATCATCCTAGAGTTGTGGAATTGGCGAAAACGTTAACCAACCGAATCAGACGAACTTCAAAGTAGGGAAAAGGCAAAAAGACTCCAATTCGCCCCTAGGTCGTGACGAAGCAAGCATGCGCTTCCAGGAAAGAGTTCTGCACGACAAAAAACGCTCTCAGAATTTTTTTAGAGACAGTTATAACAAAGTGTGTTTTGTTAGCTGGTCTCAAGTTTTTCTAGATTGAAGAAAAGGCTTACAGCATAAGGGATCAGCAGCACGTGCCACCTTACTGTAGCCAGAATAAGCTTCAAATGATAGTTCTGCGCAGGAACATGACAGACACAAAATATGTGCTGTCCAGGGAAATACACGGAAAAGTGATTTCCAAAATAATTTTTTCCATGGAGGAAAATAGATAGAAAAACGGAGAGTCGATTTATTTTAAAGTATGGTTGGAAGGGGAGCAAAAGAATTGGGAGCAAACAATCATGCACAAAATTGAAGACAAACAATCAAGTATAAGGAATCGAAAACGGACAATCAAAGCAAAGAGTTAAGACAAACAAGCGAACATGAAGAATTCAAGACAAAGAATCGAATGCGAGAAATTAGAAATTAGAAGCAGGAATTGCAAATACGAAGTAAGTCAACTATTAGATATATACGAACTCATAATATAGGAATAAAATATAAAAAGCGAACAGACTAACAAGATTGAGACAGTGTACAAATTACAAAGGCCCGATTATTGATTATTAATTATTATTATTATTTAGCAACAATGTAAAAACGTACTATGTAGCAGTACCATGAAAATTTATTTAAAGTTGTATTGTATTGTTATAAATTGTATTGTATTCTATTATTGTATTGTATTATTGTATTGTACTGTATTATTGTATTGTATTATTTTATTGTATTGTATTATTGTATTGTATTGTATTATTGTATTGTATGGTATTTTTGTATTGTATTATAATATTGTAGAATAGGAATAAGGAAGGTAACCGGAGAGAAAGGTCTAACGTAAGAAAAACAAACGCCTCAGCGTTATTTTTCTTAACCCCAGGAAGGGTGGTGTGATAACGTAATGCAGCTGTGTGTATGCAATCAATCTGAACCAGGCCACAGCCTCGTTCCAGTAACGCATGTTACAAATACGTCCTCGCTGACGCAAGTTGTTTCCAAACACAAGCCAAACACAGCTACATGTCAGGGTCTGTATTACATTCCCTAAGTAGTCCGAGGACCTTCTCTTATGTATATATACTGTAGTGTAAGAAGCATCATGAGCATTCTAGTCTCATTCTCATTCAGAGTCAGAGATTCAGTCTACATACTAGTTAGTAAGAATGTATATATTTGTTATGCAGTTTTAAGTGTTGTTATGTATTAAATATATGTTACCCGAACTATGTGTATCATTTAACGGGACAACGATATCTGCATGACGGCTCAACGATGTAGCCCTCAGGACCAGGCTAACATCACGTGGCGTCCTGCCACGAAGTGCGCTAAACGGCACTAATACCACATGCCGATCCTCCAGGCACTTAAGGCCCCACTGTTAGCACTTGGCGATTCTGCCTAAGGGCTTAAGGCCCCACTAGTATTACAGGATGTCCAACAATCTGAGACGAAGTAGCTATTGGTTGTTTAGATAAAATAATTGCAAAAGTTGTTTGCAAGTATTAATTCAATTTAATTTGAAATAAATTTTTGTCGTAGCTATACTCCAAGACAGTTTTACTTCATTTTAATGTCCATTAATATGCTCTAGATACTTGATACTGGAACGAGACAAATTTTGGCATTCGGATCTATGTATAAATATATATAATGTTGAAATGTTTACATGTATGGAATAACATACACGAGTGTTAAATACCTATTCACGTTCCGTTCGTATATTACACACATACGGGATGTGACAATTTAATGCGCGGAATGTTCGCGTATCACGCGTGACGTAATTGTATCGCAATTACGTATTTATATTGCAATACACTAACATATGTGTAAATTTCGTGCGATAGAGCCAGTTGTTAGTTAACTATTGGGAAGGTAATAAATGTAACAGAATAATTGAAACATACATGAGCGGCTTCACACCAGATTTTTAATAATATTTTATATTATTAAAGGTAATAAATATTGACACGAATGAATGAAAATATAAAGAAGAGCATTAATTTTAAATTTTGTGTGAAAATCGGCGAATGTGCTATTGAAACGTTACAACTGTTATAAATGAAAATGTTATGAAAAAAGGCGGGTGTGTATTGATGATACAAGAGATTGAAAGATGAACGAGATATGACAGATGGGTTTACATTGTCATTATGAAAGTGCAAAATACACGATGATATAAGTGTGAGATTGACAACTGAAGGCAACTAATTACAGATTAATCGAAAAATGGTTATGTTAATATGAAGAGAAGAATTGTGTTTGAGAAAGGTTTCTTTCTGCAAAGTTTGTACCTCGTATCTTGGCGGATGAATAGAAATAATTTCGGGTTGATATTGTGACTCATCTCTTTTCATACACGCATCAATCTAGAACAATTACAGGGTACAGAGTATGCAACAAAGACCCTCAGGTTAACCACGCCCTAAAGCATTCACGCTCACAGTGCGCAGATATTTCTTAGCTCAGGAGGAAACTTACCAAGAATTTATTGAGCATATCAACAATGCTATTTGGAAATGTTGATTGTGAAATTGATAGCTAAACAATTGCAGCTTAATCGCAATTGTAGACCAAAACTTGAGTTGTAGTCTATAGCTTCATCATGAGGTCATAGATCTTTTCGATGACAAAACACTATTAGCCAATTAGATTATCCTATCTACTCTAACTATTTTTAATGGTTTCCAAAATTGAAAGATGCCCTTAGAGACCGAAAATTTTTAATGTAACTATAAAATATCAGAGATCTGTTCAAAAGTATTCCGGGAAATGAGTTCCAAGTATTATTTCAGAAATAGGAAAGTCTTTTAAGTCAGTGTGTAGATGCAGTAATGTGAAGGCTATAATGGTCCCCACCGTATATTTCTGAAAGTTGCATTCCAAAAATTATATTGTCACATCTCCTATATACGCTATTGTCCTTGTGCACTGCAGGACCCGAACTTAGCAGATCTTTGTAAAGTCAACTTTGTAAAGTCAACAACAAAACAGTAGGATAACAAGCGTTAGCATAGTGTCAAAAACTATGGCCTTTATACATTACTAATGTAATGAATGGAAGATCCTCTAAATGTCGACTGGATAGGTTTATTAATGTTGGATAGTTAAAAAATTCAATTAGAACATTTATTGTGAAACTCTGATAAGTAGATACTGTGTTAAGTTCATGGATTAAATACATAATTTTCAGAGCAACATGAATTTATTTATTTAAGAAAATATATATTTCCAGAAAATACTTCCATGAATTGTTTTCATTAATCGCGGGATTTAATTCATAGGTTTTTTGTCAACATTTAGAGTAAATGTATAAGTTTAGTGATAGCTTCAATTACATGATTTAACGCCACTAAAGTATTCCTGAAGAATTTATACGAAAAAATAGGTCCAGATAATGGCAATACAAAAATATGAACGTATTGTTGTAAATATTTACTGTGGAATAAACTCCACTAGCAGCGGAATAAATGCGATAGTAAAAAACGACTTAAGAATGCAAAATTTTGTCGAAATAAATTCTATACTGTCACAGGCTAATTACTAAACATAATTTTTCTTTCAATTTCGAATTTAATGAATGCAGAATCATAAGCCAATTGATGTGCATATAAACAAATTTAAACTTTAGGTTATGGTTCATATTTAACCACTAAAATGCTTAATAAAATATGTACGTATTATGTATGTATTATTAGTTTATAAATTCAACCAATTAATTAAAATAAGTGTCAGTGTAATTTAATACTCTTACTTTAATAATATATGCATGTTTAAACTACTTTTTTTAATTTCTGCTATACCATTGCTATAAAGTAATTACATAACCACATTAAAAAGTTAATAAAAATAACGAATATTTAAGTGAACGTCGCAACATTTTATTATTCATGAATTCCTTACATTATTATTTTCTTAATGCCATAAATGATAACTGAATTCATATAATTTATCTCATTAATTAAATATTGCAGGAATTTTTTTTAATAAATTCATTGCAGTAAACATAATTCCAAAATATATTTAACTTCGAAAATTTCCATAACAATTAATAGACTTTGTTAAAATTCTTTAATTTTTTTTTGTGAAAATTATTGCATGTTCATTATCACTATCTATGTTTACACAGAATGGCATTTTTGGGAGGCGGTGAAATGGTTTGGACTGGCATTTCACTGCATGCGAAAACTGAGTTTGTTCTCATTGAAAATGGTTCCATGACGGCTGTTAGGTACATCAACGAGTGCTAAGTTGATCACATCGTACCATTTGTTCTATTTGTAGGTCAGAACTGTACTTTAATGCACGATAACGCGTGACCTCGCAGCGCACGGGTGGTTGAGCAATATATGGCAAGCTCGAAGCCCGGACTTATATCCTATCGAAAATCTCTGGGATTCATTTGGGCGACGTTTCAGCACCGACAATCCATACCAGTAACTATTCGGGATTTTCGAATAGCTCTTCGTGAGGAATAGAAAAACATTAGACAAGAAGAGTCGCCAACTGCATTCAATGTTTACCACGTCGTATGATAGAAATCATTAGAGTTCGTGGATGTAGTACGTACTATTTATTAATCGCTTAAATTGTTTGAAAACGTAGATGTAAAACCTAGCCGATAAGACCAACGAATTTGCTAATTTTGTACAATTAAATATATCGTGTTTTTTTCTTATTGAATAAAATGTTAAGTATCTCTTTTTATTTCTCATTCTTACTTTACAGATAGTGTTTTATGTCTTGTTAAAAAGAAATCAATAAATAAATTTTTCTTGTACTAACAGACATTTACTTCGGCGTCCGACATTTTTTGTCCACGAGTGTATATATAAAAAGTTTTAAATATATTCTTACTCGTGACATCATTAAGTCATGCCTATTCATTAATATTATTACAGGTACCTAAAAAATTATAGTGTTAACTGTTTTTTTACTTTTAAGCTATTTTAGATTAAATATCGCTCCGTGGCCTGAATATTATCAGTTAATTATAAAAGGCAATGGGATATCATGGACCATGGACTTCTAATACTAAAAGTTATCCCCAATACCTTCTACGTCTTCGTTGAAGTTTCCTCTGATCTCCAGCTATCACCTCTTATTCTAACGTATTTTTTCCATCCTCTTTGTTTCCTGTCCTTCACCACGAAAGAAAAATAATGTGAACTCGTTCATGGTTCCATCAAAACGTAATTAATAATCATCCCTAGTCTCTACTTCAATTCAAATACTCAATAGTTCGAGTAGCAAGGTGAGTATCGGTCTCATCGTGGCTTAAGATAATGCAAGAGAATTTACGAAAACACTTTGGAGAACTTGAGGTAAAGAAACTGCAATGTATTATGTTATTCTCAAGTGAAAATATGTGTCAATTAATTAAACAAAATATATAGCGACCATCTTATTCTTTTAAGTTGTTTCCAACGAATTTTGCTGGAACCTACTCATTTTCGAATATATGATGTGGCAATTACGATTTCTTTAATGGAGAGGGAGGGGGTCATAGCAATATACGCAAGTCTCATCGCATCTGCACCAATGTTGTATACTAGATCCACTGGCAAAATGATCTAGTGTAGATCTACGTCTTCCTTTTGAACTGGAGTTCAAATTGTGGGGAATCAGTAGTAACAAAACTTACATACCTTCAGGCATTCGTTTAGACTGGTGGTATTCGTCTTTACGTCAATTAGGGTTACTTGAATACGCGTACAATAGCATGCAGGTTCTCTTCAATCATGTTCCGAACGAGACGAATATTCTTTTCATCAACCACTGTTTCTTAACTTAGGTACTCGAAAGATATAATTTAAGGAAAGTTGGTCACATGTTAATTCATAATGCTCGTTGTTCACTTTCATGATTACTGTTACTGTTATTAAGCTTGCAAATAACCAGGTTTCATATAATACTTGTAGCGCCTGATAAGAGACTTCGCGGAGAGAGAATTTATTATAAAATTCCAAAGGAAATTTAAAATCGCATTATTATAAAGCTTCGCTTAGTATCATTTCGTGATTTTTGCAATTTTTTTACCATAGATTTGAGGCGTCTAATTGGGCAGTGGACTGATTATACATATTTCCTCCATCAAATTTTGATTTTATTAAGCCCATTTGAACAATAAAATGTATGAACCTGAAAGACTGTACAGGTAACCCCCGTTCTTCGCGAAGGATACGTTCTGGAGATGGTCGCGATAAGCGAAATTTCGCGATCAACGAGGGATTTATAAAAATCATTTTAAGATTCGATAAAACGCTTTATTAATAAAATAAGTATCAATATTGATAAAAAAAATGTCAAATAACATAATTTTTAATTAATTCATTTTGCTTCGCTTTGCAGAAAGGAATCTAGATTCCCTTGTTTGGCCTCTCTACGTTTATTATGCAAAATTTGCCGATAACTGTCAAATAATCCGGCACAACCACGCTTTAAAGCACTCACTCGCTCGTAATCTTCGTCGTTTTCTTCTAACAACTCCATACATTGGTTGTGAAGAGAAAGTGCCTTTTCAGTGATTTTGACACTTAACTTTCGCACGGGGACAGGTTCCGAGACGTCATATTCTTGGGATTTAGTATTGCAGTCCATTTACTGCAGCTCTTCATTAGTTAAAGGTTCGCCGTGTGATTTTAACAAAGTCCTAATATCATCTACATCAGCACCTTCGATGCCTCCGGAAGTGGCTATAAAACTAATCTCTTCGATGATATTTTGAATATCATTTTCATAATTGATGTGATCTCCAACAATTTCTCTGAACAACCTTTTCCAAACACCCTTCATACACGACTGGGTGACTTCATTCCACGCTTCGTCGATGTTTTTGATAGCTTTCATAATATTAAATTGTTTCCACCAAACTCGCATGGCATCTATCACCCTTATCAGTTTCGAAAAGAGCTCGTGGTTCAACTCCAATATCCTCGCAATATTTTTTTATTGCTGGGCAGAAACAAGTTTTAAACTAGTCGATAAATAAATTTTGTGTCATCCAAGCCTTAGGGTTACTTCGCCAAAAAACTGGTAAATTGTTTTTGGAATAACCTTTCATGGCACGAGGAGTTTCTGATTGATAAATCAACAACGGTTTCAATTTTAATTCTCCGGATGCATTTCCGCCCAGAAGAAGAGTTAGTCGATTCTTGGCTGCTTTAAATCCAGAAGCAGTCTTCTCCTCCATGGAAATAAACGTACGTGTTGGCATTCATTTCCAATAGAGTCCCGTCTCATCTACATTAAAAATTAAATTTGGTGGATAATTTCCTCTTTTCACAAATTCACGGAACTCCATTGGATATTTTTCAGCTGATTCTACGTCTGCACTAGCTGATTCGCCAATCATTTTAAGATTATGCAAATTTGATCGTTTTCTAAACCGATCAAACCAACCTTTGCTTGCTTTAAAAACTTCTTCTTCTCCATGTCGAGATTTTAAATGATCCCAAAGACTAAGTGCTTTATTCATTATAATTTGAGTACTGACAGGCATGTGGTGTTGATTTAGATCCTCTATCCATTTGCATAATAAATTTTCCATTTCTGTCATCAAAAAGCTTCTGGTTCGTGAAACTTTTGTCGCTGTAATTGGAGTAACACTTTCGCCAGCCTTTTTAATTTTGTCTTTTTGTTGCACAATTGATCGCACTGTAGACTCAGGCAATTTAAAATCCCTTCCTACAACTGTAAATTTACCACCACTTTCTATTCTTTCTATAATTTTCAGTTTCTTTTCTAAAGTCACTACATTGCGAACTTTCTTAACCGATTTTTCACATTGTCTTTTTGACATTTTAAAAATTACAAAGGGATAAAGAAATATCTACTCAATTTAATTAGCGTGTGTTTGAGAACGCAGCTAAGATTACACTGAAGGGGAAACCCAAATGATGCACTGGCTCAACCGTTCCAGGCAGCCGGGGTAGTACCGATTTGGCGCGTAGAGCGAAAGAAGATCGCGATATAACGAATCCGCACTCGCCGGGGTCACGACGAACGGGGGTTACCTGTAATTTAATTTCTGTAGTAAATATCATCAATTTTAAAATCATGTTTTACGTATTATCATTAGAAAATATTCGGATTAACTCTACATTGGAAATACATATAACGTTTGCATGACGTAACTTTCCTATTATAGGCCGAGATTCTTATATATCATTTTAACTTGTAAGCATACATTTCCAGTCACATCTGGTCAGTTAACATTAGTTACCTTACTCTTAGTCTGCATACTTACTATTATATACGAGGTAAATCCAGAAGGTAAGTTCCGTGTGTACTTTTTGGCCGCGGCAGCGCCGCGATCGCAGTTCCGTGCATACGCGGCAGTTGCAGTTGAGTCAATTTTGAGATCGTTTTTGTTGTGTACGCTTTGTAGTGCTTGTTTAGACTGATGAAAATCCCGCCGCTTGTGAAATTAGCTCTGTAATTCGTTTTATAAATGCGGAGAACATTAAACCAGTCGACATTCATCGATAAATAAACGAGTTTTATGGGAAAAATTTCATGAGTAATGAGTGATTAAGGAAAACCGTAAGTTTATAATTTCAGCTCTTTCAATGGACTTTCCGCAAATTTCAAGATCACTTATTCATGAAGCTGTTATTGTAAAACTGGGATTTCGAAAATTTTCACCTCGTTGAGTACCAAAAATACTTACAGAGCAACACAAAAAACAATGTCCGAGCAGTGCCCTTGACTTTTTGACACGTTACGACAATGGCAGTGATGACTTTCTGAGGCAGATAGTGACCGGGGATGAAACTTGGATTGCTTATGACACTCCTGAAACTAAACGACAATCGATGGAATAGAGGAACACTTTCTCACAACATGGGCGGCAATATTTTATGAAGAAGGCATACAAAAATTTGTGCCACGCTATGACAAATGCTATGATGAATGCCAACAAATGGTGGGAACTATTTCGCACTAAAATAGCTTAAGATGTATAGATTGTTTTGCAATAAATAGTTTTTCTGTATCGCTACTTGATTTTTTCATTACTAAACGGAACGTACTTTCGGGACTTACCTCGTATAATCAGTGGTGTACAAATAACTTGAGTGTGAAAGTCGCAAACGACGAAATTTGCAAATTATGGTGTCTATGTCTAAATCGCTTGTAAGCGACTATTATCAAACGGCTTTAAAAATGTGGTAAAACTAAATTTTAATGTTCCTGCGATTATACATGTCGGTTCACTTTTAGACAACTTTCTTATAGTGTTATATGGTTCATAGCGTATATTTAAGCAAATGTATAGGTAGCGCTCTAGTGAGTTAGCATCATGTACATATCTAATCATTTTGACATCACTAGTTCTGCGTCGAATTCGGACGCTATTTCATACGTGAATGATTTGAATAAAACTACGTGGTCATCATTATGACCTTCAGAATAAGAACAGGGCAGATAGGTTCTGTAACTTTCTAATTTTCACTAGCGATACCAAGAGTGAGACTGATGACGTATGTTTTCATCTTTATCCAATTTATAAATGCTAATATTATTAAAGATCTACTCTAATAATGAGCCGGAACAAAATACAGCAGTACATATTTCAAAAAGGTGAAAGAGATTACCAAACAACAAATAATTATGGACGCATGGAAGAGACCGCTTTTGGCACATGCTGACAGTGATGAATCAGGCAACTAAGCTTGACCCTGCCTGCTAAACTAAATGTTCACAAGCGGCTACTGGGGATTCAGATCTGCATCTTTCAGAATCGGATGTTTTGAATGATCGTCGATGATAGTTTAAATAAAACTCTTCATCGTAAATTAGAGACTTACCTGGAATTTACCCAAGAGCACATATAGCACATGATCCTCGAAATTTTCTCATGGAAGCAATCATTAGTTTCGCTTTCGTGATTTCGTCATTATAGTAGAGACTAGGGATGATTATTAACTGAGTTTTGATGGCTAAAAAATTGGTAACCTCTCAGGAATTGTTATAAGTAGTGTTCATAGAAAACAAAGGAGTTTCGAATAGAGCGTATAGTTCTTATCAAACATGCCTTCAAAAATGTTATGTTATGTTTATGACAGTTTAATTTTTAATAGTTTGTTACAGTTTAATTTCAATGCTAATATAAATAGTCATTCTAGAGTCAGTACTTGTAAACAAAACTTCTATAAATATTTGAAGCGAGACTTTTCCATCAGTAACTTCTGATGCTCACCATCCTTGTTTAAAATTTCGTTTCAACTAAGGCGATACGCCCATAATTATTAACAACCAATTCTGAAAAAATACAACTTTAGGAATGCTTCCTATGATGATTTAAACGAAGATCCGTAATTTATTTGCTTTCTTTCTTTGAATCTATATTCGTCAAACACAGTACTAATTCTTCATTTACGTACGATATGTCATCAATCTTTAAATAATATTAGTTTAAATATACGTGTTCACTCTGATCTGGTATTTAATAAACTCGTAAATCGCCTCCTGACAATAAAACTAAGTACTTTTTGAAGAAGTATAGGCCTACAATGATCGGCCTTTCGTCAATCATATACTAGGCTCTACAAATTCCGGCGTCTTCCCTCAAAATTGCAAATTAGCTGTTTTTCTAATATTTGAAATGGAAACACATCTTCGGTATAGAATTATCGCCCGATATCTGTATTATCTAACATTTCGAAAATAGTACATGTCGTCTCCGAGTCGATATTTAATACTTATCATATCGCTACTAACTTCAATCAACCTTTCTTCAGGACGTAGTACCCTAAAAAATTTACTTCAGTTTTATAAGTAATCAGAGATTCAGGAGTATCGAACGAAACCGAAAATTTACTTCAAAGAAAGCGACCATTGTTTTCCTGAGATGCTGACAGTATAATCTTTTTGAACTTTCTAGAGAAGGGTAAAATGGCAACTGGCAATATTCTACAACATTGTTGGATGATTTGAATGAAGAAATAAACAAAAAGGGGCCATATCTCACCAAAAAGAAAATTATTGTTCACTAAGACAATGCACCAGCCCATTTTTCTGCAATT
This sequence comes from Melolontha melolontha, assembly GCA_935421215.2. Taxonomy (NCBI): domain Eukaryota; kingdom Metazoa; phylum Arthropoda; class Insecta; order Coleoptera; family Scarabaeidae; genus Melolontha; species Melolontha melolontha. The sequence goes on along the minus strand of OW285237.1, from coordinate 124,734,536 downwards.
GTAATAGAACATTTGACGTGCTTGTGATACGGAGTCTTTGGGTATTTCCTCTATTCACCAGATTGAGCACTTTCAAAATGGTTTGAGGTTTGAATTACTTTGCAATTACATACAATTTGTAAATATTCGTAACTAGTTACGAAAAGTAAAATATTTCGTAACTAGTGTTGAAATAGTTATTTACGATACAAGTGTTAGAAGTGCGATTTTATTTCACGAGTAAAAGTTTTACGAGTGAAATAAAATTGCATTTTTAACATGTGTATCGTACAATATTTTTTCTACAAACACAATTTTTATTATAAAATATAATGAAAATCCACTGACCAAATTTGACAGCTCATGAATACGTTTTGACACAACTGGACGCAGCCGTAAAAATAACGTCAAATTAATTTGTCACAATTCATACAAAAGATGAGTTCGTGTTTAAGTTCGTGTAAAGAAAATGAAGTAATAGCGAGAATAATAATTCTGAAAGTTCTGCAACACAGGTAATAAATATCTCGAATTACACAAACTGTACATTTAATATTAATTATCCAAGAAATATGTAATATTCATTTAGTAATAAAAATTACTTTAATATATGTTGTAATTTTTGACAAACTGTCATGTCAATTTACTTTTAACACTAGTGTTAAAAGCACTACGTTTAACACGCTACGCTATAATATCGCATTTTTTATTAAAGTTAGCCATGTCAAAATGTTAACTTTTAACGGTGTTTGTAGAAAAAGTTCTTTTCATCTCTAGTTACGAAATATTTTGAAAAAATCATTTCATTTCAAGTTAATAAAGGGGAACGTTAAATGACACAAACTGGTTAAATTTTTATTTTATGCATTATAAACATTTATGACAATGTGAACAATTGGTGAGGTTAATTCCTGCACACGTATAATTCATGGCAGGTACTCTGATGTTATGATGCAAAACGGAATGTACATTTGAGCTTGATTCACCAAGAATGTCATTGGCAATCCATTTCTTATTTTCTATAGAATTCTCTACATAGCCCTCAGCTACAGTATTGGACTTCCAGCCTCCATGTCGTTTAACCTTAAAAATATCCGCACCAGAATCTGCCAAAAAGGTAGCCGATGACCTTCTGAAGCAGTGTCCGGTAAATAAGAAGGGATTTGGTAGTTTCAAAAACTGAGCAATTCTTTTCGGTAGATTACCGATTGTATTAATGCCAACTGGCTGTGCCCCGTATTTACCATTATTATATTTGACGAAAAACCTATCGTGATTAACGTTTTGTGGACGCAAAGAAATATATTTTCTAATAAGGTCAAGAAAATTTTGCCCTTCAATATTTCCTTTTGTGATCACAAACTCGCGCGTTACTTTTGTCTTTGTATTAGGGATTTTTATTACAAAATGAAAAAACTCGTCTAAAATATCCCCCACACGTAGAAAAGTTAGCTGACTTTTTCGACAAGCACCAGCTATTCCAACGATCAATGCTACCTTTGTCATTAAATATGTTTTATCCTCAGCTTCTGTCATAAACCGGGAGACGTTTTCCTTTGACAAAATATTAGACTTTTTTGCATGGTATCCCTCTGACTGCCTCTTTAGAAATGCATGTAAACTGGCATATTTTGCAATATCAATATTCTTCTTCAAAGACAATTCACTTCGTAACATGGAATAAAGAGTCCAGAGTGTTGAAGCTTTTTGAGTCTTTCTACCCTCGAAATAGGCTAATAAAACCTTTTCATTAACACATTTAATTTTTTTTTGTCTTTAAGCCACTTCCCAAATTTTTCATAAGCCAAATCGTACTGGGCTTTCGACTTTTGTGGAATCACAGTCGATAATGCACTTTGTGCAGCCTCTTCTATATCGCTTGGTAGTCCACCTGAATCTGAATCCGACATTTTTACTCGTACAATGCACCGAAATATTTAGCTAATAAAAGTAAATACTTATACTTAAATTAACAAACACCTGTCAAGTCAAATGAATTATTATCAATAGCATGAAAACTGTCACTAATTATTTAATACGACTTATGACGTTTAATGTCAGATCAACTGGAAAATTATAAATCTATGTTTTGGTCAAAATTAGATAAAATCTTGTATGAAACACGTTATGAAATGTTATTTTGTGTAACTCATGTCATTTTGCAGGATCTCGCTCGCTACGCTCGCTCGTCCTGCAAACATTCCATTTCGTTACACAAAATAACCCATTTCATAACTGGTTACATAAATAGCTATTATTCAGTTTACACATGCTGGAATAATTAATTCCAAATCAGTCCAGATTGTTGCATGCGCTGATAATTTGGCAATAATTTCAAAATGAAAACAAGATTTAGATGAAAAAAGAGTAACACAAGAGAATTCGAGGGCGAAAGGCTTAGATATTAATTTAATTAAATAAAACAAAGCATTGTAGTAGGAATGAGAAAGGACGACTTACAGGTTCTAAAATATTACAATATATCTTTAAAGAAGCAAAGTCTTTCTTGTATCTGGGAACATTAATAAACAGAGTAGGTGAAGGATTAGACATAAAAAGAAGAATTCAATTGTTTTTATAGCAATAAACAGTAATTGAAAGACAAAAAGTAGTACATATAAAGCAACGACGCCTGAAGTAACACACGCGGTTAAAACCATATCGGAGGAAGAAAATGGTCTGAAAATTTTTGAACTAAAAACTATGAGGGAGCCAATGGAACCTATGATTATTCAAGTGAACGGGTACGTGCCTTTTATGAAGCACGAAATTGAAATAATAAAGAATATATCGTGAAATTAATGAAGACATAAAAAATAAAATGGTTCGAATATATTTCTAGACAAAAAAAGATAACAAGGATAACAGAGCGGACGTCTGCAAAATATAGACAAAGAGGAAGACCAAAAATAACATAGAAACAGCAAGCTAAGGAAAAACCCCACAGTGGATATAAAAGATATTACAAGCCACACGTTGATGGTTGCAAAAATATTATGTAATGTTACAAGAACTTGAATGCATTAAATACTTATTGCATCACATTGTAGCTCTATAAAATATAGCAAATAATTTAATTAAAAATTTACTTGTCTCAGGGTCTGTTGTTCTACTTCCGAAAATTGAATTTCTTAACTTATGAAAAATTGATTTAAAACTGAATTGTCTCATTATTAATAATTGATTATATATAACATAATTCCTTAAAACTAAATAAAATCTGTATATCCTTTAATTATATATAAATTGTTCTTTAATTTAACTTCTTTAATTGAAGAGTATAACTTCTATAAGGTCTAAGTGCCACATTATGTGGTTTTATGACTTTTACTTTAAAACGCTCTATGTGCCATCGTCAATGTTTCTACAAGCCCGCTATATGCTAAGGCAATGTTATTGCTTTCAACTTTGTTGGAGAGATGGAGCAATCTGAATGTGTCAGATAATTTTCAAATTGAAACGTTTCAAGTGCCTATCTGTTGTCAGTCTGAAATTGTGTTTTATATGTGCATTTTGTTTGACATGCAGGAAGAAAATAGAAGTAAAAGACGCGTTAGGGGATCTGAAAATGTAGTGAACGAACGTAAAAGACTTAAAAAGTCTTACGTATACGTAAAATAAGTGGTACTGAATATAAAAACTGCAAAGGAAACGCAGTTCCAGCCGAAAAACCTGCATCACATAATTTAAGTATACTTTTCTTGGAATATACTATAACCTATATTGTTTTACAGGTAATTTGTAATTACAAGTGGCAATGCAAAAACGTTTAATACAGGTGATAGAAATAAGCCGTCGGTGCCATGGATCATACGCCGACCCAAGTAAAAGCCGCCGTCAAGCAACTAACTCTTATACGATTCTTGATGGAAAAGGATAGCATTTATAAGTGTGTCGTGGAGTATTTTCCGAGATTTTTGCCGTTTCTCATCATAAAGTACAAGGTTTGATAGGGAGGAAGAAAGCAGGACGGAATGTGTTCATAAATTCCAGAGGGACATTATATAGCTGTAGGAAATTTACTGAAGAAATTATTCAACAGGTTATCGCACACATTAACGAATTTCCACGTGAAGAAATCCACTACAGTCGGGAAAAATCTAAGAAAGAATGTTTGAGTCCAGACTTGAATATACACTCGTTATTTGTAGCATTTAAGGAGCGATATCCAAATACTTTTAACTACCGATTTTGTGCTGTTGTGTTTAAAAAGCATTTTCCGCACTTAAGGTTTGGCAGGCCCAGGTCGAACACGTGTTATACATACGATTTCCTTAACAATAAGATGAAAGCAGATCCAGCGGATCATGCCCTTTCCGCTAAATTAAATTTGCATCACCGAAAAGCACAAAGTGCATGAAAAGCCATGCAAGAGAATAGTATTGACTTGCAACAACCCAACAGTAATTTTTTAGTTTTATCTATGGATTTGGAACAAGTTATCTCCATACCAACACTTACGCATTCAGAAATGTATTACAGCAGATAGTTGTCTTGCTACAACTTGTTACAACTTTGACATCATTGTGCTGATAATAATAAAGCAACAATGTCTTCATGGGATGATGATACGCTGACAGGCGGAGGTGGCAATGAGATATGTTCTGCGCTTTTGAAATTTTTACGTTCTCATCGTGTATGATAATTGTAATGGCGAGAACGAGAACAGAATGGTCCTCATGATTTATCTCGCTGCATCTGATAAATTCTCACAGATAGACCAAAAATTCGTAAGATTTGGACACGTATCTCCCGTATGATTGGAATTTTGCCCAAATAGAAAGATGCAAAAGATTAACGAAACTTTACGTTCCACAGAATATTGGAAAAATGATAAAATATTGTTGCCGAAAAAGGCCTTACTCTCAATGTTGAATTTAGGATATTTTACTTATCGGTAATCATGTTATGATGTATATATCTTTTGAAGAAATTCAACAACTTTCACACCAAATTAAAATTAACAATTAAAGAATAAATTAATAACAGTATTAATTTTCTTGATATTTCTTTAACCTATGATATACAGGGCCCTATTTATACAAATTGATACAACAAACCTACAGCTTCTTTTCGATATACGAATTACCATTCAAATGCACCTAAAGTATTCAATATAGTGATTATAAATAATATGACTGATAGAGCAGTAAAACTATCACATATTCAATACAGAAAAGATAATATCAAGAAAATTAAATGATCTTAGCAGACAATAACAATCCACAACTACTTATAGAACAAACAATTAAAGAAAGGATCCGGCAAATATGTAACACTGCAGACATCAATAACAATTTAAACAATGAAACAACATATATCACGATTCCATTATGTTCCACAATTATCAGAAAAGATATATATACTTTAAAAATATATAATATAGCTACAACATATAAACTTAGCAATACAAATAAACATCTTTTTTAAAAACCTAAACCTAAAATAGAAAAAAATCGAGAAACACATGCCATCTATAAAATATCATGCCGCGATTGCGATAGTTACTACATAGGCTAAACTAAACAATATTTATAAAAAAGAATACAATCCCACAAATACTCCAAAACAGACAAAACTGCTATATTTACACACAAACTGCAACGCGATCACCATTTCGATTTTGAAAACACACAGAATCAATTAAGAACAACACACGGTGAAAACGGAAATTAAAGAAATGATTAATATTAAACAAGAAAAAAATTCATGTAACACCAGAAATGACATAAAAATCTAAGCAATAACGATCTGCAATTTTCCATCATGAATATATACAATTCTTATATAAATATCTATCATATCTTATTTAAATATATGCACGCTGGCTTATCATGCTAGTTGTACCGAGTTTAGATCAGGGACAGGCTGTCCGAGTAGGTTTTCGTGGGTTGCCTTCTCGTTCGAGGCGAATGCCGACAGCTAAACATCTTAAGTGTCTCCACAGGCTCAGACATAGTAATAATTCATGGCTTGCCAATGTACCGTGTAATTGGCGTCAAGCTGTTGGAGAATATTAAGGCATGAATTATTATTAATAAACTGGAATGTATTTTTGAATAATGTCATTCTTATCCATGACAACTTCACGTATATAAATATGACATGAAAATACCATTATTTATAATTTAAAATTCTTTGAAAAAGGCAGCAATCGTCGATACATCAAAGAAATTATTTTAAATATATATATATTAAAGTAGAAAAGACCTTAAATCGCCGACTGTCCAAATCTACTATAATATACAAAGGTCAAGAAATGATTATCTATATCTATATATTTATTTATATATATATATATATATATATATATATATATATATATATATATAGTAAACTTAATAAGTCGGCGATTAAAGGTCTGGTTTATTACTTCAAAGTATATATATTTAAAACAACCCTACATGTTTCGGTAATGATGCCTTTGTCAAGGATATAAAAAATATAAAATCTATTTTAAAATATATTTTATATTTTTTATTAAGTTTACCATATAATACCAAGGTCCCGAAAATATTATATATATATATATATATATATATATATAACAATTGATAAATTATTGGAGTTTTTCGGCTTTTATATGAAATATTTACAAATATCAAATTAGTATGTATGTAATTGCAAAGTAAGTGGGGATGTAAACATTGCTGTCTACAAATGACAAAGCAAACCATACGAAATTTTTATTTGAAAAATATTTTTTAAATCTCCAGGAAGTAAATGCTAGACTTTTTGTAAACGATAGGGATAAAGCCCATTAAGGTACAGAATTCTCCATACGTTGGTTTGAGGAATTCCGGTTGTATGAGATATTCTACGAATACTGGTAGAAGTATCCATCTTTTTCTATACGACGATTTGGGAAAGATCCTGTCTCTCTTAAACAGCGAAAAACGTTTGAAAATGTTGTGTGGTGCGGAACAATGCGATCTGGGTATCGCTTGATGTACTCCGCAGCTGCAGAACGTCCACTTCCATTGCAAAAACCATATCAGCATATTCTGCATTAGTAAAATGCGGCATAAAGACTTAAATTAATATTACAGCACAAAAGTCGTTAATTTGCCAATCATACTTTAATACGTCAAGGGTTACTAAATTAGAGGAATTCAACTATAAGTCATATAACATTTTTTGATCGTAATGACCGCCAAAGTTTATGGTATAAATTTGTCGGTCGAGTCGCGGCACATCTTGTATATACACGTCTAGGAAGTTATTCAAAAATTTAACAAATAAATATTCCTTTTTTTTATTATCAGTGGTTTCTTTTGATTGTTTTAATGAATTGTTTATACAAAATTCTATTCAGTTTTATTAGAATGAATCAAGAAAAAATCAGTAATACGATAACACAAAAATGGTACTTGGATAGTTGAAAACTCACGTAACGTAGCATAAAACAAGAAAAATGTAAATGGTAGGTTAATTGAAGAAAACTTAATAGAAAATATATATTTCATTATGAAACAGACATGTAAACAATTTACATATCTGTAACTGTATACTTGGACAAAACTTCGTATTTCCAGCATTTACTTCTGCTTAAGACATATGTTTCTGCCATCTATAGGCGTCGTCAGTTAAGCTAGTGAAGCAATGTATACAAATGATACAAATCTTTATAAATAGATCTGTATCTGTTTCCAGCATTTACTTCTGCTTAAGACATATGTTTCTGCCATCTATAGGCGTCGTCTGTTAAGCTAACTGACGACGCCTATAGATGGCAGAAATATATGTCTTAAGCAGAAGTAAATGCTGGAAACAGATACAGATCTATTTATAAAGATTTGTATCATTTGTATACATTGCTTCACTAGCTTAACTGACGACGCCTATAGATGGCAGAAACATATGTCTTAAGCAGAAGTAAATGCTGAAAATACGAGGTTTTGTCCAAGTATACAGTTACAGATATGTAAATTGTTTACATGTCTGTTTCATAATGAAACAAAAGCGTTATACGTGCATATTAACGTATAGATATATTTAAAACCTTTTTTGTAGAAAATATATACTAATCAATAAATATAAATGTGTAAATAACTGTTTTCCTCCAGCTTTAATTGTTTCTCGTTCCTTTGTACCGACGCATTACTACAAATATGAGCAAACACACTTGCCTACTCTTGTTACTTGTAAAAAAACGACTGTGCAGAAGTTTTTGAAGTATTTTACATTAAGTTACTGTATGAGTTAAATAATAGTAGTTAGATTTTCAGAAAATAACTGTGCAAGCAGCAGAACTTTGACAACATGGAATAACGACAAATTAGGAAGATTATTCTAATTTTTATATTGATTGAGAATAGGTGTTCAAATACTGTTTTTCATTGTAACTGATAATAGAATATTTTTTTAAAATTATATATATGTACTTACATAATAAACACTAGCAAATTAAAAGCCAAGCATTTTAAAAGTGGTACGAAATATGTACGAGTATAATATAGTTTTTCTACCTCTGTTTCCACTAATTTCTTTTTACATAATTTACCGTCAGTATTCACATTTGATGACGTAAATGGGGTAAATGGCTTAAATAGTAGTAGAAAGATATATTGTTTTTATCAGACATACATACATATATTGCAAAATTTAATAACATTTAGGAGAAAACTATGACGTGCAAAGTATTGAATCATAAAATTTAATATCAGCCGTGATGCATACAGCCATGGCATAACATTCTCTCCTCAGTAATGGTGTTATTTGTATGTTTGTCATTTGTAAACAGACTACTTTAGATTTAGTGTTTGTGTAGTATAGGAAAAAGGTAATAATGTAACATATAAAATTATTAAAGCACCCATTTACACACACCTTGAGTGGACAACGTTGCGGTCGCATGGCCTGCTTACCTTTGACGATACGTGCGTCAAAGTGGGCGATGATTCCTGAAACAAAATTTGAATCATATCATGCATATTTCGAAAATTATGAATTTAATAATTATTAAAGTTCTACTGCTAAAACTATATTGTTCATTTTCACGTTATTCATTTTCAAAATGTATTAGAAGAATTAAGGTTTTATTAAAGAAACCTTCAAGAGCTTTCCAAAACTTATTATTATAAGTCCACATATCTCTATTGTAATAGTACGATAAGTTACTTGAAAAAAATAGAGATTTTTCAAAGTGAAACTTTGTTTACAAAACAGAACAGCATTATAATTTTTACTATGAAATAGAAGCTTTATTCCGTCACGACCGTAAATAAATATTATTTAATATAATTTAATATTAATGTATTATGTATGTATGTATATATATACATATATATATATATGAACTTCATGTGTATGAGAATTAATAATTATTAAATCTCATTTTACATGCGATTGTCGCTATAATTTGTTGCATTTAATTCTACAATCCGGCAAATCACTTTTGCCCTAGATTGTAGACGCAACAAGCCGCGACATCAACTGTACAAGTTGTCAGTACAAATGAAAAATTTTGTGAAAAACTTATCTGCGCGGAATGTGCATATATCGATATTTCACTGTTTTTTACAGATCATCAGTGCACCTTACCGAAGACAGACATGATATTCACTTCTATACTACGTGTATATATACGAACTGTAATGAACTTCATGTGTATGAGAATTAATAATTATTAAATCTCATTTTACATGCGATTGTCGCTATAATTTGTTGCATTTAATTATAGCATATGCATAATTATTATTATTATAGCATTATATTATAGCATTATAGCATTATAGCATTATGCATAAATTATAGCGACAATCGCATGTAAAATGAGATTTAATAATTATTAATTCTCATACACATGAAGTTCATTACAGTTCGTATATATACACGTAGTATAGAAGTGAATATCATGTCTGTCTTCGGTAAGGTGCACTGATGATCTGTAAAAAACAGTGAAATATCGATATATGCACATTCCGCGCAGATAAGTTTTTCACAAAATTTTTCATTTGTACTGACAACTTGTACAGTTGATGTCGCGGCTTGTTGCGTCTACAATCTAGGGCAAAAGTGATTTGCCGGATTGTAGAATTAAATGCAACAAATTATAGCGACAATCGCATGTAAAATGAGATTTAATAATTATTAATTCTCATACACATGAAGTTCATTACAGTTCGTATATATACACGTAGTATAGAAGTGAATATCATGTCTGTCTTCGGTAAGGTGCACTGATGATCTGTAAAAAACAGTGAAATATCGATATATGCACATTCCGCGCAGATAAGTTTTTCACAAAATTTTTCATATATATATATATATATATATATATATATATATATATAGTATGTATTGTTAAGGTAACATATAACGAGTATGTTTGGTGGGTTGTTATTTACTTAATTAAAGTATTTGATTAGCGTTGAGATATACATAACTATAAATTAGCGATTGACTCCAACATTTAATATGTGATCTAGTAAGCGGATATTTGGTATAATGTTTTAATGTTAAATAATTTAAAAACCATAATTGATAAATAGATATTGTATATTCTCATTCACGCTACTTGGCTTGTAATATATTTCTATGGATAGGTTTTTCGCAGGAGGAATAACGACGAATATGAGCAGGATCGCTTCTAGGGTATTCTAGACTGAAGTACGGGTGTTATTCAGGAGTTATTTTGGAGATGTTCGTGAAGATTCTTTTCTTAATATGGGATTTGGATATTTGGCGCAACCTAAAATAGGTTATATGTTAATGATTTATTTAAACACTAATTCTTGAAGGATGCCTTTTAATATATTGCTTTTCTATAATTTTTCATGTAGTGAATAACAAAATAGGTGATTGATGAAGCGTCATTGAAAAAATCTCTCATTCATTAAATTTTGTTTTCTCTATGGCAGCAGTACATACCTATTTATTTTTACATTTTTTAATAATTTTAATTTGGAAACTACGATAGTTTAAATAATTTATTCTAGTAAATATTTTTAATTGAATTTTTCGAATATTATGCTTTCGTTCATTTTAGCATCTGAATGTTACTTTCCTTTATAAAAGCTCAATTGTTTCAACAATTATGTGAACATATTTATTGCTTGATAAGGGTCAACCAAAAGTATTTGTAGACGGGTTATTCATATTATTTGTACACATTTTGTAATAATCAGAATTAGTTTTAGAATTATTATTTAATCATGGTATTTGAATGTAAATTTGATTAAATAAACTAAAAATATGAATTTAGAAGTGATCAATTACCGATTCTATAATTAAATAACTGATTAGGATCTTACAATGTTTTGATATACACATTTTTAATTGACATTTTGCATTTTTATTGGAACCCTTTGTAAAACATTATTTTTTAATGCTAATTTCTGATTTTGTTTATTATTCTGTTTCTGCTATTAACTAGAATCACACCCTATATATATAAAAGGGATTTTTGGGGGAATCCAGCAAAATTAAACTCTATTAATTAAGTCAGTTCTTTATTTTTTAGCCCAATATTTCGCATCGAATTCGAGTGCTTCCTCAGGGGATCACTTTAAGAGTAGATGGACATAAATTTATTACTTATTAACAAAAGAAATTAATACTTACAAATATGAACTTTTTTTTCTGGAGAAATTACTCATATGTTCGTAATGTTGTAAATTAATAAAACTAATGTCAACGGACGTACACTTAGTTGTTTTGAAATTACATTTTAAAAAACACAGGACAGCCACATCTAAAAGGAAAGCCACATGTGCAATATTGACGAACAGAAGAATTAACCGTACACACACATGTTCTTGTCACAAAGTTAAAACTTAAAATGTTAGAGGATAATAGTGTAAAAGATCCGGTAAAGTTTTTTTTGAATTCCAGGTGTGTAACATCGAATTTGAAAAAGTTACTATTCATAATCAAGGTCACAAATTTTATACACTGGTGTGCGAAAGTCAATATGGCTATTCTTCAGAATGTGTCGTCTCACAGAATTTTACATTAAAGAAGAAAAAAACAAAAACGTGTTATATAATTAATAAATGAGCAAAAAAATTGAGGTGGACCAATGTGTTAAACGGTAACAGATAAGTTATTTTGTGTGGTTTGTTGTATAGAGTTTATGTTTATTGTTAGCAAGTAAGCATAATTTGCACTTAGGTTGTTCGTATTAGATCTGAAATTCATCGAATTAGCGTTGTTATTGATTCCTACCATTTCCAAAAACTCTCTACACTTTAAGTTGTTTACAGTCTGAAGGACTTTAACATTATTAAAATTAGGTGTGTGATCATTGTTAATCATATGTGAAGACAAGGCGCATCTGCTCTTACCAGTCCGAATGTCACTCTTGTGCGTGGCGAGTCCAGCTTTTAGCCAAGTGGAGGTATGACCTATGTACACCTGACTGCATTCATTGCAAGGAATGCAATACACAACGTTGGATCGGAAGGGCAAAGGCGTCAAGTCTTTGGTTTTACTAAAAAAGTTTCGTACTGGGTTGTAATTATAAAAACCTAATCTAATTTCCTCTGTGGAGAGCACACGAGAGAGCCGTTCTGATACACCAACAATGTAGGGAAGTCTGTAATATTTGAATGTTTTGGGTTGTTCAGTTTGGAATTTGATTGTAGGAAGAAGGTGTGGTGAACATTAGTTTGTTAATCAAACTACGTGGATAACCGTTATTATCCCACCCAGTATTTAAGATTTCGTTGTTTGAAGGAAGGGTGGCTTATCCTAGAAACCCTATGTTTTATGCCTAGGGTGGAATGAGTTAAATATTTCCAAAATGTCATCTATTGCTAGAGTAGGTAGTGCGAAAATTAAGTCATCCACATATTTATGTATGAATGCAAATGCCAATGGTAGTACTTTAAGTATGTTATCTAAGCAAAAATCCATTACTAAGTTAGCAATATATTGGGCTAAAGAATAAAGAACTGACTTAATTAATAGAGTTTAATTTTGCTGGATTCCCAAAAAAACCCTTTCATCATGTTCTAACGGCAAAGACTCCTGGTCTACTTATATATATATATATATATATATATATATTAAATTTCGTCGAATGTTTTCGCGGTCGTTTGTTGAAACGTTGTTCTTCGGGATATTTCGCCGCGTTTGGATGATTTCGTCCTGAGAAGGACAACTTTCTTCCTGACGTTTCGGTGACATCACTTTCACCTTTTTCTAGAGGATCTTCTCGTTGCGATGGTAACTTCAAGAGTGCGTCGATATCCTGTGCCGCTCGTATTATATGGTTCCGTCGTAGTGGGGACGCGTGTCTGACTCCTCGTTATTGGTCCGTCGGTTGTTCTGTCGCTTCCGACTATTGGTCGATCGGTTTGCGTTCGGTCCGCTTGTGTGTAATCTGCCTGTTGAGCAAGGCCGGCTTCCATGTGTCAGGCAAACGCTGTCCGTCGTCACGTTTGTTCATACAGTTTTGCCGTTTTTCATTTTCTATAGCTTCTATTATAATCCTGTACGTTAACCTCGTACTGCGTGCTATAGTTTTTGTACCGTCAAAGTCGATTGTGTGTCCTGTATGTAGCACATGCTTAGCTAGGGATGATGTTGTTTCTTTTTTAGCTACCGCATTTCTGTGCTCTTCCCTCCGTACGCTGGTTTACGGTTAGTATGCCCTATGTATGTTTGTTCGCATTCATAGCACGGTATTTCGTAGACCCCTTGGTTTTCTAGTTCTATCTTGCCTTTTGTATTAGGCAAAATGTCTCTTATTTTCCTGTCTGTCGTATAAATGGTGTCTATGTCGTATCGGTGTAATATTCTACCTATTTTCTCAGTCATACCTTTCACGTAAGGGAGAAATGCTGTCCGTGTAGATCTTTCTTTCTTTTTTGGTTGATTCTTGTTAATTCGTGTCGCTCTGTTAATGGTATGTTGTGAATATCCCTTCGCTTGTAATATGTTTTTTATTTTTCCCATTTCTTCGTTTCAATGTTCTGCGTCTGACAGAGTTTGAGATCTGTGGATTAATGTTTTTACTACGAAGTTTAACTGTGCTGAGTGATGACCAAAAAAGAAAGAAAGATCTACACGGACAGCATTTCTCCCTTACATGAAAGGTACTACTGAGAAAATAGGTAGAATATTACGCCGACACGACATAGACACCATTTATACGACAGACAGGAAAATAACAGACATTTTGCCTAGTACAAAGGACAAGATAGAACTAGAAAACCAAGGGGTCTACGAAATACCGTGCTATGAATGCGAACAAACATACATAGGACATACTAACCGTAAAACCAGCGTACGGAGGGAAGAGCACAGAAATGAGGTAGCTAAAAAAGAAACAACATCATCCCTAGCTAAGCATGTGCCACATACAGGACACATCATCGACTTTGACGGTACAAAAACTATAGCACGCAGTACGTACAGGATTATAAGAGAAGCTATAGAAATTGAGAAACGGCAAAACTGTATGAACAAACGTGACGACGGACAGCGTTTGCCCGACACATGGAAGCCGGCCTTGTTCAACAGGCAGATTACACACAAGCGACGTAATGATAACAACTTGCCACAGCCCAGTCATACTAACTCGGACCGAACGCAAACCGATCGACCAATAGTCGGAAGCGACAAAACAACCGACGGACCAATCACGAGGAGTCAGACACGCGTCCCCACTACGACGGGACCATATAATACGAGCGGCACAGGAAATCGACGCACTCTTGAAGTTACCATCGCAACGAGAAGATCCTCTAGAAAAAGGTGAAAGTGATGTCACCGAAACGTCAGGAAGAAAGTTGTCCTTCTCAGGACGAAATCATCCAAACGCGGCGAAATATCCCGAAGAACAACGCTTCAACAAACGACCGCGAAAACATTCGACGAAATAGAATATATATATATATATATATATATAGATATTCTATTTTTCTTAGCCGTTCTATTCATTATAAATGGTTATTTGTTTCTTGGAATTTGGCTTGATTACTATTCATGAATTCATGAAAATACCCATATTAACGTTTCGACATTTTATGAATAGTAATCAAGCTGAATTCCAAGAAACAATTAACCACATATATATGGTATAAATATTTTATCATGTTATACACCAAACTTTAAAAATATTAAATATAGCCGTTAAAATATTGTAATTCCAATATCGAAGCTAATTTATTGAATATGGTATGAATGCGAGCTTGAATTCCAGAAATATGTCATTTTATTGTGTGATAGAATGATCAACATTGGTCCGTTTTAATTTCCGTGAGCGGCAGTGTAAATACATCTAGAGTATATTTATCTTTGGAGATTATAAAATTAATTCATAATGTCAATATATTTTCTGGCAAGGAGTAGGTGTTTAACGATAAATAATTGTTCAATCAATATTTGACTGCATTAATAAATAAACTGCATTGTTTCTGATGATAATTCATAAACAATTGAACGAGCCTATGATCGGTCGGTTAGTTACGTATTTCTTAAACTACCTTCAACAAGAACGTCCCTGTAAAAGTTACGGTTCCGCTAAAAGCTGCCACCTAGCGGACTTTGTTCTCTTTCTCTACACCTCTTCGTCTTACTTAACTGACCTTGACAACGTTTCCGAATATGCAAGAGGTGGTAGCCATAAAATTCACCGCTCGAAAGACGAGACGCGAAGAGATGTAAAAGAAAAAAGCACACGTATAAGCTGCTGCATTGTTGAACGTCTGGACCATATATAGGTCGGCTGGTTATATAAGCACAAATTTTAATTTTTCTTTTACTTTTCGTTCCTCTCTCATCTTCCATTTGAATCGCCCGTTGTCTTTTAAATTTTTTGTCTTCTTCTTTCATGTCTTTTCTCCTTGTACACACGCTAGTATCACATGTCTAGAGCCGCAAAAATGGCAGCTGCTACACACGGAGCACGTGCTTTAAAATATAGGTGAACAGGTTCGTACCTTTTTTTGAATCGGCGTGATATTACTTGGTGCCCTACAGATAACTTTAGTGATCAATTATATTCATAAAAATATGTAATACAGTGCTATATTAGCACTCAATTTTAAAAAAATATATAATTATAAATTTCAATGTAAGTAATAACCTGCATTAGCAGCCCTATGAAAATTCATTTTTAGATGCAGTTTTAAATTTAAAAAAAAAAATGTATATATTATAATGTAAAACAGAAATAGTCAAAATTTTTATGAAGAATTGACTAGATTCACAACAATTGAGCAATTTTTCATATACAATAATAGGACAAACTCTTCGGAAGTAGACTTGAATTAATTTCTTTTACATTTTAGTTATAAGGTTTACTAGTAATTTTAAGAGGATCTTCATAAAATATTTCTTTGTATAATTGGTTCTATTGAATTCGAAGACTAACCCTCAAACTACTTTTTACAATAAGATGCTGTTTCTGACAAATACAGATTTTCAAGTTCTGGTGGTTCCAGTGATAGTGAAAATTCAAGTGAGGATGAAGTGAAAATGAAATAAGTGACGTAGACATTGGGAACCATTTACGTTTCAAGAAAAAAACTGGTTTGAAAACTGATCTTAGTAGCTTGCCTATTCAAAATTACGTAGACTTATTTTTTTCAAGCGATTTTTTTAATTTGCTTGTTGAATAACCGCATTTATACGCATGACAAGAAACTGCAAAAAAAAACACGTAAATCATCCAGAATATCCAAATGGAAAGATACTAACGTCAAAGAAATATAAGTATTATTTGGACTTTTACTACATGTGGGACCATGTTCAGTTTCTTCCATTGCATCTTACTAGAGTACAAGTTATACAACATGAAGTTTTGGCAAGAACTTGAAGAAGGGCGATCTAGCCTTGAAGAGAAAGGGCCCAGTGGTAGAATTCAAGTGGAAAGATAAAGAGAAGTTCTTGTAATATCAACTGTGCGCAAACTGGACATGGCTGAAATTAAAAGTCGCAACGGGAAGATACCATGAAGTCTAATATAATTCGAGATTATAATAACAGCATGAGCGGCATAGATAAATCTGATTAGATGCTTTCATATTATACAGCGTTGCGAAAGCCAGTTAGATGGCCAAAAAAAGTTGTTTTACACATCTTTGAGACGTAAATTCAAATAACGGACTCAGACAAAAATTCTTTGTGGTTTAGACAAAAGTTTATGGAAAGCTTACTCGAAGAAAGCATGTCTCACAGAAAGCAAAGTGTGAGTCCCTCCATTATTTCGAAGCTTTACCACCATCAGAAAAGAAGGCACGTTCTTCCAAACTATGTCGAATATACATACAGAATAAGCGACGTCGTGAATCTTGATACTTCTGCCCCACATTTGACGAAAAATGCAATAATTACCATTCGTAGGAGAAATTTAAATATTTTTCAATACAGTTTCTTTCATTTTCTATATCTTTTATATTGATAAAAGAAACGTTTCTAAGTGCCATGTCGAAATTTTCATTCCTTTTCCACAGACTAGTCACCATCTATTTGTGTATATTTGCCACATTTAAACTCACAATATAGAGCAGAGTCACGCACCCAAGTTATCTCGTAGTTGGCACCGTTAGTATGAGTTATCTCGTATTTGATAGTGATCGTGTTAACAAACTGATCATGGAGATTGTAAAATACACTGGTTCGACTGTTAGTCAGTACGCTCATCACATTACACCAACACCGATCACCTCCAGCATTAGTTATAGCGAGCCATCGTTCAATACACTTTGGTTTGTTTAAAGTTTAGTCAATTTCTACAGACATGATTTATTTTACTATTAAAATTGTAAAATTATTTTGCTAGAGTAAGTCAGCCCGAAATATTCGTGGATTATTTGCGGAAAGATGTTTCCAATATCAGTACAATTCTACGTTCTTGAAAATCTGTAAAAACATATGACAAAATTGGTTTCGAAAAACATTTAAAAGTAAAATTTCTCATTTATTAAAGCCAAATAATAATGTAGAAATATTAGCTGATCCTAACAATTAACTAATTTTAGTACCTCAAGAAAACAGTGTTTAGCCAGAAAATATTGATTAAATAAAAACACCAGTGAACTAGAAATACGAAATTTTATCCCTAATTATCATTACGCCAAATATCCGCCGAAGTAGATATCAGCAACGTGACTGTTCCTAATATATTATAAAAACTTAAATATCGTTTGTATAAAAATTCACCATCCCAAGATATTTACGAGGGTGGTAATTTTCTGTACAATGCAATTTTATGAAACCTTACTAATATGTGTCAAAGTGACAACAATCCAAATTTTCTAAATAATATTCTTTTTTGCGATGGGACTACATTTTATTTACATGCCCATAGCAGCAGAAACATTGCGTAATATTTTTCTAGAGAAAATAAGCACTCAAAATGTTCACCTACGTACGCAATACCCTCAACTAGAAAGGTACGTATGTTAACTGATAGAGTAATTAATAAATTGCTATCAGAATTTATATATGCTGAGAAATCCAATTATTCCTGCAGTTCAAACACATTTTGGCATCAATATAATATAGTTTCAACAAGATGGATATTCTGTTCACAATTTAAACATCTTTCCAAATCGATGGGTAGGAATACATAGTTCCACCGTTTGGCCTTCACGATCCCCAGATTTAGTTTTGATTGACTTTTTTCTTCGAGCGCTATTTATTAAAAAAAAAAAGTAATATTATTGATGATCGGCCAAGAAATTTACAAAAACTAAGTTACCGGCGTAAATAAATGTTATCAAATAGATCCCTCAACTTTTGCAAATGTTAGACAACGTATTTATGATAAATTAAGGTATTGTTTATTTCAACAAGGTAGCGTATTTGAACACTTGGTGTAAATATGAATTTTTAAAATATCAGTTTTTAAAATAAACAGTTTCGTGGAATGCGTCTAATTTAATTTAAAATTAAGTTATTCATTTTATAAAACGTTATTGTTTATTTTATAGGTTTTTTTAATTATCAAGAACACTTTTTTCATTTAAAAAAATACTGATTTCTGTATGAAAATTATTTTACTTTCAGTTTAAGAAAGCATTTCTAGATTTCTTAATTCTTATATTAATGATGAACAAGTGATTTTATGAACTATTAAAATTTCATCCATATTTGTATGAACATGTACTTGTTTTAATGTCTGCATTTGAGTATTATGAACAACATACACGAACATTTCTTCGTAACTGATGGTCACTCTGAATATTAGCTGCCGCTGCTGACATTTAGTAAACATGTGCATCAAAAGCGTATACGTAAATCCATACTCCTCGGGGATTTATTATGAGAATGATCAAGCAAGTGCTCTGCAAAATGTTGCTTATCATTTGATCCGCTTCACAATTAACGAACTGTATAAAACTTTGCCTACTAGTTATCATAAGAAAACTGAATATGTATATGTGAAATGTATAAGTGGATGATGTGAATGGAATGTGGAATTACTTTATAGGAATTATTACATATTATTTTAATATAAATGTACCGTTAGAAACTGGGTATCATCTAATAAAAAGAAAACATAGTTATGCGTAGAATATACCGTGAGTTTTTCTTATCTCTGTACTTTCAAAAAGAATGGTTTAGTGCATGGGAATGATATGCAACCAACATTGCTCGATTATGTGTTTGGACAAATGCCAAAATCAATGTCAGTAATGTGCAAAAACGAAATAACATTTTAAATATTTTAGCATTTGATGTTTGTACATATTCATCTATCAAAACTGGTTGTCGCGAAAGGGTGTGTTCTGCATACTGGTACAAACTTAGTTTGTCGGATTGTAGTTATGAACGCATCATATAAGTCGACATTTACATGTAAGAATGTGATTTAATATTCATTAATTCTCACTTGCAGTAAGTTCCAAACATATTCATCTAGTTTAAATATATATATATATATATATATATATATATATATATATATATAATTAATTGAAACGAAATTATCCACCGTGATATATTATAAAAAATTAATTTAAATTCGGGTAAGCGGTCAATTAAGAAAAAAAACTCCTTTATTAAATAACCCTATATTTCGCAACAGACTTTGTCGCTTCTTCTGGGGTAACTACAAGATTAATGAGAAAAATAACAAAAAATAAATAAGAATATAAAACAGTAGTAAAAATACTTACAAAATGTAGAGTTGAAGAAAATATAAAATTGACGTACAAAATATAAAAATGATTAGATATAAAAAATAAAGAAACTATAGAAACAAACCTTAAGAACTTTTAAAAAACATGTATATGAAAAGTTAAAACATGAAAAATAAAAAATATAATGCAATATAAATTAAAACAACATATGGACCAAATAACAAAACGATTTAAGATCGTCAACTAACAGTCAAACCCAGTATATTAAAATAAATTATACTAAGACCATTAGTACCAGATCTATAATTTATGTTATTTATGTCTCTGTTGATGTGGACCATTTCTAAAAAAATTTTTTTATGGTTATTTTCAACGTCTAAGATCTTAACGTCATCAAAATTGAAAGTATGGTCACGATCAAGTGCATGGTCCACCAATGCACAAGATCTCTTACCAATACGGACATCACTTCTATGCTGAGTAATGCGCTGTTTTAGCCACTGTGATGTCTGACCTATATAAATGCCACAACAATCCGAAGATGCTATCCTGTAGACAACAGACTATTTAAAAAGAAAGGTGTTATGTCTTTGATCTTACTATACAACTTCTTCAAGGTATGGGTGTTGTATTTAGCAATTTTAATGTTATTAAATTGTTTAAAATGTGATACAATTGTATGAGTAAGACCGCCAATGTATGGGATTTTTTTGTAAATCACACTGTCTGCAGGAATGTCCTCAGTAGGGCCATCAAAAAAGTTTGAGCTAAATATCAATTTATTAAGTATATGCTTAGGATAGCAATTGTTGAC
This sequence comes from Melolontha melolontha, assembly GCA_935421215.2. Lineage (NCBI taxonomy): Eukaryota > Metazoa > Arthropoda > Insecta > Coleoptera > Scarabaeidae > Melolontha > Melolontha melolontha. The sequence continues at coordinate 124,713,704 of OW285237.1, read as the reverse complement.
AAAGATGTTGAAAAGTTCTTTAAGATTGTCATTTAAAAAGGTTTCATGACAATCTTAAGGAACTTTTCAACATCTTTGTCAACAATGGCTATCCTAAGCATATACTTAATAAATTGATATTTAGCTCAAACTTTTTTGATAGCCCTACTGAGGACATTCCTGCAGACAGTGTGATTTACAAAAAAATCCCATACATTGGCGGTCTTACTCATACAATTGTATCACATTTTAAACAATTTAATAACATTAAAATTGCTAAATACAACACCCATACCTTGAAGAAGTTGTATGGTAAGATCAAAGACATAACACCTTTCTTTTTAAATAGTCATGTTGTCTACAGGATAGCATGTTCGGATTATTGTGGCGTTTATATAGGTCAGGCATCACAGTGGCTAAAACAGCGCATTACTCAGCATAGAAGTGATGTCCGTATTGGTAAGAGATCTGGTGCATTGGTGGACCATGCACTTGATCGTGACCATAATTTCAATTTTGTTGACGTTAAGATCTTAGACGTTGAAAATAACCATAAAAAAAGAACATTTTTAGAAATGGTCCACATCAACAGAGACACAAATAACATAAATTATAGATCTGATACTAATGGTCTTAGTATAATTTATTTTAATATACTGGGTTTGACTGTTAGTTGACGATCTTAAATCGTTTTGTTATTTGGTCCATATGTTGTTTTAATTTATATTGCATTATATTTTTTATTTTTCATGTTTTAACTTTTCATATACATGTTTTTTAAAAGTTCTTAAGGTTTGTTTCTATAGTTTCTTTATTTTTTATATCTAATCATTTTTATATTTTGTACGTCAATTTTATATTTTCTTCAACTCTATATTTTGTAAGTATTTTTACTACTGTTTTATATTCTTATTTATTTTTCTCATTAATCTTGTAGTTACCCCAGAAGAAGCGACAAAGTCTGTTGCGAAATATAGGGTTATTTAATAAAGGAGTTTTTTTTTCTTAATTGACCGCTTACCCGAATTTAAATTAATTTTATATATATATATATATATATATATATATACATATATATATATATATATATATATATATATATACATATGGAAGATGAAAAAATAGAAATTTCGAACTAGTATAAAGCTGGAAACAGTTTTGTTTCTGTTTTCTATCAAATATCTTTACAGGCCCATACCATCTATCGGAAAAATTTAGGCGATTACTAGAAAATTTGATTCTAATGTCTGCATAATAAATACACACAGAAAGGAAATTAAAACCCCCCACATTCTTTCAGGAGACCTAAAATTAAATGTGTTATGTTACATTGAAGAATGCCATTAAGTAAAATAGCACAACAATTACGAAGACGTCTGTATTTAGAATTCTCAAACAGTACAAATACAAATCTTAAGTTTTCTAATTACCGACAATTATTTCATGAAGATAGAATAAGATTTTTGCGAAACACTATTTAATTTGTAAATGGGATTTAAGTAAAACACTTATACTAATTTCCAGTATATATTACACTTGATTATATATATTAATAAATAGATGACATGTTTCGCTACGATGTAGCTTCTTCAGATCTTATATTACTACTGAACACGCTCTTCACAAATGTATGGCTTTTTTCTAAACTATTTCAATGGGTTGCATTTGTCTACATTAGAATCGTCTCTTACCGATATATCGTCTAAAGTTATTGTTATCTTAATATTTAATGAAACCAGTTTAAAAGTGGGGAATTATTAAGGTCTAATTGGTCATTTAACAATATATCTGCATATTTAAGTTTATTTATTTCTAAGGATTCCAGTAAATTTAACTTTAATCCTTTTTGTTGTGACTGTAAAATTTCGAAATCTTTATTGAAACTATAATTATTTTCCAACAAATGACGTGCATAATTGGAATCTGTCTTTTTGTTAATAAAACTTTTAAAATGTTCCTGTATTCTTTTCTCAAAGCTCCTACCAGTTTGGCCTATGTATGTTTTAGGGCACTCTTTACATGTTAGTTTGTATACTCCGGATTTATTACTTTTGCTTGTCTTGGATTTATTATTTTTTATGAATTTCCCTAAAGAATTATTAGTTTTATAAGCTACATTTATATCTGTTTTTTGTAAAATTTTTCTTATCGGTCCGATAAGTGAAAAAATAGGAAAAATTTTACGAAAAACAGATATAAATGTAGCTTATAAACTATTTATTTATGATTTTCTGCTAACATGTGAATTTTGGAGATATTATCAATTAGCATTTTTGCAGTTTACTGGAACCACCGCAAATGTTTTTGTTTCTGGTGTTTAGCGTGTGATAGTTTCTTGAACCTAAGAAAAGTGTTAGATACTTTAGTTCATATTCTTTTCCTTAGAAAGTTGGAGCCAAGTGGTATATGAGGAAACGTGTTACGATGGATAAAATTCTATTTAGTCGATAGGACGCAAAGAGTAATCGTCAATTATAATGGTCAAATAGACATATCAATCGGTACAATTATTAAATTGTCCGCCTCTATTTATTATGTACATTACCGATTTATCATTTATATGGATAAATCAGTATATCAAGCATTTCATTTTGCCGATGACGGGATCGTGTTCGTAAAGGATTACAATTCTACGAATATTTATAGATGTGGGTTGAATGCTATAGCGGCGCGATAGATCTAAAATAAACTTTTAATAAATAAAGAAAAACTAAATATGTCCTGTTTGAACCAACATACATATTTGCCGATCAAATAATAATTGAATTTAAATACTATAATTTAGGAAAATGGAATTAGATGTAAATTATACAATGAATAAATTAAGTATTGTTTGATATGGAAAGGATGCTGTCAAGAAAAGTTAACGCGGAAACATTAAAAAGTATATATTATACAAACATTTATGCTGTAATACAATACGGTTACAATCAGTTGAGGTAACTCAGCAGATACAGGGCATATATTTCTGTAGCAGAAGAAGTTTAGTCATATTAGTCATAATCTAAGTGAAAAATCATTATTGTTAACGTTGTTGTAATTTATTTATTAGCATAAAATACAAAATTGGTAAGGGTTTTGCCCACTCAAGTATGTTTCAAGTTATTCTGTTACATAAAAACTTATTTGAAATGTGTCTGAATGAAAATATTAGTAAACTAAATATAAGATATAAGTTGTACTGTTAATTACATCATAGATCAAGTAAATTTTAAATGGTCGTCTTTTATAAATATATGAAATTTATCATGTATATCGTCCATCAGAGTCAGTTCAGGAGAACGTTGCAGAATTCAATATCTGTACACTGTCCAATCCCTCTGTTAAAAAAAGCTCGATGGAGATGCAAAATAACCTGTCCAGCATATTGAACAGTACCACCCTTATATTTGAAGTAAAGTTCATCAAAGTTGTGCACATGTACAAATCTTCATGCAACCTCCAAGTAGATTTCTTTATTGAGATTACTGTCAATCAAGTATGGGCCTATTGTACCACGTAAAGGCAGCATATCGATGTTTAACTAGCATCAAGTGTAAAATACAGAAATACAAAAATGTTAAAAAATGTATTCCTAGTAATAATTCTGGAAGTCTTGTTCTTTCAGGCTGTTTAGAACCTATGTTGTGACTCTTTGTTTCGATGTTGCCTATTGCTCAGTAATGGCAACCTTTCAACTTCCGCTTAAGCGTTGGTAAAACAAAATAACATGTATATCTGGACTGTGGAGTGAGTCTGGAATGTTTTTCTCTAACAAAAATTCTGTAACTGAAAATGAGGTACGACTGGAAGCATTATCATGATGCAATATCAAAGAGCTGGTAGTATCAAATCGCACAGGCAAAACCTTTTTTTCCGCAAAACGTTCAAGGACCTAGCGATAAAAGGTTTTATTCACTCTCTGGTTCCGCTGTACGATTTTTTTGTGGATATTTCACGGCAATCAAAAAAGATGCAAAGTATGAACTTGATTCAGAATTTCCTCATGCCAGTTTTCTTCGGTCGCGGTGATGATGATGTGAGCCACTCGATGCTTTGTCCTTTTGTTTCAGGATCGTATTCAAACACCCACGATTCGTCACCTGTTATCAATCTGTGCATAGAGTAGGGTTCGGTTGTGAAAAAAAACCAATAGTTCTTCGCTAATGAATAAGCGATTTTCTTTTTGTTCGTCACACAAGGTCTTGGGCACAAATTTTTCTCATGCCTAGTTCCTGTGTCAACATTCGATGAACAGGATTTGTACTCATGCTCACCTTATGTGCAATCATCCTGACCGTCTGTCTCGTACTAACACAGAACGCACCTTCGACACGCCTTCATCGGTTTTCGACCCAGAGCGATATTTATCTCAATGTTTTTGCGGTCCTCTTTGAAAGCCTTGTGCTATCTGAAAACTTGTGCTGAAGACAAAGCAGCATCTCCATATGCTGTTCTTAAGCGTTGAAGTACCTCTGAAGCAGTTCTTTCCAGTTTAACGGAAAATTTATTATTATATACCGCTTCTCGATATTTGCCTGTTCGTGTGACGCGGTAATATCGGTAAATCGGTTGGAATACAACCTACATTTACCTTTAATTAATTAATTTAATTAATGCACCTTTTCTGGTTGCGTATCTATCCCTTCTACTTACGTGTATTCGTCTCCAGCCTGATGCAGTGTTGCCACATTGAGCGTAAAAAAAATTTCATTCTCATTATTTCTGAGACATTTCTCGTATGTACAAAATTTTTTTAAATATTTTTGAATTTCTGTATTTTACACTCGATGTTAGTTAAAAATCGATATGCTATCTTTTATGAACGATCTGGGCTACGAGTAGTTGGTTATACATTTAAACGTATAGTTTCCTTTTAGTAGCTAAGCTACCCATAGAAACCGTTGCCGGCTTGGGGTGCCTCCCTTGGCCGTTAGGTGGCTTGGGTTTTACTCATGACAAGTGACGTAAAGATTGTTTATATATTAGCACACTGACCAGAACTAGGACTAGTTCAAAACACGTGCGTGGACGTAGATGTCTCAACAACGCTAAATAAATATCCATTGGGAATATTACTCTACGTACTGAAATTGACTCTGAACACTAGGCTAATTCAGCTCTTCGTCCAAAGCAACATGTTGACTTTCCACGTACAATTTTTTTGTATGTATAGCTGCTCAATGTTTTATGCTTGAAGCTTGTCGAGACCCCAGGACCACTTGGAATGTATATAGTTTATGTAAAGTGTTCCATGATATTGTTGGCATATATCCTAGTCGAAAAAATCCTAGAAATATTGTTTTAATTTTCACTTCTTCAACATTTAGGGGTAGCTGGTGAAAATACCGATCCATAAGAAAAGAACAATCTCCAGCACGCTGATCTCGAGTTTCGAACCCTCGGCCAAAGAGCTCTCACACTCGTTGTCCGACGTTCTAACTCCTTGCGTCGTTAAGCCGTTACTATAATAGTAAGTACAGTTATGCCGTCTTATATGTTCCCATATCTTGACGCAAGGCTTCATCCGACCAAAATGTGTTACGAAATAAATTAGGTTCAACTTTATACTGATGAAGCATAAATTAGCAAATTCTAATCGCCTGTCTGAGTCATCGTTCAGCAATCCATGCATCATACGAAAAATGTACCTACTCGTTAAGGTTTTCCTCATGCAGTATCCATTGAAATGTTGGGATCAGGCGCGGCTCGTGATGACGTATTTGGGAGTGCATGTACAATGATGCGAGTGCCTCGTGTATTTTCGGTGTTTACTAAGAAAACGCTATTGGACTTCTTTGGGCTTTGAGTGACAGCCAAGCACAGAGTTTATGTTCCTCAGTTCGCAATATTTTAGGTTGCCTACTGCGAGGTGTACTTAAAACGGCAACATTCAGTTGAAAGTTTATTTAATAAATCTCAAACAATCCTACGCGATAGAAGCTAAGACTCGAAATGTTCCCCAACTCTTTCAATGTAACACATGCATCTATTTTTTTAAGCAATTTTCAATACGAAAATTCTTTCTTCATTTGTTAACATGTTGTGACGAAAATTACCTATGCGAATCGTATGAGCGCTCAATTTTTATTCACAGTTATCAAGCTAACAGTGTTATCAACGTTCTCTTGTCCGCAGTATTACCAAAAGCGAGCATAATATACATATTAAACACTATCAGCATTACATTATTTTACTTTATTTTGCTAAGTGTTGATTTTCTTTTGCACTACCATTCGGTATATAGAATTACAACTTCTTTCAAAATGCATGCAAAGGCTTCTTTTGTAAATAGAATCTTATGATATGAAAGATTTTATGCGTATGTAATTATTATTTCGTTGTTAGTTGAACATTTTCAAATAGTATATTAAACACTTGCATTCAGCGCTTCTTCATGTTGCGTTTCTAAATGTCAACCCGTATTTTCCAAGAGATTATCAAAACTCAAATTACTAGTAAGTTATATACTCCAAAATTTCTTGTAACAAAATATGTGAATTTATTTAAGCAAATATTAAGCTTCACACGTGTTAATTTTTTACTTTCGTTAAATGCACGCGTTATCTGGGACGATGTTGTTTAATCTGTAGTGACGATACCAAAAACATTTTAACTTGTTCTATCTCCAATTTTTTTCTATTATGGCAAGTAGGATTTTGTAGTTTTAGGTATACTAATTACCTCAAATTTTTCTGCGTATAAATATTCTTTTTTATATAATGCACATAATACTTTCTTATATAATAAATAAACAAACGAATTATTGCATTCTGTTTAGACGCTGGCGGATATTAAAAGCGATTACTTCAAATATAATATTTATGGGAATCATACTAAAAATTGTGCCCGTAATTAAAGTAATGCAGATTAATATTCAATGTTTTAGTTGCAAAACATTAATATTTCTACTTGAAGGGAATGTCTGACACTAAGCTTCTTCCCTTACGAAACCGAGAGAGAGATATCTCCTTATCACATATGTTTCAATAAATCACTAACCAATAATTTATTGAAATATATACCACTATTACAGTTTAACTACATCCTTGTGAGTTAACAAAAGTAATCAAAGAAATATGTTAGCGTTATGAAGTTACAGTTATTTGAATGGAATATATTGGTATTGATGGCACAGCATTTAAGTACCACGAACTACTTAAAATTTTTGGAAAAACGATTATTAGCTGTGCCTTATTAAGGAAAATTCAATCAGTGGTCAACAAAATTTATGTTTTATTTTTCCTTAGAAACTATGTACAACTTTCGTTTCTTTTATAGTTCTAACAATAGTAATAACAACAAATGTATTCTGACACGTCAGGTTTTGGTTCTGTAACATCATGTTCTTCAAGCAAAACACCTGAGGGTCTTGGTACTGGCAAGGCTTCCGAATGAGGTACTGGACGAGTAGCAGTGGGCAGACTAGCATAACTAATATTTTTCTTATTCTTGTTAGAAAACACAAAAATTTTCGATCAGCAAAAGTAGCATCAGTTGAATGGTCGGTTTGTTAACGCCAAACCATAGGTCTCGAAAATTTCATAGCGCTTTTCTTACCGTTTGACCGGCCCCTCAAACTAACAGCACAGCGTGGGCAGCAAATTCTGGAAGCCCATAGCTTATCTTGATGTTCAATAGTTAAGCCAAAATGGCGAAAATATAGCTTTGTATTAAGGGGTTACATTCCGCTTATGCTGGTGGGTAGTGAATTGTCCACATACATAAGAGAAACTGTTCGGATTATTTATACACGTACGCGACATTATGAAATAAAAAGTCGTTTTGGTATCACTAACCGACTTACATTGAATCGAAGGAGCCGTGTGTAGTTCTTTATATACCTACATATCCCAGATATCTATCAATTCTTAATTTGATTATTCCAGAGCAAAAATTAGCGTGGTTTAAGTGCTCTGACGTAGGAAACATGCAAAGAAATATTCAGACTCAATGTTCGACAGAAAAATATTTTTAGTAGTACCTTTCTAATATTAAAGTAACTTTGAAATCACATTCGTTAGAACAGCTAAGAATTTGTCCAAACTGAGAAATCAAAGAACACGGTAGAAGAAAGCTCAACATTTTAGTGTATACATTAAAATCGGATTTTAATGATAAACTTTGAATATTAATCAGCATTATTTTATTGACTAGTACAATTTTTAATCTGATTCCATTAATAGTATATTTCCAATAATCGCTTTTAATAGCTGCCTTCGTCTAAACGGAACGCACTTCTGAATTATGAAATGTAAGTGTTCCTATAGTTCCTTACTATTTATATTGCTCAATGGAATTTGACCGATATTCTTTCCCTTTTGTGAAACTCTGTTCAACAAGGAAATCCACACAGCGAATTCTACGATTAAGCAATAAACGAATACTGTATAAGGAAACAGTTACGTAGTAAATTGATAAAATATCTACAAAACAAATCATTATTATTATAAATATAAATGTCATGTCAAAACGGTAAGTTATAAAATACTTCCTAGGAAGATGTGTAATGTTGTCTTTATAGGTAGATATGTTAATATATGTATATACGTACATGCCTACATACACACAATTCTTCTGCTTATTAATACATTTATTTAACAACATAACTATTAAACCAACAGAATAAAATAATACCGATAATGAATGGTTAGAATTTACACATTTACAAAGAGTAATAAACTTAGCAGTCACGTATAAAAAACATTTCGTTACAAACAAAGGAAAATTCGGAAAGCATTACGTATCTACTCGAAATTTACTTTGCGTTCCTTTCCAACTGATACTCCACTGAAATCTCTAGCCCATAATTTATTTTAAACGATCGTTTCTGCGAAATATTTCGGCAGAAACAAAAAGAAGGAACGAAAAACAAGGAGCGAAGAAGTATTGAGAGAAGATAGAGGTTCCCATAATAATCCCCAGCAATGCACTTTGAATGCTGAATCGTAAAGAGCAGAGCAAAAAATATATTGCATTGCTTTTTAATGATCGCCAACCAACGTCTCTCCACTCCTACAAACTGGAAGGTGAGGATGGGGGCTAGCAGGTAAGGGTGACTTACCATTGATTTTAAAAGCTCAGTAGAGTGTCTTGTAATACAACAATATGCACATACACAACAATAGCAATATTTATTCAATATTTCAAAAGAATAAATTTAACAAATTTGTAATTAATACAAAGGTATTTTATATTATTAAAAATACCTTTGTATTATACAAAACTGGTGGGGTTTACCTACTCATGTATGTTTCAATTATTCTGATACATTTGTAATTACATTGTATTTATCTTTAAAATGAATAATTTATGTTAAAAATCCCTTTTATTTGAAAGACATATTTTTCTCTATTATTTAAATGTATATATGGAAAGAATATGATTATATATTTACATTGCAAATAGCATTTTTTGAAGAAATATTTTTCTTTCTCTAGAAATTATTCACGATTTATTTTTCTACTGTATCTAATAATGATCAAATTCATCTGCTTCTGAGATACACCATTTTAAAAGGTATAAAACTTTGATAAGATCACTCCGAAACTTAACTATTTTGTGAATATAAACAGAACGTCTAAAAATAAATCCACATGCTAACTAACTCAATCAATTTAGAATAAAAAGGATTAAAACGCTTATACAACAAGTATGTACATTAAACACTAGGATACATTACTAGGGTAATAATATAATAAATATGAAGAAATTCAGGAAAACCTAAACTTAAATTAGCCAAATCCCACATAATACTTAAACAAAACATAATGGCAATTCCAAAAACTTTGCTTTCAGGTGGAAATTAAAACACTAATATGACTAGTATAACGCTTAAATTAAAAAAAAAACTAGTTAAAAGTATATTACCATATATAAAATAAAGATTGAAGTGATAAAGATGCGACTTTTAAGACGGAAAGGATGCGATTTCGAGGCATTAGATAAGAAATGGTAGTTTTACAGAAGTATTGAATACAAAACCGGTTGTGAAACTACTACTTCCTCAACCGCTCTTGTATTCAGAAACGTCACCTAAGATGGTTTAGTAAATAAGAAAAGGCCAAAAAGAAGAATGTACTGACAAAGGTGCTTAGTAGGCAAAAGTGGTGGTGGTGGTAAAGAAAACAAGGGTAAGAACAAGAAGATATATTAACTATAATTAGATAGAAAAGGTTGAAGAAGATCTGGGAAGAAATAACGGACTCAGTTCAAGAGAAATATATAAAGGTAAAAAACGTAAAAGAATTAAGTGCGTACGGAAACTTTAATCAGCGGTAAACAATTAAAGAAAATAAAGTAGATGAAAACTGAATCAACTTCTTATATATAAGTGATCGATCCATTGTTACTTCCAGATGTTTTGGGTAAAGATTAAAGTTATTGAAGTACACTTCCTGATTTATATATGCTTGATTATTATTGAGATAAAGTACGGCACTTCAGTTTTATTCATATTCTGGATTAGTCTCCAGATGGCGAAGTATTCTCCCAGTACGGAGAATTCCTCTGAAAGTATGTTATTAGCTCCCTCTATGGTTTTACTTCGGGATACAAGAACTAAGTCATCGGCATATCCAAACTTTTTGACTTTGTGTTTGGCATATCAGGGAGATACATATTAAACCGGATAGGTGAAAATACAGATCCTCGAGGTAATCCATTAATAAGATGTCTCATATCACTCTTGTTCTCCCTGTTATTATTTCGAAGGGACTGTCGCAAAGCATGCTGTTTAATAAAGATGCTCTTCGGCTGCGTGTTTCTACTATAAGAAATTTGTAGAGAAGGCGTTCTCTCCAGATCGTATCATATGCCGTATTCAGGACAAGATACATCACAGTTGCTCTCAGCCATTTTTGAAACTCTGTCTCAATGTGCGTTGTTACGCTGGTTAACACAATTATGATTGTGTCCGAACCCAACCTGTTCGACGGGTACATGCCCTAATAACAATGTGCTATGCCGGTTTAATAGTGATCTTTTCATTAGCTTATAACATGAATTTAATAGGGCTATCGGACGAAAGCTTTCAGGCTGGTTCTTTAGTTTGTTCGCTTTCAGAGCTTAAATTATTTTGGATTTCTTGAATTCTTTTGGGATATATGTCGGTAGAATGTGTGAGTAGAATTCACTCATTCATATCCTTGTGTGTTTCCCACAGTTCTTGAGAAATTCGTGATGGATTCCGTAGAATCGAGGTGTTTTGCAGGACTCTGTGTCTTTCAGTGCTTTATCTATCTCCTCTACCGTGAATGGCCTGGAGTATTCGGGATGGGCTGTTTATGTTTGGCAGCGGAGTGCCAGTTGTTTCTTAATGTCTGCCTTCTGTTGTTTTGTACTTGGGACCTTAGACAGAATTCGTTGCAAAGAACACCGCGGCTAAAATAAACACTAGAAATAATATAATCCACAAACTTTGCGATACTGCTTGGGACGCAAACGCGTCCATCTTTAAAACTTCGACTGCAGCCTTGTTTACTCGTTCGCTGAATATTTCGCCTCAGTCTAGTTAAACATATATATCTTTCACTTGTCTACATTCCTCCTAATATCTCTTCGGAAGAGCTGGGGACTTATACCTCGGCAGTTGAGACCCTTCTGGTTAATAATCCCTTCATTCTTATTGGGGATTTCAATCTTCCAAATCTGTATTCGCCTCCTCATCAGTGTTACAATAAGATTAATATCTTTCAAAGCTTCCTCGACATTCTTAATGTAAAGCAATACAACAATAATCTTAACAGGGAAGGCAAGATGTTGGACCTGTTATTCTCTAATATTACCACTAACTTCGAAGTACAGCGGTCCGAATCCCCTATCGTTAGAGAAGATTTATATCACTCTAGCCTTGAAATTTTATTCTATCCTTTACATACATCTTCTGAAAAATTTTTTCCTTCGCCCAAAAACTTTAGATATAATTTCCATTAACACCAAATTACATTTATTTATAATTAATTCATAAGTAATTTAATGAATATTGATTGGACTTTTCTGACACATTATTCTGACGTCAACTTAGGCCTCGATGCTTTTTACAAAACATTATACACTGTATTGAATCTATATGTGCCTCGTAAGGTCCAATCTGGATCCTCATACCCGCCTCGGTTTTCATCTGAAATAATATCTATTCGCAAATATAAGAACCACTATCACAGAAAGTGGATCAACACTCGAAATATTGACTCATATAATGAATTCATACTTCAAACATCTTCGTACTATAGCAAAGATGAAAATTCAGGATAATTATACAACTTACCTTCCTGCGATGGAGCATTCAATCAAAACAACCTATTCTAATCTCTGGAGTTTTCCTCGCAATACACAGCGCTGCAGTAGTATACCTAAGCCACTTCATGGCAGTAATGGTAATACTTCGCCAAACTGTATGAGAAGGTATTATACATCATATATAATTGTTTCAGCCTTTACTTGATGAAATTCCATTATAACTATTACTATTACGTGCCACTAAACAATCTAATAGTTATTATACATCAGATTATTTAGTGGCACGCGCTCTCCTATCTCACCGAACCAACATGGTTTTGTCACGGGTAGATTTACTGTCACCAATTTGACGTCGATTGTATAGCATATCGGTAAGGTTTTGGACGGCAGAGGTCAGGTTGATGTATTTTATACTGACCTATTCAAGGCTTTCGATTCAATTGCTTATGAGATTTTACTTCATAAATTGGGATCTTTTGGTCTAGTTCCAACTTCTATCAGTCTCCTTCGGTCGTATCTATTTGAAAGAAAATGATACGTGTATAAAAACAATATCTTAACCAGATAGTCGGAAATAAAGGATCTTGGAGTCTTATTTGACTCTAATCTTACGTTCAGATCCAATATAATCTTTTTGCGTTCCGATATCTACAAAACTCTGGGTATTATGATGCGTGTATCAAATATGTCTCATTAATTTGGTATCCCATCTATGCTTGCGATTCTATTCCTTTGGAGAGTGTTCACCGTAAGTTTTTGAAGTACCTCACATTCAAGACTGATGGTATTCCAGGTTACCAGGAACGTGGTGCATTCCAGGATGATTTGCTTTTACGCCAGGGCATGTCATCTCTAAGCGTAAGAGGGGAGAATATTGGTAGGAAACTTCTAACTAAACTAATGAAAAACATTATTGACTACCTGTTCATGTTGGAGCGAATGTCTTTTTTGGTACTTCCTATAAACTCCAGGTACGAAGTTACATTTATGGTTCCCTTCGCGAAGACGAACGTCTTGAAACGGACTCCTACCTATATTCTCTCCAACGTGGCCAACAGAATGCTGGATGATCTGTATGCTTGAGGATGGCTGCCGGATGGACAGCACTATTTAAGTCCATAGTTCATTTAATTGCACTGCAATGTCACGTGATTATAATTATAATGTACGTTGTAATTGAGCCTAGCCTGTTGGGTACTAAAGTATATTATTATTATTATTTCCTCCATTCACAAGAACATTCAATTTGTCCTTGGTTGCCAGTGTGCTAACCCATCGGTTCGTGAGAACAAGATGGCTGGCATAACTATCATAATATTATTATTATTGTTGTTGGTTATTTCTTATTTCCAGGTATTTTTCCGTAACCTAACTATGCAGATCTCCTCCATATGGCATGCTTCATTCTTAGTAAGCTGATAATAGCACCTCCCACCATGTAGGGGGGGTTCATTTTCACGGCCTATAGGGTCCGGCGCTTTAGTTGTTATGTTGACGAAGTGGGTTGAGATGAAGGTATCTCAACAACATCCTCGCCTGCGTTCTTTGTTTCTACTGAAGCATGCCATGTTTGTGTTTCACTTACAATTTGCTGTTTCGGTCTTTGCTGGTTAATTCTACCTGGATCCTGCTCCTCCGACCCACCGCAGTATCCTTTTCATCCAGTGTATGGAGCAAGTGTACCTTATTGGGGCTGCTAGCCCAAGCTAGCGTAGGGACCCGTGGGGTCGCTAGTCCCCAGTAACCTATCTCTAGGCCACCCTGTGCGGGCTTTATTATTATTATCTCTTCCACTCACAAGAACCATTCGTTCTTGGTTGCCATTATCTTACCCCATCGGTTCATTCGAACAAGATGGATGGCATAGTTATCTATCATTCATTTAGTTTATATGAATATTGATTATAGTAGATACTTACCAGTACTTTCAAGGTGTGAACATATGTGTTGTCCGCTGCTGGCAGCTTGTGTCTCTTTCTGGGTATGAACTTGTGTGTTGGTTGCTGCTGGCAGCTTGCGTCTCTCTCTGGGTGTGTGGTTTATGTTTGTGCGAGCGCGCAAGTGTAGGGTGTTGTATGTTGGCGCGCTCGTGCGTGTGTTTAGTGACCAGTCGCGTTAATTTTGAGAGATCGGAGAACCAGCCGTTGCGCAGGGCCACCAACCCTTTCCCGGCAACTTCTTTACTTTTCCGTGCAGTACTTCGACGGCCCGACCCCCGCCCCATCGAGGCAACGCGCAGACCAGCGAAGCACACCCTGCACTGGGTTGCTCATCGCCAACCGAGGGAACACTCTTAGCGGCTACTTCGGTCGACGACGGTCACACTTTGTGCCATCTTAAAGTTTTCCGCCATTGCGGGGGCAGTGCACACACGTCGAACGTGTGTGTGCTGTTAACGGCAGCCTAGCCAGGTTGCCGCCCAGGACTGGTCCTAGTGGTGTGTGCATTGCGCGGCGCCGTGTTTTGCGCCGCGTAGCTTGGTTCCTCTCTCCCATGCTCGAAAGGCGGAATGGCACCTGTCCGCCCATCGGGCAGACCCCCCTAGAGTTTGGTAGCGCATATGCTAGGCTACAACCCATTATTATTATTATTATTATTATTATTATTATTTCCTCCATTCACAAGAACATTCAATTTGTCCTTGGTTGCCAGGGTGTTAACCCATCGGTTCGTGAGAACAACATGGCTGGCATAGCTATCATAATATTATTATTACTGTTTTCTATTATTTTCTTTTTCCAGGTATTTTTCCGTAACCTAACTATGCAGCTCTCCTCCATATGGCATGCTTCATTCTTAGTAAGAAGATAATAACACTTCCCACCATGTAGGGGAGGGTTCATTTTCACGGCACATAGGGTCCGGCGCTGTAGTTGTTATGTTGACGAAGTGGGTTGAGATGAAGGTATCTCAACAACATCCTCGCCTGCGTTCTTTGTTTCTACTGAAGCATGCCATGTTTGTGTTTCATTTCCAATTTGCTGTTTCGGTCTTTGCTGGTTAATCCTACCTGGATCCTGCTCCTCCGACCCACCACACTATCATTTTCATCCAGTGTTTGGAGCAAGTGTACCTCATTGGGGCTGCTAACCTAACCCAACGGTTAGCTCAGGAACCCGTGGGGTTGCTAGTCCCCAGTAACCTATCTCTAGGCTACCCTGTGCGGGTTTATTATTATTATTATTATTATCTCTTCAACTCACAAGAACCATTCGTTCTTGGTTGCCATTATCTTACCCCATCGGTTCATTCGAACAAGATGGGTGGCATAGTTATCTATCATTCATTTATTTTTATATGAATATTGATTATAGTAGATACTTACCAGTACTTTCAGGGTGTGAACTTATGTGTTGTCCGCTGCTTATGCCACAAATTGCATAGCTGTATCTATAGTTTGTTGTTTCTTGGTTTGACTTTTTGTTAGTTTTAGTTTTTTTTTATGAAATGACGTTTTGACAAGTTGAATTATGCAGCATTTCTTGTCACATTTAATCTGGTAAAAGAAGTTTAGTAACGTCAATACATTTTATAATTTTAAGTGCAAATAAAGCGTGTGATTTTTGAATATGCTTAGCAAAATAATTGATTGCGTTCATATTTCAATTTCTTGTAATTTTTAATCCATTCTTCAACGGTGGGCTCTTGTTTCGGGATTCTATAACGAGCGAACTTCACACTGTCACACGGGCAACTTAAACGCAACTAAATGAATTGATGACTTGACGGAAATCAAATCACAGTAAACACGGGGAATCCCCGTTGTGCCAACGGGGATTTATAAACTGCAAATTCATTCACGAAAAAAATGTGCAGTGGCGCAGCGGAAATTTCTTTCCGCAAATAAATAAATTTTGGAAAAAAGGCGTCAAAAAGTCAGAAAAAAAACTCTAAAGAGGCATAAGAAAGTAATAATAGGTTTTTAAATATATTTTTCATATTTTAAATTTTAAGCATAAATATATTTTCTATAAATCCGGTTTTTAAATATCACTATTGAACGTATATTTAATACCTTATACAGGCTGTTTCCTGAGGCAACCGACAAACTTACACAATGTGTTCTAGAGGTGATTCTGAACAAAAAAGTTCATATACACTTTAGCATAATTTTTTTTTTGTTCATTAAATTTCAACAAAAGAAGAAAATTGTTTCTGTAATGTATTTAATCATGAAATTACATAACAAACTAATAAACTCATATTATAACAATTGCTCGAAATGTTCGCCTCTTCTTTCTAAACATGTTACCTCTGTGGGCCATATTCTGTTTCCAGTTAATATCTTTAAGTTCATTTCGTAAGTAATCTGCACCTGCAACTATTCTTTCGATCAATTTTTCTTCTCAAGTAATTTGGCTTACCGTTATAGTAAACACGATTTTTTAGACAACTCCAAAAGAAAAAGTCTAATGGCGAAAGGTCAGGAGAACGCGCAGGCCATAATACAGGGCCCTCTGAACCTATCCACTGCCCAGGAAAATTTTGATTTAGAAAGCCCAATAACTTGCCTACTAAAATCCAGTGGAGCGCCGTCATGTTGGTAAAACATGTCGACGCTCATGATTCATATTTGTCATTTTATGACTGGCAACATTTTTAGATAGAAGAGGCGACCATTTAGAGCAACTGTTACAATAATAATTTATTAGTTTGTTATTTAATTTCATGATGAAATACATTACTGAAACAGTTTTCTTCTTTTGTTGAAATCTAAAGAACAAAAAAGAAATTAAGCTAAAGTGGATATGAACTTTTTTGTTCAGAATCACCTCTAGAACGCATTGTGTAAGTTTGTCGTTACCTCAGGGAACAACCTGTATATTACGAATATTTGGGTATGAAAAAGTTTTGAATGAGTAGAACGTTTACTCACAGATGACCGAACACGGACACGACATATATTAAATACATATATACAAGCACAATTCAAGATTTGGATAACTGCGGGTGCATCACTATACGCCAGAAACGAAAGAACAGTCGAAACAATTGACTTTCGTTGGTGAATGAGTACCAAAAAAGATTTCATCTTAGAGAGACATTACGGCTAAGGTGCTCTGGGATTTGTTCGATTATTTGTCAAAGGAAAGAATTATGCTAATTTATTAGATTATTAGAAAAAGGAAGTGTTGTTTCACATGATAACGAATCAGCTTTTTCGCCTGCAATTGTAATCGCTACATTCGTCGAATTATATTTCGAATTACTGTCTGTTTCCCCATATTCAACTTGTAGGATATCTGTGATTATTCTTTATTCTCGAACATGAAGAAACGGCACAGCCGAAGGATATTTGGATAGATCGACGACCTAATCATTGAGGCGTATTTAGCCGAGTTTCAAAAGATCTGGGTGTAAAAAAATTGGAACAGCGTTGTTCTAAATTATAAAGTTGAGAGGTGATTATTCAGAAAAGTAGAACTTTTTCTGTATCGACAATAGTTTTTCATTTAAAGATCACGTTTCTGTCAAATATCCCTCTTATTAATTAGATTACCTTTGGTTTAAATAAAATAGTATCAAAATGTTTGCGCTTCCGCAACATATGTTACCTTACTAACTAAATCTTTGTATTACTCACCTTAGCGATGTACTCTATGATTAATATTCCAGTAATTTTAATGAAGGTATTTCAGATTTATGTCGATTATAGGTGTATCAAGTTTGTGGTAGAAGTAGACAATAAAATTACAGTGCCCTACGTATTATAGTGCTGATTCATTTCCTGACTTCGAAACTATTTAAAAATAAATCGTATATGAATATTTGCTTTAATTAGAACATTAGTACTTTTCCAATTTTTCTAGACTGTCAAACACAGTCCTTTCGATATCAATCATCTCAAACAAAATTCGAAAAGCGTTAGAAAAATGAAATTAACTATAATAAATTTCATTGTAGAACGAAAACATCTAAGCAATACAAGAAATTGTGTTGTAAATCAAATTTATTCCAGTACGTTAAAAATTATTACCACATGGATATATATTTCTTATTTTAATTTTGATTGCTGGGACATTGTAACTATATGAAATATAGGTATAAAAATAGACAATATTATACAACGTGTTTCAAAAAGAACTTCATCTCAGTAGGCACCGAGTAACTAGTACTTGCAAATTATTGTAAGATACTTGTATTTATTAATAACTAACTATTTACCTAATGTAATTTTAAGATTTGTCATTTCGTGACTAGCAATATGTTTTTTTATGACAAATATTTTTTTATTTAATAAACAATACTACTAAATAATGTACACATTGCAAGAAAATATTTTTATTGTACAAGAATATTTTCGAAATGCACAATTTCATAACGGAGATTGGCAATATTTCTACGTGGAATATAAGCGAGAGTTTCACTTGCAGTTTCCTAATAGAGTTGTGGATAATACCGTTTTACATCATAAAATTCATTGGAGAAGTTTTGGGCTACAGGATATGTGTTAAAGGCAATAGTTCTGTTTGAGAACGTACACAGCAAAATATTGTTGGCCACGTAGAAAACCTTGTTGGAGAAAACCCACATACACTAGTTCGTCGTTTATCAGTTCAAACGAACGTATCTTCTAGTACCGTTCATAGAATTTTGAAGCGTCGTTTACATATTGCTATGGACTTTTATTTAAAAAATTAAAATATTTAAAATAAAATATTTTATGACAGGACTGTATACTAAAAGTATATGATATATTTAACGAGAGGGAAAAACTTGTTATCCGAGGATCTCATGTGAAAGTCGAGGTCAATATGGGAGACGAATTCTGCCTGTAAAACGAGAAGGTTGCTTTCTTCGAGAGATATATTTTTATATATTTAAATTAGTTCGGGTTTTGTATTTTTGAAAGTGATTTATAGTTGATGTTATATTGATTTTAAAGTCCCGATTTTTATTGAGTTAAATTCTCGTTGTATTGACGATTAAATTTGATTAAGCACCCTTTTCGTGAGAGTCTCCATTAATCTTGTAAGTAGAATTAAAATTTTATGACGTCATAATTATAATAATAATATTTCCATTGTATTAAAGCTTGTAGTTATGAGATTTAATTATTAGGAATACAGATAATACAGTTTAGTATTAACAATTCTTTGTTAAAATTATATATGAAAAGTTTTGTTTGGAGTCATTAAGGAGGATGTTTTCCATTCATTTAGCGGTCACTTTTCAATGAATGTTTTTACCTTAAGTATCTTTGTTATATGGTACAGCATCTTTATACTTTGTGAAGATATATTTTTTTATTTTTTTTATTTTTGTATTTAATATATTATATTTTTATTTCACCTTTTCATCTGCGTTTTATTTACTCACTCCAATTTTGTTAAGTATATTATACCTATATAAAAGAACATATTTAAAAGAAACTTAAAGAGAAATTAGTTTGGAATCAATTTTATATAAAATAAGTAAATAAATTTTTGTGAACATTTCACTGGCGCTCAACTATATATTTTAGACACGTTTTTCCTAGGTGGAACTCGAGAAGTTAGAGGTCTCAGATTTGAAGATTCACCGGCTGAGAAAACCTAGTTGGGAAAACTTGTTGTGGATGGTGGGGTAATAAATCATCAAAGCCATTATTCATAGCAATATGTATCCATACAAGGTATCGATTGTTCAACAGACCATACCTAGAGATCGCGCAGTAGGCTTAATTATTGCAACTTCTTTCAAGAAAATTTAAATAATAACGAAATTTTTTAACTAAGTTTTTTACAGATGAAGCATCGTTTCATTTAAGTGGGTTTGTAAATAAACAAAATTATAGAACATGGTCTATAAACAATCTAAACAATCACATTGAAGTTCCTTTACATCATGTTAAAGTTGGAGTATAGTTAGCTGTATCTCGCCGTAGAAAAATAGGATCAATCTTTTTTCACAATAATATTAATAGCCAACGATATCGAGAACAGTTATTAACACCATTTTTAACTCAGGTGAAAAGAGACGAATTCAATGGTGGTTACTTCAAACAAGCTGGGGCTACTGCGCATCCAACTCGTGAAAATTTACCGCTTCTAGAATATTACATCCCTCATCGAGTTATAAGCAGAGATATTTGGCCAGCAAGATCACCTGATCTTACTCCGTTAGATTTTTCTATTTTCGACTTTCATGGAGTATATAAGACAAGAATGAATAAATTGAATGACTTGATGAATATAATTACAATTAAACGTAATGAAATAACACCAAATGTATTGCAGAATATTTTTGACAACATGAAACGTCGTATTGGATTATGCATTTAACGGAATGGTGACTATTTTGAACACTTGTTATAAATTATTATAATTAAAATTTCTATAAATTAGTTATTTACCTTGATTATTTTTTTTGTTAATATCCCATATTTAAAGTTTTTTTATTAAATAAATTAATAATCTAATTGTACTTGTTATTAATTTCATCACCATATCTCTCGACGACAAATTTTGAGTGACAGGAAGATAACCTTCATACCATTTCATTTACATCCGCACTTCAATAATGCAGTACATCATAATTTATAGGAGAAATTCATGGATAACTAGATGTAATTCTTTTTGAAACACGTTATATTATTATATTCCATACAATCCATATGTATATGAGTATCCAACATAATTAGAAATTATTTTAATCGGGATATGATTATTATTTTAACACATTGCTGTATAGTTCGTTTCAACTTATTTAGTTTAGCAGGTACTTTTATAGCACCTCCTGGGACGAGAGCCTAATGAAGCGTAAATACATCTAAGATGTGAGCTGTTTCTTACCTCAGTAACCAGAGTGGTATTAAATAAATTGTGCCCAAGTAAGCGAACTTCATTTGCTTATTTATATTAGTACTGGAAATTAAATTTAATAGTCATTGCTTAACATCGTATAATTAACATTTACCAACTTACATTTAAGTAAGTACAGTCCATATAAATTTTCGTTAATAGCAAAATATAAATTGTAAAGTGAGAGAGCACATATTTTATTATTAGAAACTGTGGAGACCTTGGGACGAAGACAGGGAATGTAATCAATATGAAATCAATAATGATAACTTTGAGTCGGTGACGGACGATATAAATAGTGGCGCTAAAACTATACATGTGCTAGTTCAAGCTAAGCAAGTACTGCAACATGTATATAATCATTTACAAAAAGAAAATGCAGAAGTTACAGAAAAGGCTATTATAGAAAGAACGTCGAAGTTAACTGGTACCTGCTTTAGCACAGTGTATAATAGAGTGAAACATGCTATTACGAAAAGAAGAGTTAGAAATTATAAAGGATATAGATATAGAGTTAGAAGTGATAGACACTTCTAACTCTTCTTATATAATTAAGTCAACGTCCCAACTTGGTACTTTCTTTATAGAAAGAAAGTACCAAGTTGGGACGTTGACATAATTCGACCAACAGTATACAGGCTGATTCATTTTCGGCCCTCACCATGGGGATCTCGCTTATTATTGGAGATAGAGTATAGGTTTAAATTTGGCAAAGAGTTTTTTTTTCTGATTTCAACCATGTACCACATGCTGACTAAAGTTTTTAACATTAGGTTTTATTTGAAAGAATAAATTATAAGATTAAATAAGGTAGCCATGGAATTTCAATCTGTCCAACATTTCATTTGTTGTTCATTAATAATACAAAAATGTCATACGCTAACGAAGAGAAACGAGATATGATAAGTATTTTTTATTCTTCGAACCGAAATTCAACAGTAGCGAGTACAAGATATCTACAATTATATCCAGAACGACAACAGCCTCATCGTACCATTTTTCTAGATCTCGACAGAAATTTGGTCGAGAATGGATCGTTTACTAAGCAGCGTAATGGTCAAGACAACAGGAATTTAAATGAAAATCGACAAGATATTTTACAAATGGTAAATTAAAAGTGTGTTTTCAAATTTCATGTTAATCTTGTATTTTTATAGATAAATAATAATTCATCATTTTCTACACGCGAAGTAGCGTCAGAATTAAATTTGTGCCAGTCCAGAGTTTGGAGAACTTTACATAAAAGTAGGTTTAAACCATACAGGATCCATGTTAGTCACTCTTTACTGCCTGGAGATAATTTGAGAAGGCTAGAATATTGTAATTGGTTAATGGGAAGGATAGAAAATGACGAAAATTTTTTAAGCAAAATCATCTGGTCAGATGAAACAAAATTTACAAATTCTGGAATGTTCAACAGAAATACGGAGCACTATTGGGCAATACAAAATCCCCGACAAAACAGGGCTAGAAGACCACAACATCGTTTTGGAATAAACGTTTGGATGGATATTTTGGCAAATAGTCTCTTAGGACCAGTTATGTATGAAGAACATTTAAATGGAGAAAGATATTTAATCATTTTACGTACATACGTATCTGACTATCTTGACGACAATATCCCATTAAATCAATTACAATATTTATGGTGGCAACAAGATGGCGCACCAGCACACGATGCAGCTGTTGTTAGAAATTTCTTAAATCAAGAGTTTGCAAACCGTTGGATTGGAAATAGGGGAGTTGTTGAATGGCCTGCGAGATCACCTGATTTAAGTCCGCTAGATTTTTTTTTATGGGGATATGTTAAAAATAATATTTATAAAGTAGATGCGCCACAAAACATTGAAGAATTACTAGACAGACTTCAGAATGCATTCGATGCAGTTCCTAGAAGAACTATACAAAGGGCAGTACAAAATGCCAGAAGGCGTGCCCAATTGTGCATTACCGAAGATGGCCAGATAATTGAACATTTACTGTAATTGTTTATTGTTTACTTTTCTATGTATTTTTATTAATGTTTTTGTTATCTTGTACTCGCTACTGTTGAATTTCGTTTCGAAGAATAAAAAATACTTATCATATCTCGTTTCTCTTCGTTAGTGTATGATATTTTTGTATTATTAATGAACAATAAATGAAATGTTTGACAGATTGAAATTCTAAAGGCTACCTAATTTAATCTTATAATTTATTCTTTCAAATAAAACCTAATGTCAAAAACTATAGTCAGCATGTGGCACATGGTTGAAATCAGAAAAAAAACTCTTTCTGAAGATGTCTAAATCCAATATGGCGCCTACAAGAAATTAGATAGTTGATGATGGCCAGAAAGAAACGAAACGTCGTATAAAAATTTAGAGTACACCACTGGATAGAGGTTTAGAAATGGCCACAAGAGTGTGTTTTTATTTCTTCTCTACAAGGCCAAATGTCGGTGCTACAGGTAAAAGAAGAAAATGGGGTTTTCGCGTTTTTTTTTTAATTACGAAGGTCATTTATCACAGGTCTATTTCTTTACGGATTTATAACAAACACAAAATTTAACAACTTTGCCAAATTTAAACCTATACTCTATCTCCAATAATAAGAGAGATCCCCATGGTGAGGGCCGAAAATGAATCAGCCTGTATACCATGCTTTCAAAAACTTTCCTGACTAGAGAAGGCTGTTTTTTATGTATTTTCCTTAGTAAGATTGACGGCACTGCAATACTTCTAAATTGTACTTTAAATTGTGACAGTTGTCAGCGACAAACTTAAATTAGATAATCTTACATTTTATTGCAATATTTTATTATTAACATGTTATAGTTGCAAAAGTTTATAATCGAAAGTTACTTTAGAACTGGTCGAAAATTAGATAATAGTGAATGGGTTTATTCCATTAATCAGTACTTGCATGATTTTCGGCAACAGTTGCTTATGCACAGCTGCTAAGTTATGTTCGTGTTTCCATTTATGAATTTCGTGAAACAGCGGTAATTTCTCGTAAATCTGGAGGTGGAGCACCTAAAAATCGAACCGTAGATTGCATAGTGGGTATTCGATGTCGAATGGACAACTCACCTAAAAAATCAACTGCAAAGCTTTCTCAAGAAGTTCATTTGTCAGTGGTAATATGCCAGACTGTTTTAAAAAAGGAACCAAAGTTGTTTCCATAGAATATAATATACTATTTTTTGAACTCATGCAGGTAGATTTTAATACGAGAACAGTACTGTCAATGGTTTTACATAACATAAATAATGACAATATTCTCGACAAATGTTTTTTTTTTCTGATGAGGCTTGGTCCCATCTTTCTGTCTATTTAAATAAGTAAAATATGAGAATGTGGTCGGCAGAAAACCCTCACGAATTCATATAAACTTTATTACCTCCACAAAAAATAGGCATCTGGCTAGTAGTTTCGAGGAGATGAATTAGTGGGCCTATATTTTTCAACCAAACCGTAACTGCTGTAATATACCAAAATGAATTACTACAATCTTTTCTTAATGAACTTCATGTTGACGAGCTTACAGAAGGTTTATCTCAGCAAAATAATACACCGGGACACAAATCTCGAAAATACAATAGCTTTTTGCAACAATTTTTCGACGATGGAATTATAAATTTTCCTCCAAAACCTCTGGATTTGACAATTCTTTCATATTTAAATAATACAAATTTTAATACCGCAATCACAGAGCTCCGCATTGCTATTAGGGATTTCTGTGCTGATACAACCCCGCAACTCCTGGGAAATCGTTTTGGGGACATAAAGCTTGGAGTCCGACTTTGTCTTTAAAATAATGGACAACAATTTTAGTATAATCTTTAATACTATTATATTTTAAATTGAGCTAATACAATAAAAACTTTTAGTTAAGTTAAATTTTTAATTTCTCACAAAATATTGGTGATATACAAACTTGAAACAAATGAGTAGGCCAATTTTTTTGTCCGCAAGTATACAAGCAGGGTAAAGTTGCCACACTTAAGAGCTTACAAAAAAATGAAATAAAATACTAAAATAAAAACTTCTAGAACAACGAATGGTTTCCGATTTCGGACAATAGACAAATGACGTGTTATAATGAAGTCAACGAGGATACAAAAATTACGCCAAGAATATTCAATCGACATGAAAAAATTCCGAGATGAAGCAGTTACGTAGACGATATATGGTATGATATGATACCATAAAAAAAGGTTGGATCGATTATTGACAGGTGTGTTTATTAGATGTACGTCCTTCCAAAGAGAAAAAAAAATATTATTTTACACGATTATTCTGAAGGCCGATGGGTTAGCGAAGTGTTACTTCCTACAAAAGACATAAAAAAATTACAATCTTGACTATCACCAGGATATGACAGCGCCATTATTTGAAAGGTGGTGTTAGAAAAATTTACCAGTATTATCCGAAGGAAGTGTCATTGTCATGGACAATGCTTCATATAATTCACAATAGGTGAAGTAGCTACCAAAGTCGAACAGTGCAAAGGCTCTGAAACATCGGAGCTTTTACAAAGAAATTGAGCAAGATAGCTACACAAGTCAATTATTAGAAGTCTTTAAATAAAAAAGTTTCGAAAAGGAATACGTTGTAGATAGTATGACTACGACTGAAGGATACACTGTTTAAGGTATGCCGCCATATTACTATATATTTAATCTGATCGAGTCAATTTGGAGTCAATGTTTGCCGCACTAACGATCGCCCCAATTTAGGGAAGTTGCTTTAATCGTATTCGACAAGCGATTGCCAATATAACGCCAGAAAAATGGAGAAATTGCAATAGAAATAGAAAATGTATGTTTAGAAAAGGTAAATATTCATCAAGAACTTACAATTAATTGAAATGAAAGTAATATAGACAGCACTGACCTTGAATATGTCCAAAGTATGTGACGAAATGTTTTCTTAAGCGTAACATTTTTGTCATTTCAAATAGTTTATGCCAGGTACTTCCATAATATTTGATTATTGTTAACATTACCAATTATTATTTATAAATGCGGTTATTATAAATAGGTAATTATTGGGAAGTTTTAATTAGAATTGCACCATCAATAGCTATTTAACCATTATATGTTGTAAAACATAAAATAATGATTTTTTTTGTTTACAAGATTAAAAATAATAGGCATTCATTCATAGTTTGCTTTCATTTACAATAGCGCACTATATATCTAAGAATAATTTACAATGCCTCGCTTCTTATATGTGTTTGTACATTTATTATGGATTAATTTTATATTTCTAGGTTTATGTATTTTAACATTTTAAGAAGCAATATTTATATAAATTTGTGTTTAATTAATGTGTGTATTTATAAATGATTGCGCGTATATTACAAGATACACCCCTGCGCATCTTCGATATAAGGCCCCTGAACTTTATTTACATTATCGTTAGCTTATCGCACTCTTACACTAGGGGATACTATAAAGGTACATACTATCCATTTAATCAAATTAAAATAAGTTGTTTTTAGCTAAGCTCACTTGTGGAGGCACAAAAGAGAGATTTAAAAGCTTTGGCGTCATGTGTGTCATTTGTTTCATACTTCTTTAAAAATTCCTTGTATTTAATTTTTACGTGTAACGCCCACTAAAATACACTAATTGCGCTTGTGCATGATTTTTGAATAACAAATGCCCTCCGCTAGTCGATCAAATTACCCCAGAACATCTCACCATGTTGGAGCCTTGAATCGATATAGGCGAAGTAAGATAAAAGTCCTGCACTCACATTGACGTTGTGAGAAACAACGAGCAAGCTGTAGCAGAACGAGAACAACTTTCCAGATAGCTCTTCGATGTAAGGTCTCCAGGACAACTTGGAGTCAATCCCAAGACATATAAATGGCGCGTTATTTCTTGGAGCGTGTACTTTGCAAGCTAATATTTCATATGTTAGTAAACAGTTGGCAATGGTCACCAGATGGGTTTTGGACAAGTGTTCTATTGTAGGTTGTTTGTTGCACACTACTTTTTAACAAATAAATGTTTTCTGTTATATGTGTATTTAAATCTTATTTAAGACTGTTGACATGTCATCTACAAAGAGGGTCGTTAAATCGTTAATACATAATAACCAGTAAATGTCCCAAAATGGCATCAAACAAAGCTAATTAAATGAGCAATTGCTGACTGACAAGAAAATGTATCGGCATCCTCGCTTTGTATCTACGATAATTAAAACATAGTATTACAAAATCTATTTTGCTTTGTATTAGCGTAGGGAAATACGAGATAAGAAAACATATAGCTATTATTACAACTAGGGGAATATGAATAGTATATTTCCCGTGGTTGGCTAGTTACATCCCGAGGGTAAAACCCGAGGGATGTATAGACAACCAAGGGAAATGTATTCATATTCCCCGTGTTGTAATCAATAGTTTTTTTCTGATTGAAACAATATTGTTGTGAAAATGGAAAAATATTGGATTGTACATTTTTGAATTTATCGGATTGGTGACGTTGCTAAGCGCCGTGTTTGTAAATATCATGGTTGACTGGTTTGATTTTCGCGTTCTGTTATAAATAAAATTGATGAAATGTCAAACAATGTGCTAACACAAGTGGCGAAAGCCCATGAATGTTTGGTTCCGGCGAAACCCAAAGCTGCTTACACTAAAGTGTATGAAGACTTTCAAGAGTGGAGAAGAGAAAATTTGGTGAACGGTGTCGACGAAAATATTTTGCTAGCGGTTTTTGAAGATTTGGTATTTTGCTATAATTTTTTTTTATTTTTGACGTATGACTAATTTATTCTATCCGTAGTCGCATAAATATTCACCAAACACGTTGTGGCCAAAATTATCGATGCTAAGGTCAATGTTACATTTAAAGGAAAAAATTAATGTTAAAATGTTCGATGAAGTAGAAGCATTTGTGAAAAATAAAAATAAAGGATACGTTTTCTAAAAAATCAGAGGTGTTGTCCCGAGAACAGCTCAAAAAATTCTTGCGAGAAGCTCCTAATGAAATTTTTTTGATGTATAAGGTAAAAATTTCATTGTGATTCTCCTCTGTTGAATAGATTGTTACAACCGTAATTTTAAAGGTCGCCTTAATTATGGAAATCTTTGGCGCCTGCAGAACGAACGAATTGGTGAATATGCTCTCTTCCGATATCGAAGATCGTGGGTCGGTGATCGTGATCAACGTTTCAAAGACGAAGAATGATGTAAATAGGAAATTTACAATTATTGAAGAAGATCTGGGTGCTGTTCGTTTGGTGAGAGAATATTCGGCGTTGCGTCCGCAAGGTGTTCTTAGGTTCTTCGTGGCTTATCGAAATAAGAAGTGTACTCTTCAGTCGGTCGGCAAAAATACCTTCGGAAAGATTCCGAGTAAGGTTGCTGAATGGTTGGGTTTGGATAATTCGAAGGCGTATACAGGCCATTGTGGAAGACGAACATCCGCGACTTTGGTGGCCGATGCGGGAGCCTCATGACTACACTAAAGTGACACGGTGGTTGGAAAAGTTCGTCTGTTGCAGAAGGCTATCTGGCTGACAGTATGTTGCAGAAAAATAAGGTAGCAAAGATGATAGCGGGTGTGGAGGGAGAGCCATCTGCAGCATCTGTTACGGTTCCTGGTGTGTCGATGACGAATTGCGAACAAGATTCTTCATCGTTTGTATCTGGTTGTAATCGCTTAAGCGGAAGGTTTGAGAATTGCAATTTTTATTTTGGTTCTGAAAAGTAGTGTTACTAATGCAAAGACTTTCTTAGTTCATTTGTTGCTTTAATTAGAAAATAAATCATTTCTGATTATTTTTGTTGCTTCAATTAAAAATTATAACATTTTTATTATTATTAAAATTATAACATATTTATTAGTGAAATGTGACGTTTCATATTTCCCTTGGGACAATATGAGCGTTTCATATATCCCTTGGGAAATATAAGTGTGTTATGATATATCGTAACCAAGGCAGTATTATTCAATATTGTTTCAATAGGAAAAAAAAAAACTTTAATTAACCCCTTACCTTAAGAATTAAGTTTTATTATAAGTGATTTAATTGTTTAAATCTTATTTAATGTCGCAAGCATTATTAGCAGAGATCGGACATTCGCAAATAATAAGCATTAGAATGGGATCCTAGTTGATATGGAGCGTTTATAGAATACGCACGTCCACACTAAAGAAATTATTAATATTATTATACAAATACAATTGCCCCATTATAAGAATGATTTCATTACTGAAAAGTCTTTCTTTGGAGACTGTGGCTAAGTAAAAACTTTTAAAAAAAGGTATATAACCCCTTACCACAATTATTAATCGTATTCTAAATACGTATTTCGACAACCAAGTTGTCATCCTCAGTAGGTAAAACCACTAATCAAAATGTAGCACATGGGGCACAGTAAAGCTAGCACAACTGATCACGTAACAACTATACAAGGCGTCCACGTATACACTACCGCAGTGTGTGCGTGGACGCTGTGTAAAGTTGATTTTGCTTATTTCAAAACTTGAAAAAACGGCTTCGTGGAAAGAGATTCAAGACAAATGGTAAGGTGATGGGCGCAAAGAATGCCTATTTTGACGAGTTGATATGAATTGGTATATTAAATCGCTACTTCATTTGTCGAAATCTCGAAACCCAAAAACTATTGGAACAATAGATATTTAAAGGGGAAAGAGTTAACTCTCTTTAAAAGAACAATTGATTTATTTGAATATTTCCTTATAAATCGATTAGAATATATCAGAACTTTGCTGGATTGTTTGAGGTAGCTCAACTTTAAAAATCTACTAATTCAAAAGGATAGATTTGAAAATCTTGTTTTAGCAACTATGTTCTTATAAATTAGAACAAATGTATTTCACATTATATTCAAAAGAAATTTATAATAATTTATATAATGCAATTGCTAATCATAAATACATTTTAGCTTAAGATTACATGTTCATAATTTATAATGCTTTATTAAATAAAAAAATATATATTACAAGATATAGCGCCTCAAAAATTAATTTATGTACTAAATCATAATAATGTTATATTGTTCTAATGCATTTTTTTTTGCTAAATTCTTTTCAATTATGCATGTCATAAATACTCCAGATATCCTGTCTGTTACTGTATTTAGTCAATATTATACGAATGGCAACCATGTAATTATATACGTTGGTTTACATGGGGATGAATACCTGAATGACTTTTAACGCAATTTCGAAGTGGCATATCTCTGATATGGGTCGAGGAATGCCTTTTGTTACAGTATACTGGTACCATGATTTTATATACCGATCCCGTCTGTATTTTCGGTCGATATCACCATAAGTTGAAATTTAAACGGAATCAGGTAGTCAACTTTTCAGATACAATTTCATTGCATAATAAATTCCTATTGTGCTTGTTTAATATATTTTACGTATTAATAAAAAATATTCTAAATGTTGAATCTAACTAAAAATAATAGCAAAAACAATTTGAAACATACTTGAGTGGGTAAAATCTCAGCATTTTGTATATGAAACATAATCGTTTTGAATAATATTTTTATATTATTAAAAATGTTTTTGTTTTATAAAAATAATAGAATTATCAGCTATAATTAGGATACTAGTTGAATTGAATATGTGTAAACTAATTATAAACATTGAATGAAATGATTATATTTCCGGATTTCTAATCAAACGACAGTATTAAAAGTTTCAGTGCAGCAACATTAGTAGCAGCCCTGAAAATAACCCTTGTAACAGCGGACGAAACGCCGAGCAGCAATGAAGAAGTGCCAAGGACGCAGTTCCAGCAGTACGAATACGGTCAAATCATAATCCCGTAATTCAAATTAATTAAATTAAACTTAAAAGTAGAAATATTACTATCCGTTACTCATATACTTTATTTATTGAATTTAAATTAATAAGTATGTAACAGAAAATCAATCAATAGTCAATTATTTTAAAAAATATAGTAGGAATCAATTAGTTAATATATTTTAACATTTATAATTCCTAATAATAGAATTTATTTAAGATTAGTTAAGAAATTATCAACCATCCGACAATTTCAAATTAAATTAGCTTTGCTAGACAACAATAAAGACAATGACACTGTTATTAATAATAAGCAAGAAAATTTGCAGTGTTGAAATCTAAGCTAATCCTATCTAATTAGATTTCTTAAATACCTTTTCAATCTGTAGCTCAAATCCAAGTGTATTTTTCTCCAAATTTTCTTTATAAATCATTCTATTGATATACACAATATGATCAAAAACTTTCAAATTGTTTTGTTCTGAAAGTATACCTCAATTGACACGCTAGATACATATTTCGGTGAGCTTGTTTTTCCTTTATATGAGTGCTACATTCATAGTTATACAATGTAAATTTGATATCGTTATATTCGTGTTTTTTTTGCTAATTAATTTAAACTGAAATTTATTGTGCGATAACTTGAGTCTTTTTAATATAATAAATAATTTAATTGCAATATTCATATATGTCTGTGCATGTGTCTGTACATCTGGCTGGATTTCATTTTTGTCACTGGTTTTTCCTATAATCGTAGTATAACCGCATATTTCTGTTCGTAATATACAGGTGCCCTTGAAATAAAAAGATAACGTTTGAATAATATAAAGATGTATTTATATAGAATATGAATTAATGAGTTAATTACGACGCGAACTCCAAAATTAAACACTTTCTAAAAATTGTATCATGTTCCGTCTATGAATTCAAAATAAGATATACACACACACACATATACGCTACAGCGTAAGTTTACATAGGTATCAACTGTCGATGTTGTTTACCGCCGATGTTGTTTTAGAGAATGTTTTTTTCTTTTGCTACGAGAAGTAAGAAATATAAAATATAATATCGACTCAAAATGCTGCTATTGTATTTAAAAGCGGATTTTTTAAAGATGATATATTAAAAGAACATGTAAGATCTGTACTTTACGTGCATTTAACATCCTATTTATAACAGTCTATCTTTAATCGAAAAATTGTATCGAACGTACGTAACGATCGAAAACTGAACGAAACTTAAAGCGAGACGGACAATAACAAAACTATTTTTTTGTTATTGTCGTTCAACTTTAGGGTGTCGCCTAAAATTTGTGACTAAAATTTTTTAAATATCTTTGAAATTGTTTTTCTCGCTTTTGGAAAAATATTTTGTGTATATATTGTATATAATTTAATCAGTCCATTTTTAATAGGTTGTCTTTTTTGTATCGCATATTCCTTAATAACCTTACTTATTTGTTTATAGTTGGCGTTGTCTTATTTATGCGAATGTTAGGGCCCCGCTCATTTGAAGAGTACCTTTTGTCTCTCCTTTCTTATTCTAATTAATAAATATGTGCGTTGTGGCTCTGTTATAAAGGATTATGCCTTTATTAACTGTTGTATTTGCAGCAATACCTATAAATAAGCGTGTGTTAATTTATCCATTTCAGATCTAAGTTCAATTCTGATTGTGGTCTACATGGTCAAAGCGTTCATTTTTGAAATTCAATAAAGACTTGAACAGTTTAAGGTCACTCATCATATTGTTCTAGGAGGAAATTAAAAGTCTAAAAACTCGCCCTATTATTCAAGCAAAACTATATGAGTCATTGATTGAGTTGGAGACGCTCATACACGAGATTATAGAGGAATAAGCGTAGGAATAATAGTATTTTATTTGGCGTTAACGAAAATATGTGTAATTCTTCAAATGAAGAACTTGCTAAATCAGACACGACAACTCCTCAAGATCTTTTTTAACATTAGGTATTAATATCGATAGCTTTAAACCATCCATCTGGGTAAATATGATGCTTTCAAGCTAAACCAAAGACGTCCTATTAAAATCTCTCTTCCATCTGATGATTTAGTACATAAAGCTTTTTAAAAAAAAGTTGATCGTCAAAAATGTCCCTGAAGTTTTCTGGAACAGTTCTTGCACGGGAATTTTAAATTATAATTTGAAATTCTTTGAAAAAGGCATTAATTGCCGAAACATGTAAGATATTATATTAAAGCTATACATATTAATACATATATTATTGTGTATTTTTTATTTTTCTCTGCGTTACTCTTGTGTATACTTTTCAGTTGACTCAATTTTAATTTATTTCTTCTTTTTAATGGAGTAATATTCTGTTAGAGAAATAAATACCTACTATTATTATTTCCTGCTCTATAAAAACTTTCAATTTGTTCTTTGTTACCAATATGTTTAGCCATCGGTTCATTTGAAGACGATGGTTAGCATAATTATCATCCTATTGTATTAAAATTTACGATATTATATATATTGTTATACTTATGTGACCATACTTTCCCCCGTTACACCAATTAGAATAGGGTCTACTACGACCTTATTCATCTTCCACATACTTCTAATTTCGTCACTGAGAGGTGGTAAATATTTATTTACCTTTTCGCTGTACTCATATTTCCTTGCAGTATTATTCACCAACTGAACAGAAATATCAATGGCATACGTTACCTTGTCCTTCTCCGATGTAAGTATTTTATCAGGAATATTGTTAGGAACTGGTTTATCTGTTATTATTTGACGGTTTCAATATAACCATAATCGGAAGTTTTTGTCCTCGCAAACCGAAGATGGTTCATATTTATAATACGGCACATTTTCAGAATAAGACAAGTATTTCTGTCTGAGCAACTGGTGTATTATTGTGGCTACCTTGTTATGTCTCTCAAGATATTGTTTAGGGGCAAGTACAGAGCACCCCGCCTTCAAGTAATCCAGCGTTTCTTCCTCATCTGTGCACACACGACATTTAATATCAAGTAAATTTCTTTTAAGACCTTTTTTTCTGTACGAACGAGTTGGAATGAGTTGACGTTGGATGGCGGCTATAAATCCCTCAATTTCTACAGACAGGTTACCTGTATAAAGCAATGCCTGCGATACTAAAGTGTAAAAATTTTTATATTCGATTGTCAACAGATATTTATCATGAAGAGATTTATTTCTCCATCTCTCTCTCTGTTGGGACACACATAAAATCTTCTGTTTGCTAGTTTGAGTGGCTTAAAATTATTAATTTGAGCAATAGCGTCATGCAACCTACTTTCTTTCGGCGTTTCCAGAAAGTATTGTAATAAGTTACTTACCTACCTAATGCCTGGGATAAACACTTGGTATTTCGCTACCGCTCTCTCTTCTTGGGCAGGTGAAACCTTTCGCTTGCACTATGATGATGAGTCCTATATTTTCATATTTATTAAACGTTTACCAGGAGAACAACATTTGGAACCAGAGGAATTATGATAATTCATCATCAAATAATCTAAGTAACAACTTTGGAGCATATAAAGAATTCTTGCGAACTACACGTTCCATACGAGGGGGTATTGATATCTAGTTAGCCTAGGCAATTTTCCTTGAACAAAACAAGATCTTGTTATAATTGCAAGAAATACGTCAAGAAGTTGAAGTATTGCTGTGGAAATAAAGCATGTCGAAATACAAATGTGAAAATCGATAAATTGGAGTATCAAGGCATCATCAAGTATTTGTATTTGAAGAGGCTAAGTGGTAAGGAAATTTACGAAGATGTGCTTAAAATTCTTGGCGATCAATGACCATCATATTTGACTGTAAAAATTAAAAGATTGCGTCATTAAAAGGAGGAAAGCTTTCCGTTGAAGATGAGAAGCGACCAGAAGACTGATTTCGGTGTCCACTCCCGAAAATATTAACGTAGTTCATGACATGATGTTATCAGTCCGTTGAATTGGTCTGACACATATAGCCGTGGCACTAAATATTTAACATGAACGCGTCCATCATATAATTCACGTCGATTCAGATGAAATAAAAATCTGCAAAATGGATTCCTAAATGCTTGAACGCCGAACACAAACGAGCAAGACCGAAAACAGCACGGTCAATCTGTGCCCGTTTTGAAGGAGATCCAGATTTCTTGAACCATCTTGTGACTATGAATGAAACTTGGATCCATTTTTATGAGCCAGAAACAAAATACGAATCGGTGAAATGGAAGCATCATGGCTCTTCAAGGCCTAAAATGTTTCGAGTTCAAAAATCGGCTGGAAAAGTTTTGCTTCAGTTTTTGGGATATCTGTGGAATAATTATGATCGATTACCTAAAAAAGGGTCAGAACATCACTGGAGATTCTTGTTCTAAATTACTAAATATCCTGAGAGGGAAAATTAAGGAAAGTGGACGTGCCATGTTAGCGACAGGTGTGTTATTTTTGCAGGACAATGCCCATGCACATAAATCGCGTATTACTATGAATACAATTCGGCGTCTAAGGTTCGAATTACGGGAACACCCACCGTATTCGCCAAAACCTAGCTCCCTCAGACTATTATCTGTTCCCTCGATTGAAAAAAAGTTTAAAAGTACGTCAATTTTTGTGTAACGAAGAGGTAATAGTATTTTTTTTAGAAAGATTAGAGGCGTTGCAGGATCGCTGTATTAAGTGTATTAATTTAAGAGGGGACTAAGTTGAATAATAAAATATTCTAAGTTCCAACTTTAAATTGTTTCAATAGTAAGCTAAGAATATATCTATACCCCCTCGTACATACATACCTGCACTAATACTTTAAAAATTGATTTATTAATGTTCATCTTCATTGAAACGAAAGTAATCGGATTTCTTTTTAATGAAATAAGAAGAGCATTATAGATTTTTTTTCTTTTATAAGTAATTAAGCGTGATTTTACGTCTATACTCTTCTAAAATCCCGAGACAATCGGTTTAAACAATTTTTCAGTAGCCTTTTGTTATTAATCATATTTTCTTGAAGTGTTTGAATAAGTAACATTTCCTTATTATCTAGTTGCATATATTTATAATATTTTAACGAAATATTACCTTAATAAATAAGTTGCTTTTCATTAATTGAATATATTTGCTGATTGTTTACATTGCATTATAATTATTTCTATACAATTATATGAGGTACAGACGATGACATGAAATAACTAAGAAAAGCTTTAGACAAGTTTGTGAAACATATCAATTAGAGATAAAGTTCAACGTATTCTAATTCCTATAATTTATTATTAGTATAAAGTATCGAATAGAAAGTTATTTTTCTAGAATCGTTTTTATTAGTGAAGTTTGAATAGTCATTTCTAAGATGTCCATTTACAGTTCGTTAATCTTAAGTAAGGTCCAGGGTATGAACGTTTTAGATTGATAAATAATAGCATTGTGGGTATCTTTTTCAGAGAATTGTACCGTCGAATTATTGAAATAAACTCTCCTTTTATACGTTAACTTGCATCCATTGATTTCCGAGAAATATTTACAATTACTGGGCATTGGCTATGCCTTGTAAGCTTCCAGATTTTTTCAACTGTAACTTGAAGAATCAATAATAGTAATAAATGTATATATTTAAATTAAATTGTCAAATTCTTTTTTTGTGATGATTGTGATATTTAGTCTTATTTAATTTCAGTGACATCTTTACCTAAAGTTGGTATTTGTTATTTGTTTTTACTTTTGTTTTAAATGGGAAATTATTACAGAATCCATGCTTTAATCCTCAGTATTTATTTTATTAAATTATATTTGTTATATTAATTAATATATAAGATAAATGTTGCTTTTAATATATTCGATTTTATATCTACGTTATTTTTCTAAAAGTGACAGTTTTTAAAAGAAATATTAATTCTAAAAAGAATGCCCTACTAATTTTATTTCATTCGGTTACTGTGTAAATATAATAGGTATTGAACAAAACCAGAGTACCTGAATGTTATTTACCTATGCACCGAACAAGGACGATAAAAAGTTGTCCGCATTAGTGGTCAGGTTCGTTAAACGCAAAGGCACGGACGATTTGAAGATGAATTAGTATTCTTTGGACGCTCAATTTAGGCACTAATGCTTCTTGTTAGTGGTACAAAATAAAAATTAACTATCAAAATGCAAGTCCAGTATATTTTCCAATGCATATACAGGCTGATTCATTTTCGGCCCTCACCATGGGTATCTCGCTTATTATTGGAGATAGAGTATAGGTTTAAATTTGGCAAAGTTGTTAAATTTTGTGTTTGTTATAAATCCGTAAAGAAAATAGACCTGTGACAAAAGACCTTCGTTATTTAAAAATAAACGCGAAACCCTCATTTTCTTCTTTTACCTGTAGCACCGACATTTGGCCTTGTAGAGAAAATATAAAAACACATCCTTGTGGCCATTTCTAAACCTCTATCCAGTGGTGTACTCTAAATTTTTATACGACGTTTCGTTTCTTTCTGCCCATCATCAACTATCTAATTTCTTATAGGCGCCATATTGGATTTAGACATCTTCCGAAAGAGTTTTTATTCTGATTTCAACCTTGTACCACATGCTGACTAAAGTTTTTGACATTAGGTTTTATTTGAAAGAATAAATTATAAGATTAAATAAGGTAGCCATGGAATTTCAATCTGTCAAACATTTCATTTATTGTTCATTAATAATACAAAAATGTCATACACTAACGAAGAGAAACGAGATATGATAAGTATTTTTTATTCTTCGAAACGAAATTCAACAGTAGCGAGTACAAGATATCTACAATTATATCCAGAACGACAACAGCCTCATCGTACCATTTTTATAGATCTCGACAGAAATTTGGTCGAGAATGGATCGTTTACTAAGCCGCGTAATGGTCAAGACAACATGAATTTAAATGAAAATCGACAAGATATTTTACAAATGGTAAATTAAAAGCGTGTTTTCAAATTTCATGTTAATCTTGTATTTTTATAGATAAATAATAATCCATCAATTTCTACACGCGAAGTAGCGTCAGAATTAAATTTGTGCCAGTCAGAGTTTAGAGAACTTTACATAAAAGTTGGTTTAAACAATACAGGATCCAGGTTAGTCACTCTTTACTGCCTGGAGATAATTTGAGAAGGCTAGAATATTGTAATTGGTTAATGGAAAGGATAGAAAATGACGAAAATTTTTTAAGCAAAATCATCTGGTCAGATAAAACAAAATTTACAAATTCTGGAATGATCAACAGAAATACGGAGCACTATTGGGCAGTACAAAATCCCCGACAAAACAGGGCTAGAAGACCACAACATCGTTTTGGAATAAACGTTTGGATGGGTATTTTGGCAAATCGTCTCTTAGGACCAGTTATCTATGAAGAACATTTAAATGGAGAAAGATATTTAAACATTTTACGTACATACGTATCTGACTATCTTGACGACAATATCCCATCAATTACAATATTTATGGTGGCAACAAGATGGCGCACCAGCACACAATGCAGCTGTTGTTAGAAATTTCTTAAATCAAGAGTTTGCAAACCGTTGGATTGGAAATAGGGGAGTTGTTGAATGGGCTGCGAGATCACCTGATTTAAGTCCGCTAGATTTTTTTTATGGGGATATGTTAAAAATAATATTTATAAAGTAGATGCGCCACAAAACATTGAAGAATTACGAGACAGACTTCAGAATGCCTTCGATGCAGTTCCTATAAGAACTATACAAAGGGCAGTACAAAATGCCAGAAGGCGTGCCCAATTGTGCATTACCGAAGATGGCCAGATAATTGAACATTTACTGTAATTGTTTATTGTTTACTTTTCTATGTATTTTTATTAATGTTTTTGTTATCTTGTACTCGCTACTGTTGAATTTCGTTTCGAAGAATAAAAAATACTTATCATATCTCGTTTCTCTTCGTTAGTGTATGACATTTTTGCATTATTAATGAACAATAAATGAAATGTTTGACAGATTGACATTCCAAAGGCTACCTTATTTAATCTTATAATTTATTCTTTCAAATAAAACCTAATGTCAAAAACTATAGTCAGCATGTGGTACATGGTTGAAATCGGAAAAAAAAACTCTTACTGAAGATGTCTAAATCCAATATGGTGCCTATAAGAAATTAGATAGTTGATGATGGCCAGAAAGAAACGAAACGTCGTATAAAAATTTAGAGTACACCACTGGATAGAGGTTTAGAAATGGCCACAAGGATGTGTTTTTATTTTTTCTCTATAAGGCCAAATGTCGGTGCTACAGGTAAAAGAAGAAAATGGGGTTTTCGCGTTTTTTTTTAAATAACGAAGGTCATTTGTCACAGGTCTATTTTCTTTACGGATTTATAACAAACATAAAATTTAACAACTTTGCCAAATTTAAACCTATACTCTATCTCCAATAATAAGAGAGATCCCCAATTGTGAAGGCCGAAAATGAATCAGCCTGTATATTCAAAGTTAATTTTATATACATTAATTTAATTTTAAGAAGTACGTAGATGTAGTTCATTATTAATTATAAAATAGAAATAAAACTACTGTTCAAATCTTCGCTTTTTAATATTTAATCGTAACACGACAATTGTTTCGCCAGCACAGTGTTTTCCTCATGTACTTACAGCTAAAGAGTACGTTACAAACTATTTAGCTGTAAGTACCTGAGGAAGTCACTGTGCTGGCGAAACAATTGTCGTGATACCATTAAATATCAAAAAGTGAAGATTTGAACCGTAGTTTGATTTCTATTTTAAATTATGTATCTTCATCAAGTAAAAGCCGAATCAATTCAATCATTATTATATTGATTATATTATATTGATCATCATACATAATAATATCGTATGGTTCGATAAGGGAATAAGACATAATAATATATATTCGTTCAGGAGAAATTATTTAAAGTTTGGATAACCTATCACAATAGAGAATAATGCGTACGTAAATAAATAAAATGTTTAATGTTTAAATTTAATTACAATTTTATGTTAGCAACCAATTCCAGAACTTTAACAGAAAAATAGAATCATAATCATTACTAGAGTTCGAATTTTATGTAAAAAATATATTTTTTCTATTTTGCGTTCGAAATGAACTCATTATGAAACCAAAAACAGTATCGAAATGAGCTCTATTTCGATACACTTTTTTTCATTTTTCAATGTTGGCGTTGTTCGAATACAGAAATAAATATCATTGCTGTCATATGATTTTAAGAATTTATGTACATTTGACAGATATGATATATGTTCGTATTTTACACAAACAACGTATGTTGTATACAATTGACAACAACATATATATGTTTTTCTATTTTGCGTTCGAAATGAACTCATTATGACACCCAAAACAGTATCGAAATGAGCTTCATTTCGATATGCTTTTTTTCATTTTTCAATGTTGGCGTTGTTCGAACACAGAAATAAATATCATTGCTGTTATTTGATTTTAAGAATTTAAGTACATTTGACAGATATGATATATTTACATACTCTACACAAACAACGTATATTGTATACAATTGACAACAAGATATATTAGTTCCTATGTCACTCATGTTTATATTTTTAAATAAAATATTAAGTAATGTTAACGAAAATTAATAAATAATATGTAATATAATATACTTGGCGGATAGCAAGATTTAAATTTTAAAATGTCAAGTATCAATGTGACCAACTGCATGCTTTATATAAAATTAAATCACTTAACTTTCAAATTAAATAATACCAATTTATT
Organism: Melolontha melolontha; assembly: GCA_935421215.2. Lineage (NCBI taxonomy): Eukaryota > Metazoa > Arthropoda > Insecta > Coleoptera > Scarabaeidae > Melolontha > Melolontha melolontha. The sequence goes on along the minus strand of OW285237.1, from coordinate 124,673,213 downwards.
AATGTAACAAACGCAAAATAGTAAAAATTGTATAAAAAATTCGTTTCATAAGGCCTTTTGCCGCACTCGCTCTTTAGAAAACTCGCCGCTATCGCGGCTCGTTTTCTAAACTGATCTCGTGCGGCAAAATGATGCCTTATGAAATTTGTTTTTTAATATACTATTCTATGTCGCTTATGTTTATATTTTTAAAAATAGTATATTAAAAAACTCGTTTCATAAGGCCTTTTGCTGCACTCGCTCTTTAGAAAACTCGCCGCTATCGCGGCTCGTTTTCTAAACTGATCTCGTGCGGCAAAATGGTGCCTTATGAAACTCGTTTTTTAATATACTATTTTATTATTGGGAATATCACCTCCCAATATTGTGGATATATCCATTCTACACTGGTATAAAAAATGACATATTTTGCATAAAATTAAGCTTTAGTTCATATTTTTAGTTTGTGTGTATTTATATTTTTTACATTTTCAACGTAAAATCACATATTTTTGATGAAACAACCGATGTTCGTAGTCGCTATATTGCAAATTTATTAGTTGCTGTTCTTAACCAAAATATTTTGTTAAAATCTTTTTAATCAGTACGAAAGAGTTAGAGAAAATTAATAGTGTAGAAATTGTTCGCTTTCGAAATGAAATTTTGATGACTTTTTTGCTCCAAATATTCTGCCCACTGACAAAATTCTTCGTGTCGTCACAGAAGTGGCAGAGTATATATGTCTAAAGCGGGGCAAATTCAAAAATTTAATCCATGTGACTTGTGTAGCGTATGAAGTAAATAGAGTTTGCAAAGAAATTAGAGGTCAGTTTCCCATATTTAATTCTTCAATTTCGAACGTAAAAAAATATTTAAGAAGCTTATTTAAGAAGCTTGGGCTTGGGCAATTAAATAAAGTGTTTCCATTAACAATATAGTGCACGTATGTAAATGATGTCAACAGCTTTTGTTGCGATCTTTGTTTGGAATGCAGGGATGTGTTGTAGCAACAGGTGCTCTATACGATTAAGAGCATTGAGCGTTAAGCCCGAGTTATGGTATTATGTGGATGTACATTTCACAGATAGATAACTGTACGCGGTAAATATAAAAATGATTAAGGCTATATTATGCGGCCCGCGTACTGTAATAAAGTAAGTAATAGACACTTACTCGCTCAAGATTCGTTATCCTATAGTGGATAAAATCGGACGAAGATCTGCAGCATCAGATATGTTTCGACATTTGTTTCAGCGACCGACTGTCGTTCACAGCTGTTACTGAGTTTGACCGGCTCTCCGACAATACAATACATCCCTGCATTCCGGACAAAGTGGGCAACTCTAGTTATATGTATGGTGGATTCATTGTTCATTAGCATAAGCACAATACATATTTAATAGATGAAGGGTATTATCGCAATTTTGGCTTAAAAATTAGAAATCTGGATGTTATGGATTTCTTATACATATTGGATAACCTAATAGCATATAGTTAAATCATTAATAGATACTATTCCGTTATTTTTTCATGTTATCTAAATTTATTATTATCACTTATAAAAATAATAATAAAATTATGCATATGTACTTAAAAAAGAAGAATTGGAAATTGAAAATTTGTTGTCTAGTGTAGTACGAATAAATCAGAAGTAGTATACACTTATATTTTGTCTTTAAAGCCGCATAGATCTAAGTAGAAATTGAAAGTTGATATTATTATTATTTTTTTGCCGTTCTGCTTTCCATTTCCTGTCATCAAATATAGCATTTTATAATAAATGTTAGTTGTCACTTACGTATAGGTTTTATTAATATCAATTCTAGACTTTAATTTAACTTTCGTGTAAATAAATTGTATCGTAAAAAGCAAAACTTCCTGGAAAGTATCATATTATCTGAATTACATTTTAGTTTTAGTAAAATGCATCAATATATATATATATAATTAATACAAGTCTTCGCACAAAATACTAAATTTCTATGTTATACAATATAAACATGAAATTTAGAAATCATAGTTGAATTTATTGTTTTTAGCGATTTTAGATTTTAATAAAATGAATTCTGTGACTTTCTATACGAGTTATTTTCCTTCTCATAGTTATAGTGAGTAATAATAAAAAGTGTAAATATAGCGTTTATGTTTTCAATTTAATCAAACAATAAAATTTTTATGTCATATTTACTACTTAAATGTTGAATGTTTATCATTACATAATCAATTACTTGTCCTCTTAATTAATTTATGTCAAATGACATTACGGGGAAATTAATTAGTGAAATAAGAACAATAGCAGCAATATATTGATAGCGCTAGTTCACATTGCAACCCTATATACGAGGTGTGGCCATAAAATAAAGAGAAAGACGCTACTATAGACGAACAACGCATACGCCAAAGTCGTAGTCGTAGACTCTGTAGTGTGAACCCTTCTCTTTAGATTGCTGCCCTTCTTACACTTGTAGGCATAATATTCTGGCCGTGGCCTGCATTTGTATCAGATTTATTTTTTTGTTTTGCCGAAAAGATGATAAATATTTTAATAGAGAAACGAATTGTGAAATTTCATGTGAAACTTGGAAAAACCACTACTGGGACTGATCTTTTATTAAAAGAAATATATGGCAATGAATGCTCATCGGGTGCGCGGATATTTCAATGATGTCAGAGTTTCCATGATGGTCGAGAAGACATTGAAAATGGTACGCCCTTTCACGTAAAAAACGGGAAGGGCGTGAAAATATTGAAAAAAGCGGTAATCTGAACCTATGTGACCATCGTTCAACTATTCGTACGATTGGTGAAACTGTAGGAATTAACAATGAATGCGTAAGGCAAATTTTAAATAAAAATTTAAACGTGTACGAAAATGGTGCCGAAAATTCTCACAATCGAACAAAAAGAAGCTCGTGAAAATATTTATACTGACACTTTAAGGCCCAGTTTTTCAATCGGAGGTAAATCTGAAGGTTAAGTTTACCTCCAACTGTTGGTTAACTTACAGTTAATCTTCGCAAGTGTATTTCAATCTTTATGTAACCGTCAGTAAGTTAACTGGTAGCTTCTCCCTTGCTATGTACGGTTGGCTAACCTGTGCGAGAGGCATTAAACATACTGTTCATAGTTTTATGGAAAGTGACCGCTGCTGTCGCCGTTAGCTGTCAAGTGTCTGGTCAAGCGGTCGCGCTGTGGTACAAGCTAACCTCAAATATTGGTGTGGTTTGGTTGAATTATCAAATTATAATAAAATAATTGAAGGAAGTGACGAGAAAACTGGGAAACGATCCACTGTTTTACATGCGGTACTCTTGTGCACCCCGGCAAAGTCACCTGCTATGCTTAGAAATGAGCCTGTTGCGTAAAATCGCAACGCTAACAACAACTGATTTTCAGCAGACAAACAGTCATTTCTGGAAAAAAAAATCAAGAAGTTAAGTTTTCACTTCAGATTAAAATACGTTATAATCACCTTTGTGTAGGATAGGATATAGGCGTAGTATCTTCAATTTCCATTACTATATTTTCTACAGTTCGTTTTGTGAGACGAAATCGTGAAAAAAAATCTTCTTCGTCCCATTCTTCGAAATGGTTTGGCCGATGTCCAATTATTTTCGGTCGGCGAACTTCTTCATCACTGCTAAATGCATTTACGTTGTATAAATCCATGTTAGAATACTAAAGACGTGAAGACACTCTCATTACACATTTAAATCATAAACATAAATTCAGGAATTTAACCAGCAGTTACAGTAGTTTACAAACTTTTCTCTGAGTTTACCGGAAGATAGTTTGGCGGTAAGCAAAACTACTAGTTAACCAACAGATGTAGCGGTTACCACCGATTGAAAGACGCATTTCTGCAATTAACTTCCAGTTTTCTTTTAACTGTCGGTTTACCTCCGATTGAAAAACTGGGCCCAAGTGTCTTATTGGCCTGGCCTGGCACCAGGTGACGCTTGTTTTTCCCCAAGGTTAAATTTGCATTAAAGCAAGATTTTAGACCATCGAAGCTGTGAATGAAAAAGCGATACATTTCATGAACGAGTTCATAGAAGAATGGAAGTCTTCATTGTTTTACACGATGGAAAATTCCAATGGAGCGGTGTAGGGATCGAGGAGAGGTGTATATTGAAGGGGGTGATAATTAAATATGTATAAATTTTAAATAAAAAGCTTTAGCAGTATCAGTCTCCTTATTTTATAGATATACATATTATATCGGGTAATGATATTCAACAGAATTTTAACTAACTTAGAGAGTCTAAATGAGAGTTACTGGAGAAGAAGAGGTTATATAAAATGATATTAATACGGGGTAAAAAAGAAAAAAAACATAGAATATAATTAAGTTTCTCAAAATAAAGCTAAAGCAGTATAAAAGGTAATAGATGATGGGAAAACAGAAAAATTCAAATATAGAGCCCTCAATCATTGCACTCGAGTGTTTTAATAATTTGTTTAGCAGTATAGGGTGTATAGTAGCGTTATCTATAGAAGGTCCGAATCAATTAGTAGAAAACCCATTAAAATCCAGTATAGTTTCATACTTCATCTTCTGCATCTAACGGGTGGATGTGAAATTACCAAAGTAGTATCTGAAGTTTGTAATAAAGAGGTCACCGATGTGCAGTCATAAAGTCTCATTGTTTTGAAGAAAAGCATAGATTATTTGAAAAGAATATTAGCACAGCTATTCAATAAATGTCTGTTGCAAGGAATATTTCCTGATTCACTAAAAACTGCCAAAGTAGTGCCAGTTCAAAGGAACGAATAAGATAAAATTACAAACTAAGAAACTATTACTAAAAGTAAATTGGTTAATTTTTTTGAACAACAAACTATTCTACACTTCTCAGCATTTAAAAAACAAATCAACAACATCAGCAATGGTGGAAGTGCTTGAGTATGCAGCTTGAGAATGGTGGAAGCGCTTTAGTATTAGACAAAAAACGATGACGTAGTTTAGCGAGTTATGATTTGAGTAACGTTTTGAGAGCGGAGACTACACTACTTTAAATTAACAAACTCGACTTACATGAATCAGAGGAACGGAAAATAAATTAATTCGTTCGCATCTTGAAAATAGGTTCATTCATTTTGCCATTGATACATCGATTTTAGTAACGACACGAAGATTGAGCAATGATCCAAAATCTACACTTAAGTTTTTAAGAACGCAAGTTGCAACTGATATCAGCTGGAATTATCATATTTACCATCATTTTCGGCGGTTAGCAATTGCGGTTTATACTATTAGATGGCTAAAGCAATTTGCGACTTATGAAGCGGCAAGAACTGGTTATTTCAGCAATCTTCAAAGTCAACATTTTGTTTGGGGGTTTCCTGTAAAAACTAAGGGGCGCTTAAAATTCTAAAAGATACTATCAAAGACTTAAGTGAAGTTTTCGGAAGAACCAACTGCAGAAACCTATTGAAATACCACAACATACTTATTATACCATCCCTTTTCCTATTTTCCTGCCTTGATTGTATCCGTGAAAAGCAAAGAAAATTATTAAAAATAATTCATGTCTTTGCTTAAAATTAATCGGAATCATCAGTATCACTTGTATCAAAATAAATAATAAATTCTGCCATTTCATTTTTAACTATCACAACCTCCCTTTTCCACCAGTCTTCTATAATGTTTTTAGCATCGTTGATACAATTCTTCCACATTTCTGGTGTTACATGTTCCAGTGAATCCTGCCATAGTCTCAAAACGTTCTCTGACCCTCCCCCATATATCCCTATATTATAGTAATCTTTTTTCGCAATTCCCCATACATTTTCATTTGCATTTAATGTACAATGAAATTGGGGTAATCTAAGTACGTTGTGTCCATACTTTTCAGTCAACTTATCTGACACACATTTTTCTTGGTCTATGCCTCAAATAATTAAGTAGTGCTAATTATAAAAGTAAAAAAAAAACTAACTATTTCGAGACATATGATATATTGTATTCCGAATAGCCATTTGATCAAAGTCATCAGTATTAGTGACTGTTTTACGATCCCGTGTTTTTTTAGGACTGTTCAAGGGTCTACCTTTCTTGATATCTTTCGATATAGCTGAAACAGTACTAGAATGAAGTAGCAAAGCATCAGCAAGTAGCTGTGCATATATTAATTTTCTGTCAAAACAAATATTCTTTTTTACGCATATATTTTATCTTTCGTATACCCCTTGGATCATCATATCAAAGCAACAGCTTCTTTGGTTCTTTGGTTCTTTGGTTCTTTGGATCTCTTCGACACAGAACTTTTCACCAGATAAGCTGAAGGTTACCGATTACTGTCGCGACGTGAGTTTTGTTTTGCACACAGTAATAAGGAGAAATCCGGTGTAGCAATTAATTCAAACGAATTCAAATCTCAATTGTCAACAGCATAAATGTCAACAGCGATTTTTATGTTGCAAATGCTAATTTCGGAGGGGGTAATATGCGAATACATTTGATTTTGGCATTATCGCATAATGTAGATGGTGAAATTCGATATTATGATGCCTTCTTGAATCCCATTAATTTAGTGAATTTAGGAACATAAGAGTGAACGGAATATATATTGAAATTGGATGTTTTCAGAATATTAGAACAGAATACAAAAATTTTAGGTACAGTAGTCTATTTAGCTTAAATTCATAATACAGTATGTTAATACATTATGTTGGCCGATAGCGAGGTGTTAAAACGCTGGCTTATCGTGCTGAAAGTCTCGGAGTCGAGTCCGGACCTGATATCCGAGAAAGTTTTCGTAGTTTTCCTTCTCGTTTACTATGAATTCCGACAGGCAAATATATTAAGATGCTCCACAGTCCCGAGTGTAATAATGGCCTGATAATGCCAACGGTAATTAACAATCCAATGGAGTAATCCTGTTAAAAATAAAATATGGCAAGTTAATATAGGATGAAAATCGTAACAAAGAAAATCAGTAAAAATCTCGATTATCCCGCTCTAACTTTGATCAATTTAAGATTCTAAGTATGTTTAACGATAATTTGGATGAAGTTCTTCCGATAGATCGGGCGGACTACAAAATATTCCAATATATAATCCGGGTGCTTGTTCCAATTATATACCATATTATTCCAATTATGTACCATATTATTCCAATTATATACCATATAAATTATATACCATATTATTTATACGCATGAACCATTGATAGTGTGCGTACAGCCCGAATATAGAATTGATTCCAGATATTTGGCTGCCTTTTGTGCTAATTTATTTAGTGTTATCCAGGTCAACTTTAAACAGAATCAGATCAAACAGTAACCGGTGCGCGGACAGCCTGCATAGGTGGGGTAAGATTGCTGATCCGAGATGTGCCGACGGGGCTGCGCTTCAAACCATACGGCATATTGATGAGGATTGTTTGCTAAGGCGGTTTGGAGGAGAGGTTGGAGACCTCTTGAATGCAATAAATCCTTGGATATTTAACATTTTGAACTAACTGCAAATGAGAATTAATGAGTGACTATTAAATCTCATTTCTACATGCAAATGTCACCTTGTGTAATGCGTTAATTACTACAATTTGACAAACTAAGTTTGTACCAGTATGCAGAATACATCTATACGTTCTAGGGATGGATGTGACTTTTTCACGAATTTTTAATTAGCCTTGGATGTTTGTTTGTGAATAATTTATTTGTATTATATATGTTTATTTTTGTATATATTTTTTGTATGTACTAATGCATTTAGATGCCATGCGTTAAATAAATAAATAATTAACATGAGCAGGTTTGTAATACACAGAAAAGACATTTTTAGAATTAATTGGTGCCACTCATTATTATACAATATTGTGATGTGAGTCATCCGACGCTACGTCAGCCAATGACCTGGAAATTATGTCATCGACTGTGCACGCATAGAATAACCTGGAATAACCGAGACCAGGGTATTTTCCAATGCACCGAGAACTATATATAGCACTCAAGAGGGTGGAAGCACCATTCCACCATTAACATCGTGGTAATAAATATGTATATAAATAAATATAAATATTATTATAATAGTTGTGTACAAGTGTTATTTAGTGTATTTTATTATTAATATAGTTATTATTGTTATAACGTGAATAGAGGAATTATCACAATATCTACTACTATCGGTAATTTGGTGTATTAAATACAAATATATCCCTTATGAGACACTCATCATGTTTACCTTTTATTGATCTTTATGCATATTTTTTATAGTTTTCTGCGGCAGAATTATTGTTGTCACCTAAAATTTAGATTGCAAAACGTAGTAGTATCATTTATTGTGACAGTTGATGGTAATCCAATTGCTGGATGTTTACTACAATACACTTATAACATAACTTCAACAACTTGTATTTCTCCAATTTAGGTTCATTAAAAGTTCGTTACTTCTGCGAATTCATAAATATATTTTATATACAGGAATAATGATAGTACTACAGCAAAAAATAAAAACCAATCATCCAGTAAAAATATTTACTTTTAAACCAAAATTGAAACAAATGTTTACTGTGTTGAGATTAACAGATTGGTATTTTTGGAATGATGTGCATAATTCCCAAGTGCTAATTTTTATCTTTTCATACAAGTGTTTGTTTGTATAATCGTGAATGTTGGTAAATAAATGAGGCATGACAATTATAATTATTTTGTTGTACTTTTTGGTAGTCAAATTTAAATTGAGCAAGGAACACAATAATTATTATTCAGGTGAAATTAATAAGTCTATAATTATAGCGTACGTATTACATGTAGGTGGGAATGTATTTCATAAAGGAAATTCCAATTACAAAGTGCTGGTCGCATTTCGGTTTTGTTTAGAAAGGAAACAGGCTTTTTTAACAAGGAATCTGTCTTGAAACGTGCCCATAAAAATTACTATTGCTTTGATATTTAAGTGTAAGTCAATTTATTTTCGTATGTGTTTAACTAGGAAATGTTAATATCAACCATAATTACGACTATACACATATCCGATATACATACATATTTATTGCACAACACAAAGGCGTGTATAATGCGGGTTCACCGAAATATTTATACTCTTAATACAATCTTGGCTGATTATACGAATATGTACTAATTATTGCGCTTTCTATTTTTTTATGTATATATGTATTAGCATTTAGAAGCCTAAATAACTTATGAAAAAAGACAACTTACGTTAGAATAAAACGTTTAATGCAGCTACCAAATGAATAATTATTCGCCATTAAAAAGTTACGTAAGTTTTAATTTTGGCAGTAAAGTAAGTAGGGTGATTATAATGTACGGACGTGCTATAAAATTTTATTTAAAATAAATAGAATGAAGTAAACATTATTGCTAATGAAATCTTTTTTACAAGAAATTTTCGTGGAAATATTTTTATACACAATATAAATCATCCAGTTAATTACCTCTTTGTTGATGTTGAAATGTTTTTATGATTAAACTGAAAGTGTTTTGATGGTAAATTTTATATTTGCTGTTAGTTAATAGACGTTACTTCAATTCACTAATATATACGGATTATTTTTAATTAAAAAAACAGTAAGTAAAATCTAAATTTCGTTGGGGCAAAATATAACATTAACAGATTACATAAATTTATATTAATTTATCGTATTTGCATATTAGAATATTACTTTTTGCTATTAACTGTTTCCGTTTTAAAAAAAAATTATGCGGACTGGTTTCTAATCTCCTATACCTACTATTTTTCGATCAACTTCATATGTTTTCTGACAATTTCTATTCTATTTCATCTCCTGGAATAGGTTATATATATATATATATATATATATATATATATATATATATTGAAATACATAGTGGCAACCATATACAGTTGGCAGTACTTTATGACAGTGCTTTTGAAACGAAGAAAGAAAAAATCTTGCCAATTACCAATTATGAATCCGCAAAGCGTACTTTACGTGAAGGTGTTTTTCTGATGCTCGCAGATAATTTCTATTCTACTGCAGGACGTCATGCAATTCAAACATAAATTGAGAAGCAACCCTCAGGAGCTCAACAAAATCCAGAGAATATCGAAGCTGTTCGGACGTTGTTCCCAAAGAAATCTTGGCGTTCTGTTCAGAAACACGCTTCAGCTATGCACCAAAATAACCATTGTAAAGAACAGCCGCCGAATAAAATTGCGTGAAACAGCTAATGCTATAACATGTCAACCGAACAGGTTACTATATTTTGCATCAAATGGAAAAGCTAACCGTAATACGGGTGCCGTGGTTGCTTACTGTTGAGCAATTGCGAAATTTCAAATGGCTATACGAGTAGACTAAGTTGAAATGAAGTCAGAGAGAATTTTTATATACATTACTTCTTGTTTATTAATAAATATATCCTTTTGATTGTAGTTTAATATTTAATTTAAATTCCTCTCTTAAGCAGTTAGTGTTTCTAATGTATTGAAGAAGAACTATTTCTTTTTGTCCCGAACATATAAAACTATTAGTTTAATAATAACTTTGATGTATGTAACTTAATATTACATCTTATCAAAGTAAAATATGGGATTTATTTAGCTCTGTGGAAAATAAATTCAGTTATAGTTTCAAATATGGAATATAAAATTATTATTTTTAGAAGTTTATTTAAAATTTATGTATTTACTACGTTTTTAGTATTTATTTCTACGTGCTATTTTAATGACGTTTGTGCATCTATAGACGCTCCATAGTTTACATTTCTAGAAATATTTCCACACCAATTATAAACAAATAACAGTTTACAATTCCAAGAAAAGTTAATAATAATAACAAGATAAATTAAAGAAGTATATACATATGGATAAAAAATATTTAATTCATAATTATTAAATAAATTAAAATGTAAAAAAAGCAAAAGAAATTTATTACATACATACATGTGTGTGTGTATAGGTATATACCGCATGATTCTGAGCAAACGCAACGGCCTGAATGTACGAATATTTCTCCTGCTCCGAATAAAAATCCCCTGAACGCGTTAAGCCAATTACAAAACAGTCTGTTGCTAAACCCCCTCCTCGCGCCAACTTAATTGGCGCTTGCTATATGTATGACATCGATGTTAAGCCAATCACAAAACAGTCTGTTGTTAAACCCCCTCCTCGCGCCAACTTAATTGGCGCTTGCTATATGTATGACATCGATGTTGACGCGCCTACAGCATTCAGGGAATTGTATTCGAAGCGGGAGAAATATTCATACATTCGGATCGTTGCGTTTACTCAGAATTAGGCGGTATATATATATATTGAGGTAGGTCAAGCCCACACTCAAGTATGCCCCAATAAGCAAAAGGACAATCTCTTAATGTATATAAATAAGTTATTGAATAGTTAATTATATGTCAAAACTGAATTCTTCCCACGTCAAATCAATAAAGTTGAATACGCAAGTTTAATTATTTTTTTTTTAAGACATTCACACATTTATAATCTAACATTTCATTTGTAATAGTATTTTCAGTTCGATAATTTGTATTTACAAAAAAAAATCAACTTAATTGATAAATCATTAATGACGCCATTTATTTAGGTATAACTGTACATAATTTGAATTGTCAATCGCGGGAAAATATCCCATAATAAAAACAGCATAATGTATTATTTTTGACATACACATTATATGCATATTAGTTTTAAAATTAAGTAAATATTTATTACAACATGTAAATGTATTTAAAATTATTGAATTGTCATTTTCATTAGTAGTAATTGTCGAGATTAAATGAATACATACCGATGAACGAATCAAAATCAAGTAACAAAAATAAAAGAAGGTTAGCGTAACTTGAAAAATCGCCATTAAAGCATCCAGACGTATTTTTGAGTGTATCACTAAAAAACAAGAAGAAAATTACAATAAATACAAGTAAATTCATACGTCCAATTAGTTAAACATCTTACCAATATTCCCAGCTCCTGTTGGACACATATTTCAAGTTCGTACGTGTACCAGTGACAAAAATATTGCCAAGAGCAATTTGCCGAGAAGCAGTTCGTTAGAAAGTGTTTTTGACCGGGGTGACGCCGTTCGAACGCCGACGAAAAACCTGCCTTTCCAAAACCTTTTGAGATCCCGTTTTATCCAGAATCCTGCACCAATTACTTAAGTATTCTTTAAAATCTCACATCTATATTGAAAAGACAATTTAAACAATCATATTAAAAAAGAATATAGTATATTATTTATATTAGTTAAGATATACATTATTAAATACGATATATAAGATTTAGGTTATTTATAACTTTTAAAGAGGAAGAATACAGTTACGTTTTAATTTAATTTTTCTTTGTTTTACGTCATACATTCTAGTTATATTAAAGTTATTGACTTAATTCTCCTAATTAATTAAAGATTATCTTCACTATTTCTATATTTATCTATTTCATTTATTTCATGTAATATTTTTCGTAATTTATCATAGTTAAATAACATATTAAATTTATCACGTTACAAAATTTATATACAAATTATACTTAACAATTAATGCTTATAACTTACCTGTTAATAGAGATCTTAAGAACATTAAAGTTATTATTCGTGAATCTGATCTCGACGTTTTATTTTGTAGTATAGCATTAACAACAATTAACCTATCATTTAGGAATCTAAAAATATCAGTAGTGTTTGATTGAAGTCACCGAACTCGCACTTTAAATTTGGACATATCACAATGCCCTAACACTAGAGTCTATTTTGTTCTCGAGTTTAGCCGGACCCTGAAGATAATAAACGCACATTAATTAATACTTATTAATAAGTTTATATCCGAACAGCTGTTTTAGGTTACATTTATGGAATAATTCGCAAGTAGGCAACTTTGCATCTTGCGCATATAGATTAAACTCGAACAACCCCATCTATATGTTACTTAGAGCAATGTAATTAGTTCGTAGATGTAAAATTCACCGAATAAATATAAAATCTAACAAGCCATTTATTCACAGCTGAGCATTTTTATATTCATAAACGTTTACATTATTTTATTACGCATCTTGCTCGTTTTCAATTCACAGCACAACGAGAGGCTGCTCGTTATCAATTGTCGCCGCAACGTGTCGCTTAGAAAACGTGCTCAATCAAACACGTAATACAAAATAAAACGAGAGAGAATAAATTTAAAAAACTGTATTCTTTCTAGATTTATTTAAGATACAAAATTTTTATAATTGTAAGTTGTATTTTGCTTCTTGTGGTCATTTTTGTGTGATAGGATGCTGACTGGTACCCAGGAACAGGATTTGTAAGTTTGTTTTTTTTAAAAGGGGTTATTGTTTGTATAATAAACACTAAACGAATAGGTCAAAAAGATTAAAATAATAATTATTTGAAGAGATAAGAATTTATTTATACAATTTATTAGCAAATATAACACTAATACTAAAACATCAGAATAGGAATAATTAATATACATAAACTAATAGAACCTATAATCATAACACTATCATATATATTTTTTCAATAATAATAATAATATGGACAAGCGTACAAGGAGTAAGTCAAGGGAAAACCTAGCAGATAGAGAGGACCAGGCTGATCAGGGTGATTCTGTTACAGCCACAGCACAAGCAGAAGCTTCAAAGGAAGAGGCGACGATGAACTTTAATTCGTTAACCGCTTTGATAATGAATATGCAACAAAAACAAGAAGCTAATTTTAAACAATTTGTAGCGGAAAATAATGAAAAACTAGATGCTAACAATAAAAATATAAGTCAATTAGAAACTAATTTAACGCGAAAATTAGAAACAAATATCAGCCAGATAGAAATGAATTTAGCACGAAAATTAGAAATTAATAATGAAAATTTCAAACAACTAATCACAGAAAATAATAATAGATTAGAGACTAATATCAGTCTCATAGAAACCAATCTCAACAGCAAATTAGAACAACTCAAACAGGACAAGGAAGAAATAAAGATGGATATAAAGGGTTTGAAAGATAGTCAAACAAAGATCGAGAAGATAATACATCAAACACTAGAAGAAAGCGAGTTAAAATGCTTGCTGAAAATGGACGAAACTCTAAATGTCCATAACCAACATTGGGCCAAACAATTAGAGAATACTTCACAGGAAATTTACGTAATTACCAACAATAAAATAATAACCGCAAATACGGAAACAAAAACCGAAATAACAAAGTCCTGTAACGAAGCTCATACAAAATTAAATAACAAATTAACAGATTTTAACCTAAGTAACGAAATAACATCGTTAAATCTAAAACAACATTTTACCGATAGTCTCAACACTCAGATGGGGGAACATAGGACATTCTACGAACAAGAGATCAATCAAGTAAAAGATAATCTTGACACCTTCCGAACGAACCAGGATAATAATAAAAGGTATTATGAATCCGAACTGAGGATAATTGAAACGAAGATAAAAAGATATACTGCGTCTGATAATTGCATAAACACAGGAGGTCTCACCATAAAAATAGAAAATTTAACTCATTTCGATGGAGATATAACGCACGTACACCCCATGCTCTATTTAAATGGACTCCTGCGTTATTTAATTGATGTTCCGGACAATAAACAAAAGATGGACATAATAAGAGTTACACTTAAAGATAGTGCTCAGGAGTGGTTCTTGCGCATTGAAGACCATTGCGAGGACGTAGAGCAATTCGTGTCATTATTTAAGAGGAATTACTGGGATGAAGCACAACAAAATCGTGCCAAAATCAGACTTCTAACCGGTAAATATAGAATGGGCTCAACAACTAGGGAGATATATGCTTCAAGAATGTACAACCTGTGTAAACACATAGCTGATATGGAGGAATCAACCATAGCACGACAGTTACTGAACCATTTCATTTATTCGGACACACAAGCAATTATTTGTCAACGAGTCAATGATATGGATTCCTTAATAGAAATTCTCCGAAGATTAGATGACTTTGCAGAAGGTAATCGTAGTTCTTTTCCAACAGTACAACGTAATACAAATAACAGTCTATATAATTCCTCTAATAATCGACCGAGCAATACAAATTATAACACCATACATAATCCATCTTTTAGACAAAATTACTCACAAAATAATCGACCGAATCATGTACAAGAAACAACCTCATATAATAATAACAGAACTAACAACAATTATACTCAGGCGAATCTAACAACTAATAATAGTAACACTAATTATAATAATAATCACGCAAGTCCTGCACCAAATTATAACACTCATCAAAATTATCGTAACCATTCTACAAATCCTTTTCATAATTATAACAATAGACCCAATCTTTCGAATTATCCACCCCCTAATAATAATAATTATAATAATAATACACGAACGTATGATGCTAATCGTCAGAATAATAACAATCAGTACAACAACCCGCCGGGAAGAAGAGGTATGAATAATTATAGATACCGTAATAGAGGACGTGTTAATAACTACTGCCGGAGACCATTGTCACCACTGCCCTCTAGACAAGAATCGGAGGATGTAAAAAAAAAAAAAATGCCGATTTCGGAAATCGATATGTACACCAACCCGACACCAAGCACCTCAACCCAAAATCTTTAAATAAAATCGACTGTAACTACCCCTCAAAATTAAACAATATAACTTTTTATCAACCCTTTGAAGAGTTCATACACGTAGAAGAAACTGGAACCCATAATATAGATACGCACTCTCTACCAATTATTAAGATTAAATTTACAAACATAGAACTAAGCTGTTTAATAGATACTGGAGCCGAAATAACGTTATTAGAAGAGAAAAAGGCAATCTTAATCGATAATTATGAAAAGAAAATTATAAGGACTAAGGGAACAGATTTGATAGCCGCTAATGGTAAAAGAATGGGGAAAATTCAAAAAAGAATATGTACGGAAATAATGGTGAAAGATAAGGAATATGTCATACAATGCTACATTATAGGTAAACTGCAATACGATTGCATAATTGGGATAGATAACATTAAGAATTTAAAAATGATATTGGATTTCAAAAGAAAAATAATAATGATCGATGAAATAGAGATAAGGATGGAGAAACAGTTATCTGAGGAAGAAGAATATGAATATAATTATTTTAAAGATAAACATTTACAGAAGGAGATTAATAATATATTACAAGAAAGATTGAATACAGATAGTTATGATAATGAATGTAGTAATAAGGAAGAAGGAATAAATATTAAAATGAATAATGATGATTATATATATGGATTGGAAGAAAAGGAAGATGGAATAGGAATGCAGAATGTAGAAGAAGTGGAAGTAAGAAAAGAATTAAATACCCTCAGAACAGTAAATAATTTAGAAGATATAGAAGAAATAATTAAACTACAAAATATACCATATCATATGATCCCATCAAAATTAGTAAAAATTTTATCTGACAACCTAACATTAATCAATGATGTAGTAGTATTCGCACGTAACTATCAACATACAATAAGAATAGACAATGACAACCCATTATCGAGCAGAAACTACCCAATACCATACCATTATCAGGAAAAAGTTAATATGGAGCTTAACAGATTAGAAGAATCTGGTATTATTGGAAAATCTAATACATATTTCATCAATCCCATAGTTATTGTTCAGAAAAAAGATTTATCGTTAAGGATATGTTTAGATGCAAGATCACTAAACAAACGTATCAAACCTGAATACGAAATGCCTCAAAACATAGATATACTAATAACGAAATGTGGTAACAAAAACTATTACAGCAAATTAGATTTAAAAAACGCATTTTGGCTGATAAATTTAGAACCTAATTCCAGGAAATACTGTGGATTTTTAATAAATGGAGTAGTTTACCAATTTAGAGTCTGCCCGTTTGGATTAAAAACTTCACCTGCAGCTTTGATAAGATTTTTACACCGCATTTTAGATAAATATGATAATTTCGCACTTCATTATTTAGATGATATCATAATCTTTTCCGAAACTTTAGACCAACATTTAGAACATTTAAAAATAATATTAACCACTTTATGTAATGAAGGTTTAAAATTAAATTTAAGCAAATGTCAATTTTTCAAAACAGAAATAGATTATTTAGGATATATCATCAATAAAGATAATATCTACCTAGATCCTACTCGACTGGATGAAATCAAAAACTTCACTCGGCCGAAAAATTTAAGGACCTTACGAGGATTCTTGGGAGTTTTGAATTATTATAGAAAATTTATTACTAATTATAGCGAGAAAACACTACCATTACTTCAATTATTGAAGAAAAATACGAAATGGAATTGGACTGCAAAGTGTGAAAAATGTTTCATAGAACTTAAGGAGAACTTTGTGGAGAACTTGAAATTGCACCATCCAGATTTTTCTTTGCCTTTTATTGTAAGAACAGATGCTTCGCACCAGACCATTGCTGCTGAATTAGTTCAACTCAGAGGAGATACAGAAATCCCTATACATTTTATATCCCGTACTTTGAATGCTTGCGAAATACGATATACAATATCCGAAAAAGAAATGTTAGCAATAGTATATGCGATAACAAAGCTCAGATATTATTTAATTGGAAAATCATTCATACTAGAAACTGATCATAAAGCGCTTATAAACATCATGAATTCCAAATTAAACAATAGTCGTATCTATCGTTGGACTTTATTAATACAACAATTTGATTTCGTAATTAAGTACAAGCCAGGGAAAGAAATGGTAACAGCAGATGTTTTAACAAGAAAAGATGGGGAAATGAAGAAGCAAAGTATATGCATAAATCTGGTAATGTTACAAAAGGAAGGTTTATTTTCATTGGATAGGGTAAAACAAACACAATTAACACAAGAATTTGACCCTTTACGAAAGATTATCAGTGAGGGAAGACAATTTAAAGGTATGTTTATTAGAAATGGTATCATAATTAAGAACATAGGTGATAATGAATTGTATGTTATAAATGAGGAACACACCAGAGAGATAGCAAATTATCTACATAATAATTACACACATATCGGAGCGAGAAAATGTTGGCTCGTGTTTAGAGAAGCGTATTTTTGCACAAACGATGAGAGAATCATCAAAAGCGTGACAAAACAATGTCAAACATGCTTATTCGCTAAGGACAAAAATCGAACAAACTCAAATTGGAGTAGTAACATAATAGCATACGATAAATTAGAATTAATATCAATAGATTTCTTGTCAAATCTCATCTCAAGCACAAAAGGATACAAGAACATCCTAGTAATATGTGACATTTTCTCAAAATATATAAAGTTAATCCCAACGCAAAAATGCAATACAGATACAGTACTACAAGCACTTACAGACTATTTTATCCAATATGGTACTCCACAAGCTATACTCTCAGATCATGCGACCTATTTTACAAATGATAGATATAAACAATTTTTACATACAAGGAATATTAAAACCTACTACACCTCGATACGATATCCACAAGGTAATCCTACCGAAAGATACATACGAGAAATATTAAAGTATCTCAGAATTTTGTTAGATGAAAAACATAATCGTTGGGCTAGACATCTACCACAAATTGAATTTATATTAAATAACACACCCAGCACAGTCCACAATCACTGTCCAATAAAGATTTTTACAGGAGAAGCACCACAAAGACCATGGGTAGAGCCAGAGTTAGTAAATTTATCGGAACGTACAGATGAGGTCAGACTAAAATTAATAAAACGTAAGAATAAATGGGAAAAGAAACAGAATGACTATAGCAAGAAATACAAAACATATGAATTAGGTGACCGAGTTATAGTCAAAAGCTTAAGAGTATCTAATGCAAAACAGAAAATCATGGGTAAGCTACTGAAGGCCTATCAAGGACCATTTATAATAAATCAGAAATTAGGCTATAATACATATGAATTAATCGAGCCTAACACCGATTATATAAAGGGGAGGTATCATATATCAATGTTACAAGATTATACAGCATAAAAAAAAAAAAAAAACAAATTTGAATAAGAACTAAACACATATAAATTTAATATCAACAAATCAATATCTATAATTAAAATATAATATACAGTTACACTTGAAAGACATAAAGGGGTAGTTAACAGTTCGAAAAACTGAAACAACACAACACAAATAATATGATATACAAACAAATATAGAAAGAACAAGTATCTACATGATATAATATGATAAACAGTTAAATATGTAATGGGGAAACAAAACGAATATTAACATGCTTAAAATTAAATAAAATGAATTCCTAAAATGTAATATATATATAAGTAATAGTATGCTAAGAATAAATAGAAGGTTTGATGTAATGTTAAAGGAATGGAAAAAGTCTAGATTAATAGAGATAGTAGGAATAAATATATAATATGGGGATATAAAGTATGAATAAGATATGAATTAGTATTATAAATATGAATATATAGAAATATAGATGAGAATGTCTAATAATGGGGAATTTAATTATATAATAAGGAATGGTATTATAATAAGAAAAGAGTAGGATTCGCTAGTCAGAACATGTATTTAACATGAAAGAATTATTTATTGTGAAAACTAAAACCTATATTAATATATCAAGTTTAAAAAAAAAAAGAAAACTTTAAGCATGGACCATCAACAAGTAAAATAAATAGAGTAAACCCCCAAAACAAATCATTTTAACTATTAAAACATCGTTACAATATATCAAGAAGAGATAATAATTTTCTTTTTAATAAAAAAAAAAAAACAGACTTCAAAAAGTTAACAGTTCAAAAATAATATTAACAAATCAACACTTAAAGGGACAAGCATTAACTATAAATGTATATTAAAAACAGCTTATATGCACAAAAACTCATATGATAAAGCAAACAACTTAATAGTTCAAAGAGAATAATTTGGATAAGCCTCTTTGCCAAGTCAATAACGGCATACCAAATTACTGGGGAATTGAGGTAGGTCAAGCCCACACTCAAGTATGCCCCAATAAGCAAAAGGACAATCTCTTAATGTATATAAATAAGTTATTGAATAGTTAATTATATGTCAAAACTGAATTCTTCCCACGTCAAATCAATAAAGTTGAATACGCAAGTTTAATTATTTTTTTTTTAAGACATTCACACATTTATAATCTAACATTTCATTTGTAATAGTATTTTCAGTTCGATAATTTGTATTTACAAAAAAAAATCAACTTAATTGATAAATCATTAATGACGCCATTTATTTAGGTATAACTGTACATAATTTGAATTGTCAATCGCGGGAAAATATCCCATAATAAAAACAGCATAATGTATTATTTTTGACATACACATTATATGCATATTAGTTTTAAAATTAAGTAAATATTTATTACAACATGTAAATGTATTTAAAATTATTGAATTGTCATTTTCATTAGTAGTAATTGTCGAGATTAAATGAATACATACCGATGAACGAATCAAAATCAAGTAACAAAAATAAAAGAAGGTTAGCGTAACTTGAAAAATCGCCATTAAAGCATCCAGACGTATTTTTGAGTGTATCACTAAAAAACAAGAAGAAAATTACAATAAATACAAGTAAATTCATACGTCCAATTAGTTAAACATCTTACCAATATTCCCAGCTCCTGTTGGACACATATTTCAAGTTCGTACGTGTACCAGTGACAAAAATATTGCCAAGAGCAATTTGCCGAGAAGCAGTTCGTTAGAAAGTGTTTTTGACCGGGGTGACGCCGTTCGAACGCCGACGAAAAACCTGCCTTTCCAAAACCTTTTGAGATCCCGTTTTATCCAGAATCCTGCACCAATTACTTAAGTATTCTTTAAAATCTCACATCTATATTGAAAAGACAATTTAAACAATCATATTAAAAAAGAATATAGTATATTATTTATATTAGTTAAGATATACATTATTAAATACGATATATAAGATTTAGGTTATTTATAACTTTTAAAGAGGAAGAATACAGTTACGTTTTAATTTAATTTTTCTTTGTTTTACGTCATACATTCTAGTTATATTAAAGTTATTGACTTAATTCTCCTAATTAATTAAAGATTATCTTCACTATTTCTATATTTATCTATTTCATTTATTTCATGTAATATTTTTCGTAATTTATCATAGTTAAATAACATATTAAATTTATCACGTTACAAAATTTATATACAAATTATACTTAACAATTAATGCTTATAACTTACCTGTTAATAGAGATCTTAAGAACATTAAAGTTATTATTCGTGAATCTGATCTCGACGTTTTATTTTGTAGTATAGCATTAACAACAATTAACCTATCATTTAGGAATCTAAAAATATCAGTAGTGTTTGATTGAAGTCACCGAACTCGCACTTTAAATTTGGACATATCACAATGCCCTAACACTAGAGTCTATTTTGTTCTCGAGTTTAGCCGGACCCTGAAGATAATAAACGCACATTAATTAATACTTATTAATAAGTTTATATCCGAACAGCTGTTTTAGGTTACATTTATGGAATAATTCGCAAGTAGGCAACTTTGCATCTTGCGCATATAGATTAAACTCGAACAACCCCATCTATATGTTACTTAGAGCAATGTAATTAGTTCGTAGATGTAAAATTCACCGAATAAATATAAAATCTAACAAGCCATTTATTCACAGCTGAGCATTTTTATATTCATAAACGTTTACATTATTTTATTACGCATCTTGCTCGTTTTCAATTCACAGCACAACGAGAGGCTGCTCGTTATCAATATATATATATATATATATATATATATATATATATATATATATATATATATATTGATATAATACCCCCGAGAGGGTGTTATTAATGATAATAATTATAAAATTTACTGTTTAAATAAATATAAGTTAAGATTTTAAATGTGAATTATAAATCTCTATATTATGTGGGCTAGTACAAATTACATATAGATGGGGTTGTATAACATCAAAAACTGTTATTTGCGCATAATGCAAAGATACATATTTGTTAATATCGAAGTATTCATAACCAAACAGCTGTTCATAAAAATAACTTCTTCTAAATATATTCGGGTGGGCTTAAGTTTGTGTTATCTGTATGTCCGGCTAGACAGAAGAACTTAGACTCTTGTTGTTAGACATTAAAACATGCCTTTTAGATAGTAGTTTCTGTGACTGCAATGAACACTTACAAAATCAGCTGATGCTAATGCAATTATTAATAGTGTTTCTATATTCAAAACTACAAAATAACACGAATGAGATAAGGATTATAATTATGGACTTTAATGAAGTGATTGCAACGAAAGAACAGGTAAGTGGATAAGTTAATTGAATTATGAATATATAAAATATAACATGTCACGTGATGAAATAAATATGGCATAAAATCTAGGTTAAACGATACAACATAATAAATGTGACATGAATAAAGCTAAACGCAAAAATTAATTCTTAGATTAAATTTAATAACTTAACAGGAAACTGTATTCTTCGTAACTTATATTCAAATATCTAAATCTTAATATGAAACATAGGTTATATTCATTTAAAAAGAATAATTCAATAGTGGTTTTATTTAATGACATTAAATTAATTTATCATTTTCAAAATTCGTAGGATGTTTTTTAAAAAATACTTATGTGGACTTGGATAAGGATTAATTGTACTGGATCAGGCGGGTGGATCCGTGGATGCGGCCTACAGGAATCAACGGCGATCGGATAGCGTCCCCCGCTTGTTGTACGGTCGAACGGCTGGCTTCCCGGCGAAATGCAATTTTCGTTTCCTTGGACACCGGTTACCGTCTGGACTTGCAGAATGCGTTAAACAGGAACTGGATGTACTGGTAAGGTTTTGACTAGATTCGACGTATGGTTTTTTAGATTTATTAATACTTTTTCTTTTAATTTTCAGAGAGGCACTTATAATACGTCTAGATGTTTTTAATGGAGAATTTTCTAGTGACGCTAACTTTCTTTTTCTTCAATCCTCATTTCTGATTCGTCCAACAGTATGTATTTATATAGTCTCGACATTTTATTATAATGAAAATGACAATTTAATCATTTTAAATATACTTATGCTTAGTATAAATTATCTAGTTTATATTTGTGACTACATGTTTGACGTGTGAATGTTGATAGTTGTCTATAATGCTAATTTTATAGTGGGAAAATTTCCCGCGGTTATCTTTTTAAATTTGTACAGTTTTGCCTAAATAAATGGCGTCATTTATTTTTAATCAATTAAGTTGAAATATCTTTGGAAATACAAGATATCGGAATAAAATGACTGATACAAATAAAAAGAATAAAATAAATCAATGTGAGAATGAATTTAAAACAATTAAATACGCGAAATCAACTTTATTAATATTACATATGAAGAATTCAGTTTCAATATTTTTTATAATTCTAAAGCTTACATCTATACATAAAAATTCCGTCTTTTGCTCACTGAGGCATTCTTAGGTGTAGTCTAGACCTACATCAATATATATATATATATATATATATATATATATATATATATATATATATATATAGAATAAATAAATTAAAAGCCGTCTGCCAATTAAAAACTCATTTATTAATTATCTCTATATTTCACAACAATTTTGTTGCTTCTTCCGGACAACAACTACAAGATCAATAAAAAATAACATTAAATAAATAAGTGTATAAAGCAGTAGTAAAATACTTACAAAATGTAGAGTTAAAAAAAAATAAATAAAGGTGACGTATGCGAACAATAAAATTGATTAGATTTAAAACATTTTAAGGTAACTATAGATATAAGCCTTTAAAACCTTTATAAGTTAAACCATGAAAAATAAAAAAATATTAAACGAAACAGATAGCAAAAATACAAAGTTATTTTTAATAATATAAATATTATTAAAAATCTGGTGTGAAGATTTTTTAATAATATTTATTTTATTAAAAATAACTTTGTATTATACAAAACTGGTGGGGTTTTACCCACTCATGTATGTTTCAATTATTCTGATATACAGGGTGTTTAGGGCTGGCTATACATAGACGGTTTCTACAACTAAAAATAAGCAAAAAAGTTTATATAAATTTATGCCCTAAAATGGTTCGTTACTGAGTTCCGGCCAATTGAAGTTTTTTTATTTTTATTTTAGAAATGTTTACAGAAAACGGGAGTTTCTTATGTTTCTTATAGTAAATGTTCAAAATGACCTCCACGGGAAGCAACACAAGTTTTTCGAGAAAAATTACTGATTTTGAGTTAAAAAGAAAATTAATCAGTGAAAGAAAAGCTCGAGTGTTTTTTGGCAAGAAAAATTAACGATTTAAATAAATAATAAATAATTATTTTTATTTGAAAGCAGGAGAACAGTTATTAAATGTACAATTTATTATAAATTGTTTGGTTTGGTGTACTAATTTTAATATTATTTTCTTTGTTGATTTATACACATGCTGAATAATTGTTTTGTCTTATTTTATTGGATTCGCGTAAATGACAAGTTTTTTAGATATCATATTTGTTCCTATTGGAACATTTTTATACCAATTATTAGAATTTGTCTTGTTCCAAAAGGGATTTGGAATTAAAAAAAAAGTCATTCAGATGTTACAAAAATGTAGGGCTGGCTATACATAGACGGTTTCTACAACTAAAAATAAGCAAAAAAGTTTATATAAATTTGTGTCCTATAATGTTTCGTTACTGAGTTACGGCCACTTGAAGTTTTTCGTATTGCATGTTAGACACGTGTGTATCTCGTCACAAATTATCGCGCAAACGCGAAGCGTTCGTATTGCATGTTTGAACAAGTCGCCGACAAGTGAGTAACTTATGTTAATCATATTCAGTAGGCAGTCCGTGTTTTTTGCTGTGAGTCGTGAAAGTTGATTAAGTCATTTGTGATTAGTACTGTTTTCTAATTAATAGTATAAAATGGCAGATTATTCTTTCGAAGAGATGTCCGACATGCATTTAATGTATGGTTTGGCACATTGCAACAGAGCAGAAGCAAGAAGACTTTACGCAGAATATTTCCCAAACCGACGTTGACCAAATGAAAAAACTTTCGAAAGGCTTCATATTAGATTAAGAGAAACAGGATCATTCAAACCAGTAGTCCGAGATCGCGGCAGACCACGAACCACAAGAAATTTGGAATTGGAAGAACGTTTGTTGGATCGTGTTGAAGAAAATGCAGGTGCTGGTACTCGAAGAATGGCATTGGCGGAAGATGTCGATCATGTGAGTGTATGGCGTATTTTAAGAACTAATCAGCTTTTTCCTTACCACCTGCAAAGAGTACAGGGACTTAGTGGGAATGATTTCCCATCACGAGAAGCTTACTGTGTATGGTTGTTACGGACATGCGCCGCCGATCATCTCTTTCTGTCGTGTGTGCTCTTTAGTGATGAAGCTGGCTTTACAAGAGATGGTATCGTCAATTTTCATAATTTACACCAGTGGCAACAAGAAAACCCTCATGCTATTATTCAGTCCACACATCAAGCGCAGTTTTCATTTAGTGTGTGGGCCGGAATTATTAACGAATTTGTGATTGGTCCTTTTGTACTTCCACCACGACTTACTGGGCAGAATTATCGTTATTTTTTAGAAAACGACTTACCAGGTTTGCTGGACGATGTTCCACTAAATGTTAGAGGACGCATGTGGTTCATGCACGACGGTGCACCGGCTCACTTCAGTCACACAGCACGCGAATTTTTAAATGCCGTATATCCTGGAAGATGGATTGGTCGCGGTGGACCTGTAGCATGGCCTGCACGGTCTCCAAATTTAAATCCAATAGATTTTACGTATGGGGACATTTAAAGTGTATGGTATATTCTACTCCAATTCAAAATATTGAAGATCTTCAACGTAGAGTGGAAGATGGATGCCACCAAATTCGAAATACACCAGGAATTTTTCAGCGCGTGAGGCAGTCCATGATACGACGAGCTGAAGCTTGTGTTGCTTCCCGTGGAGGTCATTTTGAACATTTACTATAAGAAACATAAGAAACTCCCGTTTTCTGTAACCTTTTCTAAAATAAAAAGAAAAAACCTCAAGTGGCCGTAACTCAGTAACGAACCATTTTAGGACATAAATTTATTTAAACTTTTTTGCTTATTTTTAGTTGTAGAAACCGTCTATGTATAGCCAGCCCTACATTTTTGTAACACCCTGTATATAGCAAAAAACTAAAGTCACAAGAATATAAAAAAAACAATGCATTATAAATTTAACAATATAATGACCAAATAACAAAACAATTTTTAGATGAACTAACCTCCAAACCGAGTATATTAAAATAAATTATACTTAGTCCGTTAGTATCAGATATATAATTCACGTTATTTGCGTCTCTGTCTTGGTTGAATTTGGGACATCTTGATGACGTCTCCCCTGAAATGAGTAGTGTTTGGATTTCCTTATCGATGGAACTCTCCTTGATTTTAGTTTTAGTTGTTTTCTCCAGGTATGTTGTTGGATCCGTAGTGATTGGTTGGTATGCCGGATCATCTAAGAGAGTTTCTGTCTTGGTGTCGTAGTCGGTTGTATTCATTACCACCGTAGCAATTCCTTTGTCCGCTGGTAGTATAATAATGTCTTCGTTGCTCTTTAATTGTTTAAGTGCCGGTAATTCTTCGTGCGATAAGTTCTTCGTTGGTGGTTGTATAAATGCCAACATTTTTTGCAATGTTGCCGAGAGGAGGACATCATTCCACAAACATTGAAACTGAAGTTCAACAACAACACCAGACAAACCAAGAACATTCTGAAGAAAGCAAGCCTGGCTCTACTGAGAGAATCTATCCACGATGAAAAATGTTGCATGCTTCCAATAAACAATTACTTCAACTACACCTGTACCTAAGTAACACCATCCACCCGATAATTTGGAAAGTACTGGCCAGCTCAGTGAATTCTATTCCGATTCGGTTCGGATACAAATACCAGCCTGAGAGCAGGGAAACAAATAAAGATGTTCAACCGCCTGCAAGCAGAACAGAAACCCACAGACACCAGAGCGGAGAAGAAACCACTCAAAGTTGTATACAACCTATCCACCCACACATTGGATGCATCATCACAAAAGGTATTGGCGAAGGGGCTTAACTACGCAACAGTTCCTGCCCGTATACCAGTAGAAAATATCATTTGTGGGGTAGAGGCAACTCTATATCTGGGATTGACAAAAATAGGGCAGGAGCAATCCGCCAAGATGTATCGCAAATACTACGGACAGCCAAACCACCAACGAAGAATATATCGCACGAAGAATTACTGGCACTTAAACAATTAAGGAACAACGAAGACATTATTATACTACCAGCGGACAAAAGAAATGCTACGGTGGTAATGAACACAACCAACTACGACACCAAGATAAAAACTCTCTTAGATGATCCGGCATACCAACCAGTCACTACGGATCCAACAACATACCTGGAGAAAACAAATAAAACTAAAATCAAGGAGAGTTTCATCGACAAGGAAATCCAAACACAACTCATTCCAATGGAGAAGTCATCGAGATGTCCCAAATTCTACGGTTTACCAAAAGTCCACAAGGAAGGTGCACCATTTAGACCCATAGTCAGCTCCATTAGGTCACCTCTTCAACAGTTGGCAAGATACCTAGCCCAACAGGTACAACCACATGCCGAAGAAGCCGAGTCTTACGTCAAGAACGCAAGCCACTTCATCGTGATATTGAAGAAAGAGAACGTGGGAACAGATTTGCTATTAGTAAGCTTCGACGTAGTGTCACTGTTTACCAATATACCAGTAACCGAAGCTCTAGGGACCATCGAAAGAAAATGCCAACCTCCACCATACATAATGAACCTGGTGAAACACTGTCTGGCAAACACATACTTTATCTACGGCGATCAACGTTACAAACAAATAGAAGGCGCACCGATGGGCTCTCCACTGTCACCTGTAATAGCGAACCTCTTCATAGAAGACTTGGAGAAAACAGCACTAAGGACGCCCACCCATAAACCCAAACTTTGGCTACGATATGTTGACGACACGTTCGTGATTTGGACACGTAGAGAAGAGCACCTTAAGAGTTTCCTGGAACATCTGAATAGTATCCATCCAAAAATAAAATTCACATTGGAAGTAGAATCGGACAACCAACTACCATTCCTCGACGTTTTGGTTAACAAGAAAGAAATTGGAGAATTAAGCCATACAGTGTACCGGAAATCCACAAATATAGATCGGTACCTCAACGCACAGTCTCACCACCACCCAGCTCAGTTGCAAGCAGTAGCGAAGAGCCTAGTAACAAGATCACAGAGATTAGCAGATGAAGATAACGTCATTCAAGAAATGGATAAACTCCACAATGCACTCCGACAGAATGGCTTTAGCAAGCGGGCAATCAACAAAGCATTAAAACCTAAACGAGTCACAACACAAGAGGAAAAGGAGGAATCATTAGCCAAAACCTATTTACCTTATGTCAAAGGTACTACCGACACATTGAAGATGAATTAATAGTTCTAGCTATGGGATCTGTACTAGAAGATCCAAAAATATCGCTACGTACGAGAGCGACGGAGTTGGGGGTAAGCAAGAACTTACTGAAAAAAGTGTTTAAGGAAAACATACTCTGGATTCCGGGGACGAGGCGTTTAGATTATAATTTTGTACTTGGGTTGGAGAAAATGTTGTGGATGATCGATTTTTCCATCATAAAATTGTGTTTTCGGATGATGCTACTTTTACACTAATGGTTACGTGTCATCCCAAAATTGCCGATAATGGCCAGAAGAGAATCTAACTTTCGCATTAATCGAAAAATCAGTGTTATAAGAGACAAAATATGCAGTGTAGAATTTTTTTCAATAAAATTTTTGGCCCTTTTTTCGAAAACAATTTAAATTATCACGATTATTTAGATATGTTACAAAATTTTGTTTTACCATTGACGGAGAATTATAACAGAGATGATGTTGTCTACTTTCAACAGGATGGACGCCCTGCGGATTCAAGTAATTTAATTAAAAACTGCCTTGACACCCACTTTCCTGAAAGATGGGTCGGCTGTTTTGGACACATTCTTGACCAGCTCGCTAGCCCAATTTTACGCCGATTTCTATTTTTGGGGACACGTTAAACAAAGAGTGTACGAAAATAATAATTTTGGTGCGAATTTGGAAGCATTAAAAAATAAAACAGAAATTGATATAAGACAATTAAGGAACATTTACAGAGAATTTAGGTATCGAGTCGAAAAGTATGTGGAAGTAGGTGTGGGTTGCATTGAATAAATTATTTGTTTTATTTAACATATTCGAATTTATATACAGTCGTGGCCAGATAAATGTAGTACAAGCTTTTCTTGATAAATTTTTATGGTGTAAGTATTTTGACAATTATATGTCAAATCATTTTAAATTTTATTAAGCGTCAAATATATTTTTACGATGGCACGAAAGCTAACCGCAACTGATAAAGTTCGTATATTAATTAAATTACAAGAAGGGTACAGTATTAGGGAAATTGCGCAGCAAATGCAGTTAAATAAAATCACCGTGATGAAGGTTAAGAAAAGATGGGAGACTGATGAGAGCATAGACAGAAAGCCGGGTGCTGGGCTTAAAAGAATTTCGACTGAACGGCAGAACTATAATCTAGTTCAACATCTCCGAGAACATCCTTTCGATTCAGTGAAAGTAGCAGTTGCGGAGACCATTTTTCCTGGTTCACGTAGAACTGCAAGCAGGAGAATAAGAGATAGCGACATAAGGTCGCGTGTTGCAGCCAAAAAAATTCAGGTTAGTGAAGAAAGGAAGCAAGCCAGGCTTTTGTTCGCATTAAAACATATAAACAATGGACCTGAGTTTTGGGAAAATGTTGTTTTCACTGATGAGAAAACATTTCAATCCACAAGTAATGGTTCGTTCGTGTCTACAGACCTGGCGGTACCAGATACGAGGAGCAATATAGATAATTCAGATCGGCAAGGAAGATTCTCTATAAATATTTGAGGATGGATAAGTTACCACAATGTTGGAATGTGTCATAGAATAAATGGGAGATTTAATTCCCAGAATTATATTCATATTTTGGAAAATCTTATGTTACCATCAGTCCAACATGTGTATCCTGAAAACATTTTTATATATCAGCATGACAATTGCCCAGTTCATAGTGCAAACATAGTGTCGCGGCGGATGGAAGAGCATAACATTGAGATTTTGCAATGTAGTGCCAAGAGTGCGGACATGAATCCAATAGAAAACGTATGGGCCGAGATGACCAAAAGTATGTCACGTATAAGATTTCAAAATCAGGACAAATTGTGGGAAGCAATTCAAAATGCTTGGCAATCTCTCATTCACAAACCAAATTATTTTAGAAGTTTGGTGGCTTCCATGCCTAGAAGGTTAAGGGCAGTAATTGATGCTGATGGCGGTCCAACAAAATATTAGTTTTTTGTTAAAAAATGTTTATTATTAAAGTTATTTTTCGTGTTCCTTAATTCAATTTTAAATTTAAATTTAACTTATTATTATACTTTTAACTTATATTTCTTAACTCCAACAATAATAAAGTAAATATATTCCAGTATGATCTGACATTTGATTTTATTATGACAAGTAGCTTAAGCTGAAGCTCGTCTTACAATAATAATATATCAAATTTATGACATATATGAAATTTAAGGTTGTACTACATTTATCTGGCCATGACTGTACATTAGAAAATATTTCATAAAATCTTATATTTGTAATAAAATTTTTTTTTTAGTTACCCAGTTGATTGCAAAATTATTTTATATCCAGAAATATGTATAATAAAAAATAAAACAAAATAGTTTTAAAAAAATTATCAACGTTCTCTGGTGTACAGGTTTGCACCCAATCTGTGGATACACGGTATATATAATATTTTGTTATAATGAATACAGTTTTTAAACTCAAGTACAATTTTTTCACAAAGCTCTTGTAGTATATGCGACAGATTGCAGGTACACATCATTAGTACTTTCTTCTCCCATTAAAGACTCCATTGATTTTAGCACTCTTTCTTCAATATGTGTGTAATACAGAAGTGCTTGCCATTAACAAATTTGTCAGATATACAACCTCCAAGGCTATCGTCTATTCAATTTAATCGTATTGATGATTCAACAGAATGTAGGCTTACTAAATTATTAAAGTTCCCTCTAACCTCTAATGAATACAATAAACATTAAACTATTTTAAAAAGAATACAATTCATGTATAAAATATAAGAATAATGCCTACCTACTTAAAACCAAATCCAAAAATCTCTTATTCCGAAAGCACTAATTGCTTATGAAGAAAATCTAAATTAAAACATAAACTACTGTCGAAAGAAGAAAATTATTAATTAACTTACAGCTAATAAATCAACCTAAATAAAAATCACGATCTAAATCAACAAATCAAAAATAAATTTAATAAGTAGTACAATTTAATTTACATTACCTGTTATTAACTTGCCTGGCCAGCAAACAATAACCACCAAATAACAAAGAAAAGCGAAAAAACATCTATACAGGCTGTCCAGAAACTCTCCTGACAAACGAAGACCGGAGTTTCCTCAGATAATTTTAAGACAATTAAACCCAAATTCACCTAGTCCGAAAATGCTTCCTAAGGGAGCTAGAGTTCTTTGAAGATGGCGCCTTGTATTTATTTTTTTTAAAATTCCTCCAGAACGCTTCTATTTAGGAAAACAAAAACTGGTATGCTTATTTATCCTCCAGAGATGAATCGATTCCATCAATTGCGAATTTCTAGTACCGGTCATAGGCGTCCGTTTTGGGTAGGTCAAGGGTTATTTTAAGGCATAACTTTTTTGTCTTTAACTTTTAAGCATTTGTAACACTAGATTATTAAATTTTCAGGTATTCCAGTACTAAAAGGTATTCTTACTTTAAGTCGGTAGGATACACCGTTTTCTAGAAAAATCGATTTGTAAATTTTTCGTTTTTTCTTTATTAAAGTTCAATTTTTTTTTTTTGCAATAGTTAGCTCTGAACTGCCAACAGAAGTAAAACCTACGTTTTTTATTGTCAAATTGTTGTCAGTTCGCGAAGTTTATCTTTTCATTTTTTACTTTGTGTTATTCAAACACAACTATCTCATTTAAAAAAAAGAATGGGTTTTACTAAAGAGGAATACGCCGATATGCATTTAGTTTATGGCGAAATGAGGTGTAAGCCTCGAGCGGCGCAACGTAGATACGCTGAAAAATTTCCCAATCGTCAGCATCCCACTCACTCAACATTTACAGCTCTTCATCAACGATTAAGAGAAACAGGTTCAGTGGTCCCAAAAAATAATGAAACATAATAATGTACATAATGCACATTATTATTCGTACGTTGGTGACAATCCCCACGTTGTTCAAGAATTTAAGCATCAGCATAGGTTTAGCATAAACGTCTGGATAGGAGTAGTTGACGACTATCTACTTGGACCTGTGGAATTACCTGCTCGTTTAAATGGTGCTGATTACTTACATTTCCTGCAAAATATTTTACCCGATTTGTTAGATGAGGTGCGTTTAAATATTCGGCAAAACTTATGGTTTCTACAGGACGGCTGTCCGGCCCACTTCAGCAGGAATGTACGAGACTTTCTAGATAATAACTACGAAGACCATTGGATTGGATGAGGCGGTCCAGTTGCTTGGCCAGCAAGGTCGCCGGATTTGAATCCTTGCGATTATTGTGTTTGGGGATACATAAGAGCATTTGTTTATTCCGTTCCGATACAAAATCGCGCACAACTCTGGCTAAGGATACAAGATGCTTGCAACGAATTTAGAAATAACTTTGGAATTTTTGCAAGAATTCGGCGTTCTCTAAGCAAAAGGGTAAACTTATGCATAGAGACTAATGGTCATCACATCGAGCAACTTTTGTAACAATCTACATTTGATACTTGTTCTTTTTTTGTTAGTTTCGTTCCATTGTAATAAATAATTTGTTTTTAATTTATTAAATTAATTTTCATCCATGCCTTGATAGTCCAAGCCAACTTGGTCGCTAAAAATAAGTAGGTACATAATAAATTTAATGAAGAAAAAACGAAAAATTTACAAATCGATTTTTCTAGAAAACGGTGTATCCTACCGACTTAAAGTAAGAGTACATTTTAGTACTGGAATACTTGAGAATTTAATAATCTAGTGTCACAAATGCTTAAAAGTTAAAGACAAAAAAGTTATGCCTTAAAATAACCGTTGACCTACCCAAAACGGACGCCTATGACCGGTACTAGAAATTCGCAATTGATGGAATCGATTCATCTCTGGAGGATAAATAAGCATACCAGTTTTTGTTTTTCTAAATAGAAGCGTTCTGGAGGAATTAAAAAAAAAATAAATACAAGGCGCCATCTTCAAAGAACTCTAGCTCCCTTAGGAAGCATTTTCGGACTAGGCGAATTTGGGTTTAATTGTCTTAAAATTACCAGAGGAATCTCCGGTCTTCGTTTGTCAGGAGAGTTTCTGGACACCTGTATAAACATAGGCAACCCGATGCAATACCTAGGAATTGTTGTACACCCAAAAGCCATACGGTAAAGAAGCGCGATATTTTAATTTCACTATAGTAACCCACTACAATGTTTGAAAGTGGAAGTGTTATCTTAGACCCGAACCAATCAAGAGCGTACCACTGGTGTTCATTTAAGTTGTACCAGCCTGCAACCCACGCATTGTTTTACATTTTAGATTCATACAATGGAGTGTATTTCAAATAAATTTCATTTTCATGCATTTGGCTGGTTTGCAAATCCAGCTCGCATTGACCACTGCATTACAGAAGCATGGAATTTTAACACCGCTACAAATTTCTTAAAAACATTTTAACGACCGAAACTTACTTGTTTTCTTGAAAACAAAAATATGACAGAACTTTTCGATATACCTAGGTAATACATATTTAATCATGATTATACTAGATATAATAGAGAAAAAGGAATCAAAAGTTTTTTAGAACAACATAGTATGTTGTTACTTTCTTGGTCTTGAGAATTTATCAGATTTGAAATCAATAGAAAGTTGATGGGCCTTGTTAAAATTAAAATGTCACGCACATATGGTAGTAACATTAAGAATAGTATTATTAGTAGAGAACGTACAAGCTTAGTGCAGTACTGGCGAAAGGCTGTATTTCTAAAATATTTAATTTTATTTATATAATTGGAACATTTTTATTTGTTCATTTTGTCGTTCAAGTTGAGTAAAGGAGTATTAATATTGACTAGCAATAGCTTCTCAAGGTTTTCTTCTGTCAATTTTGTTCTCTTTGAATTAAGTACATCCTTATAAATAGAAAACGTCCTTTCTACATCGCAACTGGTTATAGGTGCATACTGGAAATATTATTTTATTTCTTCATATTTAGCCGTTAGATTTTGTGGAATTGTCTCCATACATAATTGATGCAATGTAATTAAATCTGGATTTCTATTAAGAATTGCTTCAAACTTTTGCCGAAGGCCACATCCGAAGTCACTTGGAATACTTTTCAAATTATTAACAGCCACATCTAATGTGGTTAATCCGTCATTTAATTTGAGATTTCGATTTTCAAAATAAGTGATTAGTTTTGGCAATTTTCCAAAATGTTCGTGAAGAAAGTAGAACTGATTTTTTAAATTTGGGATTTGTGTGAGCTCCTTGCACTCACCAATACTTCTAGCATCCTCCTTTAGCAGTGTTACGAAATGTTTTAGACTATCGAAATTCTCAGCATAATTACTAGTAGCTTCCAGCCATGTTCGCCATCTAGTTATTACTAGAGTGGGAGGCAGTGAAAGAGATGGAAATTTTTCCCTGAAAAGAGCTACTCTCAATGGTGCTTTTCTGAAAATTTTTTTAAAAGCTGATACAAGTCTATCAACTTCCGGAAAAGTGTCTCTGATATATTCACAGATTCTGTGGAGAGCATGTGCTACATAAGTAATATGCAGCATATTAGGATATGTTTTCTTCAATAGTCTGCCTGTTTTTAACATATACGCAGCACTATCACTGACAAATAAAAGTATTTTTTCTTTGTACGTGGCGTCCGAATGAAGCATTTTTTGCATATTCTCCTTAATGGTTTCAGCAACTGTTTCCGCATCAACTCTACTCATAATGATTTTTAGTTTGTTGAATACCTATTGTACAAAGTGTACAATGCAAAAAAATTAATTTAAAGTAAGGATATTAATAGATATTAGTCATTAATTGATATGTAATTTATACTTTTAATAATGCATTTTTTGAATGACTTCTGTTAAGGTTACCACTTTTCTAGTTTTTAATTAAAACCAAATTAGAAATAGTTTCATTATATCAAAGTCTCATTGTCTTTGAAAGCGTAAGGATTAGTGTTAATTGTCTTTATTAAAAAAAAAAGAAAAACGTACCTCATATAAAATTTAAAATCCTTAAACATATGATTAAAACTATTTTCAAACATAAATATTTCTAGTGTTTATAGTGATGAATATTAGAAAATTTTGCTGTGGAAATGTCTGTTAAAACGATATAATGTTCGCCCACCTTCATTATGAACATTAAGATACAGAGATAATAAACGTTTTATTGTATGCTGTTGTCGGCAAATAAAAATTTTAAACCCGAAGTCAATTTGAGCGAAAATTCTAAAAATCTAAACACCTGCTGTTTCGAATTAAGTTCGCTGTATGCTAGTACCGGCCCGTACCGCTTGAAATGGTGCTGGTAATAAAAAAAACACACTCGTACCTAAATTTGCCCTTGAAAACTTTTTGTTTTGTCTGTACTAAATTTAATGCAGTTGTTGACGACTTTTGCCTTTTCTGATCCTGCCATCCTTTTCT
Source organism: Melolontha melolontha (assembly GCA_935421215.2). Classification (NCBI taxonomy): domain Eukaryota; kingdom Metazoa; phylum Arthropoda; class Insecta; order Coleoptera; family Scarabaeidae; genus Melolontha; species Melolontha melolontha. The sequence goes on along the minus strand of OW285237.1, from coordinate 124,637,459 downwards.
GTCTAACGTTGTTTCAACCCCTCAGTAGCATCATTGCATACGGTGCAGAATGAAGTTAGGTAAGAAATCAACACAAAAGATACCTGGGATTGCATATACATGTAAAATAAGAGGCAAACGAAGAACGGATAACAAGTAAGAATCGAAAGAACCTTTGTGAATATTACCTATTATTATTTATTAATTTAAAAATAGTGGCCAAGAAAAATACCATTTATTCTTAAAATAATAAGGATATTATTTAAAAGGATTATCTACTACATATATGTATATATATATATATATATATATATATATATATATATATATATATATAAATATACGAGGGTACTTTTTTATGTTATCTACTTAGCTATGAAGGACACAAGTTAGAAAACAAAACAAAAATATTTATATATTTTTCAACGCAAGGACTATTAACACTAACGCACTTATTCCAACGTATCTCTACTAACGCTATGCCTCCGAAAAAAACTATTTTGGTTCCGTACTCTTCTGATAACGACAGATCTCCTTTAGGTTGACTGGAATCTATCGTGGCCAAACTTTGCTCATACCCAATTCTTCGTGTAGAATTTTAAAAAATCTCGTTTCTGATATTCTTATTTCTTTAGCAAAACCTGAAACTTTTACTGGGCGGTCAGTTAACATCAAATCTTCAACTTTGTTGATGATTTCTTCAGTTCATGGTTCCAGATGTCTTCCACGATATTAACACCAAAAATATTTAATGTAAGTAAATTTATTATAATATCACCTCTTACCTTAACATTTAAATAAATTGTAGTTTTTGAGATAGTAGTAGATACTATATATAGTATTGAAACTTCAAATTAAATATTATTTTAATTACCCGGTCGCTACTTCCAAAAAATATTGCTTCGTATTATAATTACAGCCAAGAAAATAAGAAATTCCTTTTAATACTAATATATATATGTGTATATATAGATAATTATTTCGTGACCTTAGTATGTTATGGTAAATTCAATTTATAGGCGATTTAAGGTCTGATTTTACTTCAAAAACTATATATTTAAAACAATCCTACATGTACATGTTTCGGCTAATGATGCCTTTCTCAAGGAATACAAAATATAAATGACAGTATATTAATGTCATACATTTGGAGATTTGCACATGTTTTTAACATCCGAGACACATTTTCTTAAGGAAACGACCGTGCCCGTGTGGATATTGTAAGAGAACTAGTTCTCTTACAATATTGGATATTGTAAGAGAACTAGTTCTCTTACAATATCCACACGGGCACGGTCGTTTCCTTAAGAAAATGTGTCTCGGATGTTAAAAACATGTGTCACACAGAAGGCATACCCCTATAACACCAAACGAACAACTCTACTTGAAAAAGACTGAATTAATAATAGTCGAAACGTCGTAAAAATATCGTAATTCAATAAAAGGTCGCCAAAACCAATAAAAAATCTTTTATTTTTAATATTAAGACACGGCCAATAAAATAAAAAAGAAAAATAAAATTCTTATTAAACACTAAATATATATATATATATATATATATATATATACACTGGCAATTTCATTTTCTGTGTACGTCACTTTTATTTTTTGAACTATACACTTTTATCTCCTGAAGAAGCATACAAACTCGTTGCGAAATATAGAGATAATTAATAAATGAGTTTTTAATTGACAGACCGCTTGCCCGGTTTTAATTTATTTTATCCAATATAGTACGGTCAATATTTTCTTTTAAATTATATATATGTATATATGTAAGTTTGTAGTATAAGTTAGAAGAATTACCTCTATTTTTCTAGTTATATTATTTCATATTCATGGTACAATATGCCATGCATACTCTCCCATACATTTTTCAGTTCCAAATGTGCTTTTCTGCGATACGTTTCTTGAAATTCATCATTGAAAGCACATACAGGACTTTTGTGAAACATTGATTGCTATATGTATTTAACAACCACCAGTTGTTAAACTCCAAAGCAATTGAATAATATTCAAGAAGAAACGTTACGCGCTATCATATACTTATTAGGTATATTGAATAAAAAATTGGAACTGCTCTGGAGTACGCAAGATCTGGATCTTGCAACTCAACGATATTCTTGACCTCATGAATTAAGGACAAATTATTATTTTAACACGAAATCAGAAATACCTCACTGTTTAAAAAAAAATTCTTTTGCTTGGGGAATTTACCAAATATGTAACATGCCTTTATATCGTCATATAGATAGACACGCATTTCATTAATGATTGCTTCTGGGATGCTGCACTCAAGCTGAGTTTAATTGCAGCAACCGCAGCGCTCTGAAGATGTTCGTTGCAACAATGAATGAAACGTCTGTCCAAAAGGAAGCAATGCCAAGAACGCCTCTCCAGCACGGAATTCCGGAAGCAATAGTGAACAACGCGGTAATCTAATATCAAGATTTGCTTCAGTTTATAAATAATATCAAGAAAGTCGTGGTGACGAACCTCCTGCATTTTTATATTGTATGCCCAATACTACTTATATAGTTTCGTCAAAAAGTAAAATCGATGATATAATATGTACACAAGTCTCCATTTCTACAAAGATTAAATATGTACTGTAATCGCAACAACTACAAAATATTGTTACATGATTGATAATTTTATCAAGATAAAACATTTAAGTATTTTCAATAGTGATTACTGGCGGAAGTTGCAAGATCTATTACACAAACTATCTGTAAATTGTTCAATGTAATTGCAAAAATGATGACAAGCAGAAGTTTATTTAATAATGACTTCAGAGAAGTATTATAATTAAAAAGTAGTAGGACCATACAATGTTTCGACTAGAGCAATTAAGTTTCGTGCATACATACTGTTGCGAACCAGTTTTGGAGTATTTCCAGGACATCTTAAAACAGTAATTGCTGAAGTATTTTAAAGAGTTATTTTAATTAAAGTGCTGGATTCCATAGAAATACATAGTTAAGTTACAGAATCTGAAAATGATCTGTATGTAAAATAATGTGTTTAATTTATAGTGTCTTAAAAGGAGCATTTTAAAATGTTTAAACAATCAGTCACAAATTGTTCGAATATTTCTTAACATATCTTAAGCCTTTAGTATACTGCTTAAGAAAGTAAATACAATGGGGCTCCATGATTCTGTAAGAAATTTTAATTTAATAATAATGAAGTGCTGTCTTAGTCACAGACGTCTATGTAAAAGAGAAAAGGAAAATCTAACGCTTTGTGACTAGTTAGAAATAAAAAGAGATATACCATGAGATTTGTCTTCCAGAATAACACCTTCAAATGTTTATAGAGCTGTCGTAGATCAGGCTATCAGGATTTTAAACTGTATTCCAGATATAAAGGAAAAGTGTGAAGTACTTCGAAAGATATTAATATTGATAAATATAAATACATATATACGATTCATGATTTTTATGGAGACAGATTCAGTATTATTTAAATTAAAATTTTAAAAATTTTATAATATTTACATTACATAATATTACAAATGAAGCAGACATGCAATATACATATCTGTAACTGTAAACATGGACAATACACCTCGTATTTTCAGCATTTACTTCTGCTTAAGACACGTGTTTCTGCCATCTATAGGCGTCGTCTTGACTGACGACGCCTATAGATAGCAGAAACACGTGTCTTAACCCATTTGTTCCCACAACTTTTTTTTTTACAAAATTTCAATAAGGTCGTTTTTTTCTTATTAAAGGTATGCCCAAAGTATTATGACAGTTTTTCGATAAATTTTTGAATAGAATATGAAAAAAAGGTATGCACTCAAATGAGTACAACGGGAATATAGGGACGTTAATGAAAATATAAGTTATATAATATTTAGCTAATTTATTTTAGTGATTTACAATAGAAAATGTTATTCAATATGGAACTTTATAAAACATTCCCTTTCTAAACAAAGTGTAACAATACACTTCATACAAATCCACCTAGCTCGTTGATGGCACTTGCGACAGCGCAATTGCTTTTCAATTTTTTTGGGAAAATGCCCTCTTTGATCTTCTACAATACTTCTTGGGACAGTGCTTGGGTGCCTGGAGTGTTGAGCTTTCTCAAAAACTCTCAAGTAATGCCTTGATATACTTCTTATAAAGTTGAGCAAATCCATATTACCGCCTGCCAACGAATGTAACCTCCAGGCGTTGATTGCTGCAACATTCAGCATGTTGGTCCAAAGGGGCCACCACCACTTCTTACCTTGGATGGACACTCGGTAATTATTTACAGATTGGTCTAGCAAGTCTACGCCGCCCATAGCTGAATTATAATTGGCAAAGATACGAGGTTGAGGTACATAATTTTTTTCTTTCTGTTCCTTGGACCAACGTTTTACATTTGAAAGGGGATGAATACTGTCGTAATTGGTCATCATAGACACGATACTGTTGTCCTTCCATTTTGATAGAAGTAATGAATGTTCTTTATCGTATTTGTATTTGAAAAAAACCGCGATTTTCTTTTTTCAATTGCTGCTGATCAGGCAAAGGACATATTTTTATGCGATTGTCCCTCACTGTTCCCGTCGCTCTATAGCTCAAGTCCCTAAGAGTTTTCAACAAACCGTGACTTGTGAAGTAGTTGTCGAAAAATATTATATGATCTTGCGGTTCTGTAACTACTTCTAATAAGTCCAACACAACTTTGGACCTTAAAGGCAAATTTTGATCCGTCCCTTTTCTATTTTGTTTTGCCCCACAGTAGGTATCGAACTGATAGCAATAACCAGAAGAACTGCAAATCATCCAGTCTTTATAGCCGAAACGCACTGGCTTTCCACGGATAAATTGTTTTGACGAGTGATGTCCGAAGTATTTTACCATAGCCTCGTCAATTGAGAGCTTGTCATGGAATATACCCCACTGCAGGAATCGCTTATTCAGTTTTTCCATGAGAAGACGAATTTTATACATCTTGTCGTTTTTATCAACTGTTTCGTTATTTGCTAAATGAAAGTATTTTTTTATTTCATAATATTTATTGCGGGACATACTACCTCTAACTAGTGGTATGTTTAGATCTTCATCTGTACACCAATATAATTTCTCTCTTGGTAATCGATGACATCCAGTGAATAATAAGATACCTATAAATATTTTTATCTCGTTGTTTGTTACAGTAAATGAATGATTGTTTTGCTGAGCAGCATATCTCTGGGTTTCTTTGGTAATATAAGTTATTATTTCATCGTCAAATAATTTTTCAAAAATCTGGACAGGATTTAGTCCTGCTAATTCTTGTTTGACAATATCTTCGCGAGCTAAATATCCATTTCCTTGGTTCATTGTGATATCAATTATTTCGTCAGTCCAATTTGGTTCTTTTTCTGCAATTTTTCCCTTTTTCGTAGATGATTCGCCAGTATTACTAATACTGCGTAACATAATCAACGGAATATTATCTTCTGGGTCACTCTCTGTACTGTCCTGAGAAAAAATTTCAACAGCACCAGGAACATCGAATGGGAGGGTATCTGCTTGAATATCATCTTCATCGATATCGTCCTCATCTGTTTGATAATCAGCATCCGGTGGTATTATAACGATATCAAAATATTTTTCATTTTCAGTCATATTGTCTATGGCAGCTTGCAAATTCTGGTAGGATCTGCCATATAACATATTAGTGCTGATGGGATTGGGATCCATAGTAAATTATCTACAAAAAATAAATACAGCTCTAACAACGTATTGTTCCCGCTGTACTCATATGAGTACACCTATATGTAAATATGAAAAAATACCAGTGCATGTATTTTATGTAAAATTCACAAAAATAATAGTAAAACATACATACCTCAGTAACTAATTTTAGTAGAATAAAATGTTTTTTTTTATAGATAGGTAAAAAATAACAAAAAGTTACACAGTCACACTGGCACAATTTGTAGCAAAAAATAAGGTTACGTTTTCCATACATAAAAGCGACATCTAGTGGTCAATTTCTAAAAGAATATTCCTTCTTTAGTGTACTTTGTACCGCCACTAAGCATAGAACTCTGAATGTACCATATGGAGCCTAAAAACATATTTCATTAACCGTACTCAAATGGGTACACTGGGAACAAATGGGTTAAGCAGAAGTAAATGCTGAAAATACGAGGTGTATTGTCCATGTTTACAGTTACAGATATGTATATTGCATGTCTGTTTCATTTGCAACAAAAGCGTAATACGTGCATAACGTATTGATATACTTAAACATTTTTGTATGTTTACATAATATTATTTATTATTGACATTTATTATTATATTAATATTTCTTGTCTTAGCAACGTGTTCTGCACCCTTTGATTACATCAGGTACTGCATAGGTTTGCAGCGCTTTTGGTTTCTAGGATGGGTGGGGACCTTGAAAAAAAATTAGGCATATGTCAAAGTTATTTTAATGTCGTATCGTCGCTAATTGAGTAGTTTTTGCAAAGATTGCATTAATTATTGACAAAAGAAAAGGGACGTCAAGTAGAAACAAACGGACATTTCAGACATATGCTTTTACACGAGTACAACAACGAGTTAATACGTCCTTTAATGGTCTTTAAAGGAAAAGGTAATTCAGAAGGGTGCAGCAGCACGGAAGTGGTTTTCTAGATTTAGAAAAAGCTTTTTTGACATAAACGATTCTCAACGTTTAAGAATATCACCGGTCTTTGATGAAGATTGTTTGAACGCTTTAATTTAATTGATGGGATAGCAATTATAATGGACTAAGAGACCAACCATAATAGAATATTTCCATTATATGACCAAAGTTCAAAAACTGAATGTCGCATGTGTTAGTGAAAACAAGAATCAGCATGTCAACATTTGTGTCTTGTTTTAGCTCGCCACTGTTTAGTTCGTCACAATATCGATCGTTTCTGTCTCGGGTAACAAAAAATAATACCTCCAGGTTAACATCAAAGACAGAAAAGAATGGTTTAGCCCTAAAAAAAAGCAACTCGTTGAGCAAGAGCTGATACTCATCTACGTAAGCTGATTGTGTATATGCTGGAGCAAGGAAGGCCTCGTCTACTATGAAATGCTTCCGAATAATGTAACCATCATTGCTGAGATTTACTGTCAACAATTCCTTCAGTTCGCTAAGAAAAAAGACCGAGAAGGCATAATTAAGTCATTTTGCAGCACGATAACGCTCTCCCTCTTACTACTGATATTACATAAGTGGATATTTAAAAACTCAGTTGCGAGATCTTTTCACATCCGCCTTATTCGTCTAATTTCGCTTCGTAACATTTTCTTCTATTTCGCCTTCGCTTCGAAATTAGGTTGTGTGAAATCTAAAAATTTCCAAATTATTGGGAGGCATTCGTAAGTAATGTATGACCGTGGCTTAACTGTCCAAGAAGGCTTTCGTGGATTTATTTCTTGTTCAAGATAAATGCCGACAACTAAGCAAATTAAGTCTTGATTAGGTCATATATTTTGTTTGTAAAAAAACGAATAAACTTAAGAGTTCAATTAAAGCCCATTTATGACCACTATTAAACAAATCAAGGAAAACGCAAATTCCTTAAGGAATAAACTTTTATTTAGGTATTTATAAACATCCATTAAAGTAAAAAAAAAAGACAAACCATTGATTCTTATATTTTTTTGCATTGCGTTAACGCAACAATGGGACTATATGCACAAGAAAATATTACAATTATTAATTATGGTAGCCTTTGAAACAGTGTAATGGAACTCCACATTTATTACACATAAATACGGTTGTACTTTTGCATACTCTACAACGTCTCCTCCAATTTTCACGATTTCTTTCAATTAGGTGACCTACATTATCTAAACGTGCACTGGATGATAGAGACGCACTGGAACCACGTCCTCGAACAGATTGTGTTTTACATTTGTTAGCACCAATGAGGCTTCGTACAAGTTCAGACCTGAAATCCAGCTGCGAAATGGGTTTCTCTGTATATACAAGTCTGTGCAGTTTCCAAGCATTCACCACAGTAGAATCTAACATATTTATAAATAACGGCCACCACCATTTTTTTCCACGTATATTTATTCGGTAATTTGCAACTGCATTATCGTATAGATCAACGCCTCCCATATATTTGTTATATTTGGCAATCATATTTGGTTGTGGTATAGGAGATGTGTTTTTTTTTCTCTACGATTGCACCGCTTCACAAACACATTAGGCAGTGCAGACTCACAATTGGTTGCTACTGTAACCACAGAACTGTCATTCCAATGGACCACGCTTATTTCATTTACGTGATCGTAACGAGAATCCATTGTACCACGAGGTTTTTTTCCTATAGACTTACAAGTCACTAAAGGGCATTTCAGCATTCTGTTCTCACGTACAGTTCCAGTAGCAAAGTATCCTTGACGTTTCAGATGAACTAATAGCTTGTAGCTCGTAAAAAAGTTATCAAAGTATACCTTATGGGTCGACTTGTTTTCTAATTCGTTCAAAAGATTGATGACCACTGGTTCAGACAGGAATATTACTCATGACTACAATTACACCATTTGCCCCAATGTTGCGTTTTCGCAACGCTATGTTTCAAATCCGTTTGAGAAATATTTCCGGAAAAAAGGGATTGATTTTTTTCCAAAATAATGTTACGTGAAGTACCTTTTATATGAAACCTCTTAATGATAAATGAAAAAGTAAGCTGTATGTTATTTAATTTAAACTTAGATACACACGTTTTTTTCTTGAAAATTCCATAGTTTTATTTTATTTTTATTCAAAATTGAAAATGCGATTACCCGTTCCCAAAATGTTTATTAGGTTGTTTAAATATTTATTAACGCAATGCTACTGACAGTACATCCAAAAATTATTACTTTTTAGTAAGAAAAAAAAAAATTTTTTGGTGTTGCGTTAACGCAACTATGGGACTAAATGGGTTAAAACGCTGCGAACTTATGCATCAACTCAATAGATAGATTGATAAGCCCAGTTGCTTTACTTACAGCCACAAATTTCTTTTTACGGAACTTTCTGACAAATCTACGAAAATAAGTATGATATTAATAATGAATAATTCATCCCAGGGCCGGATTGAAATTGTTGATAATTTCGTGAAACGATTAAAGAATAAACATAAATCATTAAATATTTAAATAAAGTAATACCTACATGTCGATAGCTATCTACCTTTAGTTACATATTTATTAGCCTATTCAATAAAAATTAAATATTTTCTTCTTCGGAACAAATTTGCTTATTGATAACAACACAATATAATTTTGAAACACTTTGTTACAGAAATATGAAATGTATACCTGTAATTATATAAATATTTTTAAGTTTCAACACTTCGACATTCAGGTTTCTTAAATTTTACACATTCGTATTTTTGTTTGCATGATAGGGACTTAAGGGGCCGTTTCAAGTTGTTATCTCACATTTGCGCTTGTCGCAGGTATTGTACCTTACAAACCCGGTGGTCTTAGATGATAATTGATCAGCAAAGTTACACCATAGATTCTCCTGAAAATCGACCGTATTAAGAGATAACAATAGGACGATCACTGATTTCTTCCCGTAACTGTCTTTTCGTTCTTCACGTTTCTTTATTCTACACTTACCGAGAAAACCGTAAGTTATAAGGAGAAATTTTTAGTTTATGTTCCCCTCTGGTATTTATTCGACTTTTAGTGAAATATTTTATGGAAATACTGCTTGGAATTTTTGATAAATTATTTACTCATAACTAATATAATACTTTCCTTCTTTTTGTTGTTTTCTCTGTCTACTATTTAAATTTGTAATCCACAATTCTTTCAGTGGTGGTGTCGTATTGGTAATGTACATATATGCCGAGAAAATATGTTGATTTACGTTTAATTAGCATTTAATTTATTTGTTTTAAATAGAGCCTTATTGGTTCGTGGATATTTACATATGTTTTCATTAATTTCGAATATAATAGAAAATTTACGATTGCTCTCTGTTCCTGAATAAATTTCGTTCACGATTATTTAAATTTGTAGAGATATTCTACCACTAATTATTTCGAACATTGAAGAAATACATATTTCGTCATTAACGCCCTATTATAACCAGAATATATAATTTAGTCGTGAAAGACTAATTGATGTAACTTCCGTGTTGTTAAATTTGAATTTATTTACTTGAAATTATTTGTTATCGAAAGTATTATATATGAATTCCTTTACTTAATTACAGAATGACTCAATATGGTATTTGATGTATTTGAAACTAATAAGTAGTAATAAAAACATTTAAACTAACTAACTAGTGATTATTGATTAAGATTTCTGCACTTATTGTATTAGTTTAAACATTACAAGATACGAGGAGGGTTAAAAGTTAAATTATAATTCCCATTTCGTGCCAAATGCAAGAAAGAATTGAGCAAATTATATACATTAAGTTATGTGTCGGAGCAAGTCAACTTAGTTCGGTAGGTGAGTCGTTTGTATGCACTTGGGTCTGTTTCAGAACTATGAGTGAAATCAAAGTGCATTCGAGCGCCGAATAAAATATTATTATTAAATTTAAGTGAAGGCGTTAAGCTATTAGAAATTCAAGACAGACTTTAAGAACAATTTTGTGAGGAAACAAATGGTGCTAAAAGTATAAAGATGGTCGACGACATGTGGAGAATGAGCCGTATTCTTGGTGTGCAAGAGCATCAATTGCTGAACATATTGATCACAGAGTTAGCACGCAATGTATTGTACGACTGTAAGTAGATCATGACAAGTGGATTCGAGGGAATTCAGGAAGCTAGCTGTTCAAAGAGGAGGATCAACATAATGCCTGATAGTCAGAAAACAATTAAGGCCGTTATATTCTTAATTTAATTATCAAGTGTAAATTTCTTAAACATTATAAACAAGTCCTCAACGGACAATATTGTGGAATTGATATGGGTGCCAGGACGCGTGGAGTTTAAACACACTGCGATAGCCTATGAACTGGTCAAGCAGGGCTCAAAGTGGAATTTCACAAAACCAGAACTTGTATATGGAATCGCCTAGAATTTCGACCGATGGGAAATCTGGTAATGGCTAGAAAGAGAACCTAAAAAGAAATAGATTCTATCAGAAGGTCAACCCTATACTAAGACACGACTAGAAAAATTGGATGCTAGGATTTCAGCCAACCTAATTAAAAGCAATAGAAAAGAAATTAAGACTATCACCGGCTTAATACCCGGACATTGTCCTTTGACCATAGAACGTATATCGGGGTTGCGTACAACCCCAAGGACGCTGACATCACAGCTAATCTTTGTTGACTTCTAGTGGAATATACACTTATCAGTAAAATAAGGAAAACTTGTTGGTTACTTGAACTACAACCTTATACCTGCAAGGGATACAAAGGCTTTAGGATTACGTAAGTAAGAACTACAGGTCCATCGGGCTTGCTCACTACCCCAGTTTACATAACGTAAGATATTTTTCTTACATTTTTCTAGTTTTAGTTCATATATACCGCTACAATATATCAAGAAAGAAGGTAAATCCAACAGATTCCGACATAGTCAAAACTGTGTTGATTTGGTACAATGAAATAGAGAGTGATGATTATTATTATTATAATGCATTTAGTGAAGTAGAAGATAATGTTGAAGTAGAATCAGAAAATGAAGAATAATATTCATCAACCGAGGAATCAAGTGGAAAACAGAATCCTCAATGCAATCAAACTTTGAGTGTTAAAAATGGTTTTAAATGGAGCACACGAGAACTCCGAAAACTGCTGCAAGAAATATTGTTGTAAAATGCCTAGTGTTAAAAATAAACAGATCCCGATAAAAAATAATAGAAAGAATCGATATAATAATCGATCAAATTGGAATTAAATACATATATGCTAAAGATAAGGTAGAATTAATGGCGATAATAGGGCTTTTATGCATAGCAGGAGTACGAAAAGATGGACACCTTAGTGTAAAGGCAATGTTTTCTCCAGAAGCTCTCCAGGCCACGTATTTACAGATGCATTATGGGTGAGACACGTTTCAACTTTTTACTAATTTGTGTACGATTTGATGATAAGGAACAAAGAAATTGCATTGACAAATTTTCTCCTATAAGAAACATATGGACGTAGTTAAAAAATAAAAAACTGCAGATAGATATTCTCCCCACTGCTACTTAACAATTGTTGAACAGTTATTGGGGTTTAGAAACAAATGCCCATAACCATGGGCAATTGGTTTATTTCTGTGCCACTAGCCAAAAAAATCCTAGACAATAAAAACTGGATGAGATGGACAATAATAAAACTATTCTTTTTGTTACTGTCGGTCAACCTTAAAATATCATCTGTGATACTTTTTATAATCGCACAGTAGCGTGACAAAAATTGTTTAAATATTTTTGTCATTTTTGCTCGCTATGAGAGCGTATTTTGGATTCATATTCTATATAATTACATCCTTTCATTTTTAAAACGTTGTCTTTTTATTTCAAGGACACCTGTATATATATATATATATATATATATATATGTGCCTTCAAAGACTTTCCTCATGGCCTTTCCTATGGCCATGCTCATTGAAAATTATAAGTTTGTAATAAATTACGTGCAAGTTTTTGAAGGCACCTTACATATATACATATATATATATATATATATATATATATATATATATATATATATATATATTGATATAGTAACTAAAAGATATAAGAAGTAATTAATTGCGATGATAAGAATTATAAGAATAATAATATAATAATATAAAAGTTATAATTACATAGTTTCGTCTTATATATCAGCAAAAGTAAAATAAACTTCTCAGAGATCATTACATGGAAAATTTAGCATGAGGTTAACGGGTGGGTTCAATGGCCACTGATAATAATTTTATAATTTATAAAAGTAATAATTCAATTTATAAAACTAAATAAAAAAAAAACAACAGGTAACAGCGTATATATGTGATTTCTTTCATTCCGTCCTAAAATATTTTATTCTATGGTTTTACTACTTTGTAGGACGTTTGTGTCTCTAAGGTTCCTAATTGCAAGCCATGTATGTGTTTAGCTTACATATATATAACCTCAAAGAAAATGTGCAATTTAAAAGTTGAAATGGATCTAAATTTGACTAGCAAACTTTTAATAAATTACGGTAACTGCTAATTTTATATATATATATATATATATATATATATATATATATATATATATATATATATATATATATATAACTAATTAAGGAATTCAACCTAAGAAATATTGAAATAATTTGCTCTTTTGCATCTTTATTTGAATGTAGGCATGGAGGTTGACTTTGGGTGCAAATTAAAATACCTGACGAATGGAAATAGACAGGTAGGAGGCAACTAGGTTTCTGGAAGATCTAGGTGTTTTTTTACAACCGGAACAGGTCTTACTCAGGAGGTTGGAGGTATTTTATAGCAGGATAACAGGTCGGTTGGATAATGCGAGGTTCCTAACCTCAATAATCAATGTTGCGTTCGGAGAATTACTCAGCACGTTGTCAAAGTTCTAACTTTTCTCGTTGATAATTTTTTATAAGATATTTATTTTGTTTAAACACTGCTTTTTAAGTTAATTAAGTTAATATTTTTAACGCCCCACGCCGATAGCCTTTGTTTATGTGTATTTCATTCCATAGATAGCTTATTTCGACAATTTTATATGCAAATTGATATTAACTTATTAGTTTAATACCAATAAATTGATTTTTATAATTATTTCCAAAGTCTCTTTAAATTGATTTTATGATTTTACATGTATAATATTGTGTAATAGTAACAGAGGTTGATTATAAATCATGAGCTTATTAATATATCTTTAAGCTGATACCTAAACATCACAAATCACCCTACGGCGCGGGCGTAGTAATTACTCATGGCCTATCACTGCCCTCTGTAAATGGCGTTCAGCCGTTGGGGGATGCTAAGGGCGTCGTAAATAAGCTGAATAAGGAAGTAGTTCGAAATGGTGCTCAAGAATTTTGGTCATTGAAGCAGTTGAAATGTGAACTAGGGCATTATCCTAAAGAAAAAGTACAGAGTTCTCCATTGAAGTGAAGCCTTCTGCGTTGTATTGTACTGTGCAGTTAATCCAAGAGGGATGCATAGTACTGTCCTGTTAACGTTTCAACTTTTTGAACATAATTGATAAAAATAATTCCACTGCATTCCCCAAAAAACAGTAGTCATAACCTTTCCAGCCGAGTGTAGGACTCTATTCAAAGTACTTGCATCAGCTCAGCCTTTTGTTTCGATTGTTTCTTTATTTCGAGCGTATAATAGTGTATTTAGGTTTGATGAGCTAAAAGTCCTTCGGATAGTACAGAACCTTGTTTGTTTACGAAAACCGGGCCCTATATTATCAATTTATCAACATTTATTGAATTTATTGGCTGTTATATTTTAATCAGTGAGTAAGAGCAGATCATGAATTATACTGTATATATTTTACGAAACCGCCATTAGAATTTTTTTAATGAACTGGTAGCTTTGAAGCATATTTCGAAACAATGTGTTTTTCTAACAATTGAATCCACATTTGCCACTTAGTAATAGGATGCTGCATTTCACCCACATTATTTAAAGTGTATATGGCTGAAATAACTGAAATAATGGAAGAGAAAGTGCTGAGACGTGGGTATTGATACCGGTGAGATCGTCTTTTATACCTTGCATTTTGCAGATAACCAAATTATTGGTATTTGGCCGGAAACAGCAGGACAAATATATAGCAAATGGGATCTGGAAATAAATATAATGAAGATCAAATATCTTGCTATAGGAAACGAAGTTTCAAACACCCAATTAGAAAACGGCGAGATTGAAATTTGCATGGAATATACGTACCTGGGAGGGTTGCTTGGCACAACAAGGAAAGCCGTCGAAGAAATAAAGAAACGAGTAGCGCAGGCAAGAAAAAAGATTGATTGCATGAATAGAATATTTTGAATCCATGACCTCGAAAAAAACGGCGGAAGAAACTCTTATTAAACTCCATATAACAGTTTTCTTTTAATAACAGTTTTGTATATTATATGCTTGCGCCTTTTTTTTGAGCCTTGCCTGCGGCACTCGTTTCTTTATTTCTTCGATGTCTTTCCCTGTTGTGTCAAACTCGCCTCCCAGGTATCTATATTCCATGAAAACTTTAATGTCGCCGTTTTCTAATTGGATGTTTGAAGCATCGTTTCTTATAGATAGATATTTCATCTTCATTATATTTATTTCCAGACTCCATTTACTATTTTTTGCTGCAGTTTCCGTTCCAAATATCCCAGATCCTATTCATCATTTGCTATAATAATTTGGTTATCTGCAAACTGAAGATATAAAGGCCGGTCTCACCGATGTCAATACCCAGTTCTCAGCACTTTCTCTTCCAGTGTTTTAGTTGTTCCAGCCATATAGATTTAAAAAAAAATGTGGGTGAAATGTGGCATCCTATTATTATATGACAAATGTGGATTCAATTGTTAGATAATCACGTTATTTCGAAATATGTTCAAAAGCTGCCACTTCATTCACAAGAAATTCTAATGGCTGTTTCGTAAAATACAGTATAATTACTGATTTGCTCTTACCAAATGATTAAAATATGACAGCCAATACATTCAATATTTGTTGATAAATTAATAATATAGGGCGCGGTTTTCATAAACAAACAAGGACCTACACTATTCGAAAGACTTTTAGCGTCAAACAATAATGGCTGATGAAACCTAGATACACTATTATACGCCCGAAATGAAGACACAATCGTAGCAAAAGACTGAGGCTGATGCAAATACTCTGAAGAAGGCAAAGCCGTATATCCGGGCGAAAAGGTTATGGTTTTAATTATGTTTAAAACGTTAAAACGCTAACAGACGAGTACTATGAATCCCTTTTAGATCAACTGCACGGTACAATACAACGCAGAAGACCTCATTTAAGAAAAGAACTCTGTACTTCTTCTTTAGGATAATGTTCTAGCTCACATTTCAACTGTTTCAATGACAAAAATTCTTGAACTATATTTCGAACTGCTTCCTCATCCAGCTTATTTACTAGGGTCTTAGCATCCCCCATTCGCTTAAAGCCATTTACAGGGGGCAGTGGTAGATCATGAGTTATTTACTATGTCCGCGCCCGTGGAGCGGACGGTCGAGAAGATCGTCGATAATCGAGAAGGAAAACGTTCTCGGACAGTCGAGCCTCGAATTGGATCCGGAATCCCCTGCATAATAAGCCAGTGCGTTACCACTAATCAATTAGCCGACATATAAGTATTGCATAATTTATTTTTCTACCTACAGTTGCTTTTATAAAGAAACTAATTAATTTCTCTTAATTTTCACCAAAATTACACATATTTGTATGTAGTTTATTGAAGCGTGACTAGGCAAACCGCAAAATTAATAGCTAATTGTAATTTAACACAACCTGCGGAATTAGACACACGGACTATAATTTGATATCACTGGCATCAGCAAAAAACAAGCAAGATAAAAAAATTCAAGAGTTCATTAATAAATAAAATAAGTAATGAATTTAGGTTTCAGCCATGAGTCACATCGAAAACTGAACAGAAATCAAAGAATCTATAACCATTATGAAAAACATAGTTACTTTTATTATTTAAACATATCAATTTAACCAAAGCAAGCAAATATTCAGAAATTATAACTTTTTCAATAAAATTCGGTGATTTATGGAATTAAAGGCCTAAGAAAAGTCAGTGTATATGAATCAACAAAATAATAACATGAAGCAACAAAATAATAAATTCATGTTGCTAAATGAAATAGAAGTGTTATAATAGTAAAATATTTTCTTAGTTCACATAAAAATTAAACTCACTATAATATCATATTATTATAAATATCTCAATACCATAGAGATTTTAGCTATAATTTTGTTGAGACATAATTTAACCATCAATCGCATAATTAAAAGATAAAATATACAAAACAAAAAACACCTCCTGAAGCTATTAACAATGAACTTAGTTATTATGCAAAATATTCAATTAAATCGAATAGAACCATTTGCCGCGTGAATCTAAATATACATATACAAGAAGCAAGCTAGCGATGTAAAAACTAACTATGGAAACTTCTTTGATGTATATTTCCGGATCAACAAATGACGTTTATAATTAAAATCTAATTACCCAAATACACGTGCAATCTTCCGACGATTATAAATTGAAATCACAGTAAAAAGTATTAGATCGAGAATTATTCGTTTACAAAAAAGATACTTGTCTTATATTTAGAACGAAGTCAACATTTTAGGCAATAAATCAGGCTAGACAGATAATTTGCTGAATAAATAGGAAACGGGAAACAAATGACGCTTTCTGTCGAGAGTATAAATGCACCTGCCTGACAAGGATAAAAAATTGATTTCATCCGCAAAAGTTAAACAGATAGCATGAAGCTGCATCTAGGTAGTAATCAAGAATAAAACTAGTTACCGAAACTAGTGACATGGTAGTAATTATAGGCGCAAAGTCATATGGAAATAAATACCGAGGAATAGCATATAGGACTTATTGCTAACATTAAATAAAGCGACAGATGTGAAAATAATCACACGAAATATGAGCATACCCTAGAACTTACTGATAATTTTTCAGGAAAAGAAAATATCTAAACAATTAACCAATGCATAATCTATGCCATAATTCAAGAAATTTTCCCCGAAAATATGTACAAAGATTACTACTAAAAATATAAAGATTAGTGATGACTTTTCATGGTAAGCAGATGCGTAAAATTTATAAATTTAGAGAATTTATAAGTGCAATATGTAGCGGGTCGATCTATTGTTTAGTTTCATTAATTGCTTGAGTTCTACTGAGTAAATATGTAACGAAAAGCGACACGGTAATGTCTACACATCTAAAAGAACTGAAACGACAAATGCAGAGTTTATATTATGTAATATAACTTTGTGTTTGAAATCGCTATTGCACGATATAAATGAATAAAAAGTGTTGTTATTTGTAGCAGATGGAGCTGCATATATGAAGGCGGCTGGCCAGATCTTACGACAAAAATACAGTGGTGTGACGCATATCACATGTTTCGCACATGTTCTTCATCGAGTATCAGAGGAAGTCCGAAAATGCTATTCGAATGCAGACAAATTGATATCTACTGTCAAGAAAGTTTTTGTAAAGGCACTTGCACGCAAAAATTTATTTCGTGAAAACCTTGCACATGTGCTATTACCACCGTAATCTGTTATAATGCGCTGGCGAACGTGTATTGAAGAAGCATCCTATTATACTATGCATTTTGACGACGTTAAAAGCATAATACAGCTATTGGATTCGAATGATGCTGTTTCTATTTTACACGTTCAACAAGTATTCATGGACCCAACTATTCAGGTAGGTTTACCCGATATTCATGGACATTAATTCCAGAATACCAGTAACCATTCACCATCTAGAGGTTACTCCCACTACCCCACAATATTTTATAAATAACGCCATCGATATTATACAAATAAACTCACATTATTAGAGATAGTTAAGATAAACATATTGAAATGTCTGTTTTGTTAAACGAAATCTTGATTGATTTTCATCGTCTGATAATTCAGATACACCTGAAACTGATGATACCGAAGTCTGCTGAAACCGATAAATCTGACATTATCATAAATTAATTTACCAAACACACAAATATATACTTTTAAAAATAAGGTTATGTTTATTTGAACCTCATTGGAACAAACAGCTGATCGCATTTAACCAACGAATAACATTTAATACCACAATTTTCTAGGGTGTAAATTATTTGGTAGATTTACTTGCTTAATTTCCTTATTCGCTATTTATAATACCCAATCTATAGAATAAATTAAATTTTCTTGCTTACTAAATAAAATCTGCAGATTTTTATCGTTTATAATACCGGCCCTTAAACTTCTTTTATAATCGTTTAAAGTAAGTAAATTATTTGTTATTTTTGCGCTAATATGAAGAACTAGTAATTTTGGATGTATATTAAACTTTTGCTTTTAAGTTAAAAAAAAACATTAAAGAAACGACGAAAAGTTACATAAATATTATGATGAATCTGCTTATTCCCATGGAATCATTTTGAAGTGGTTCACCGCTTTTAAAAGTGGTTATATAAGCACAGAAGATGCTGAATGTCCTAGGCCTTCATTTAGGTAACTTCACCTAAAATGATCATACCGTTGTTCAGTAAAAAGGTGTTGTTCAAAAAAAGTGTGTAAGGTAGCAAATACTACATCTCAACCGGGTATACAGTATGTTACGTCAACCTTTTAATAAGAAAAAGCTAACCGCAGAATGACTGCCGCGTTTGCTTATTCTTGAGCATCTGGAAACTCTTGTTAT
This sequence comes from Melolontha melolontha, assembly GCA_935421215.2. NCBI lineage: Eukaryota > Metazoa > Arthropoda > Insecta > Coleoptera > Scarabaeidae > Melolontha > Melolontha melolontha. The sequence goes on along the minus strand of OW285237.1, from coordinate 124,618,128 downwards.
AATTTCAAATGACTCTGTGACACCGAAGATGAAATTTGAATCACTATTCTCTAAAGATGAAAACACAGTTAAAGCAATAGACTTCTTCTGATGAACGTGCTCTTCAGCCAGTTATGATCACCTTTTTGGGGGTATTGCAAAGGTGTAATCTTTATTGACTATTTACAGATGAAAAATACAATGACCCACTGATATTATGCTGATGTATTAATATGTTTCGATGCTGAATTGAAGAAAAAATGAGCTAATTTATTCAAAAGTTTTGTTCTATCAGGAAAACGCACTCTATTATTCATCTGCCCTAATCGTAATATTTGTCGAATTAGGATACAAACAGATCTGGCTCCGAATGACTTCTTCCTGTCTCAAAACTTGAAAAAATATCTTGGTGGAAAGTGATTCGAGACAAATGAGGAGTTGATGGCCACGACAAATTCCTATTTCGGCGAGCTTTTGCAATAATACTTTTTAGACGACTCCAAAAAATGTAAATAATTTAATAAATGAAGTAACAACGAAACGCAAAAGCCATTAATAATAACACAAACAAAAAACATAACAATAACGCATTAGAGATCAACTCATAACTTTACATCTTTGCGGGTATTTTGACAGGACTACAGTATGTTATTTATCTTCATAGCCTACTAAAATTTTTTGTGGTTATTATGATTTTGAATGTATATTTTTCAAGTCAGCATATGAATCTTTTATTATATTCATTATTTATGAGCAAAGTACAATTGATTGGGAATTATGTTGAAAAATAAAATATATTTTTACTCTAAAATAGGTATTTTATTGGAAAGTAACTGTTCCTGTAAATCACCCTCGTAGATAACATAATTAATAACAGACTAACTTTTAAATATCGTAAGCCTAAATTTGAATCATTAACTGTCGGTAGAAACGCATTTATTTAAAATTAGAATTAAAAATATATTTCAGTTTTTATAGGTATTGTAATAAACGAGAAAAGAAATACATTTTTATCCTTTTGCCACTAATCTGCTTATATACATTAGAATTTTCTTAATCACAAATGTTTACAGTTATGTTTACGCCTTTTAAACGCTCGTAATCATGAAAGTAACGATCCCGATTAAGAAATACAGCATTGATGACAGGCAGAAAATAACATATTAAACTATTTCTCTAAAAGCAACTTTATAAACTAGTAGCAAGAGTTCTTTTGCAACCGGTATTTTTTTTTACTTATTAATGTAATTTAATTAATGCGCTTATATCATTAGACTAAATTTAAATCGAATATCATAAAATTGCTTTAATGTCCGCGATATTCGATAAAATGATACATACCGTTCGGTTCACATTCTTTACTACCAGAAGTTGTCTTTAAGAAAACACACACTTAAATCTTAAAATGAACATGGAAATTTTAGAAGAGTAAAAAAATAAAAAGTCATGGTAATTAGATCTATAAATAATAAATAAAAGTACATTTTATTTATTTAATTTGAATATTATCTAATACTATAATTCACGGAGTTTTTTCTGTTATCATATAGATTTTTGAATGTAACAAAGCAAATTGCGGGTATTTTTCAAGTTGCATATTTCAATTTCATTCCAAAATAAATATCTCTGGAAATAATATTTTAATTAGCTAATTTACTTTATATATGTTCTCTAATATTGGTAAGATTAAACTAGACTGACATGCGATAACTAAAGTTCGGGTTTTTATGCACAAGAAATGCTTTAAATATGCGCATAAATATGTCACGTTCTTCTCAAAAATATGTCAAATATGTGTTTCATTATTCAAATTTATGCATTTTTATGCACTTTATTTGTATGTATTTCGCTTACTGAAAATCAAGGAAAGAGTAAATTTATACATAAAAAATAATTATTATTACATAATATATGATTGCATGTAATATAATTCTAACATCGATAGGATTATATATATATATATATATATATATATATATATATATATATATATATAATAACTTCGTGACCTTGGTATGATATGGTAAACCTAATCAGTAGGCGATTAAAGGTCTGTATATTACTTCAAAATATATGTATTTAAAAAAAACTCTACATGTTTCGGCTGTATACGCCTTTTTCAAGAGAATACAAAATATGAATGACAGGATATAAATGTCAAGTAATTAAGTTGCTATGGTTTGAATTATTCAAAGATACATTCTAGTAATAATAATAAATCATGCCTTAGTATTCCAAAAAATAGATAACAAGGTGTGAAAATATGTGTTGTTCGCTGCTAGCAATTTGTGTCTCCTTCTGGGTATGAACTTGTGTGTTGGTTGTTGCTGGCAGCTTGCGTCTCTCTATGGGTGTGTGGTTTTGTTTGAGAGCGTAAGTGTAGGATTTTGTATGTCGGTGCGTTCGTGCGTGTGTTTAGTGATCGGTCGCATGAATTTAGAGAGGACGGATAACCAGCCGTTGCGTAGGGCCGCCAACCCTTTCCCGACAACTTCTTTACAATTCCGTGCAGTACTTCGACGGTCTGACCCCCGCCCCAACGAGGCAAGGCGCAGACAGGCGAAGCGCACCCTGCACGGGGTTGCTCATCGCAACTAAGGGAACACTCTTAGTGGCTACCTCGGTCGACGATGGTCACACTTATGCCATCTTAACGTTTTCCGCCGAAGCGGGGGCATAGCACACACGTCGAACGTGTGTGTGCTGTTAACGGCAACCTAGCCAGGTTGTCGCCCAGGACCGGTCCTAGTGATGTGTGCATTGCGCGGCGACGAGATAGCGCCGCGTAGCATGGTTCCTCACTCTTGCTGGAAAGGCGGAATGGCACCTGACTGCCCAACGGGCAGACCCCCCTAGAGTTTTGTAGCGCATATGCTAGGCTGCAACCCAGTAGAGGACCACATCAGCAAAAAACTGAAAACAGGGATAGGCAGGGAAAAGCAAGACATGAGTTAACAACAGAAATGATATAAAAAATCTTAGCAGTATATACTATAATTTAATTTTGTAACGATCTACAATTTACCATCATATTATATTTTTTTTTTTTTTTTGTTATATACCTTATGTTATTTAAATATCATTTAAATATCATATACTTTTGCTTATCATGATGACTGTTCCGTGTTTTGATTCCTGTCTAGTTGTCCGAGCAGGTTTTCGTGGTTTTCCTTCTCGTTTTGAGCGAATGCCGACAACTTTGTATCTTAAGTCGCTCCACGGGCGCATACGTAATAATAACTCATGTCTTGCTTTTCCCTGCCTATCCCTGTTTTCAGTTTTTTGCTGATGTGGTCCTCTACTGGGTTGCAGCCTAGCATATGCGCTACAAAACTCTAGGGGGGTCTGCCCGTTGGGCAGTCAGGTGCCATTCCGCCTTTCCAGCAAGAGTGAGGAACCATGCTACGCGGCGCTATCTCGTCGCCGCGCAATGCACACACCACTAGGACCGGTCCTGGGCGACAACCTGGCTAGGTTGCCGTTAACAGCACACACACGTTCGACGTGTGTGCTATGCCCCCGCTTCGGCGGAAAACGTTAAGATGGCATAAGTGTGACCATCGTCGACCGAGGTAGCCACTAAGAGTGTTCCCTTAGTTGCGATGAGCAACCCCGTGCAGGGTGCGCTTCGCCTGTCTGCGCCTTGCCTCGTTGGGGCGGGGGTCAGACCGTCGAAGTACTGCACGGAATTGTAAAGAAGTTGTCGGGAAAGGGTTGGCGGCCCTACGCAACGGCTGGTTATCCGTCCTCTCTAAATTCATGCGACCGATCACTAAACACACGCACGAACGCACCGACATACAAAATCCTACACTTACGCTCTCAAACAAAACCACACACCCATAGAGAGACGCAAGCTGCCAGCAACAACCAACACACAAGTTCATACCCAGAAGGAGACACAAATTGCTAGCAGCGAACAACACATATTTTCACACCTTGTTATCTATTTTTTGGAATACTAAGGCATGATTTATTATTATTACTAGAATGTATCTTTGAATAATTCAAACCATAGCAACTTAATTACTTGACATTTATATCCTGTCATTCATATTTTGTATTCTCTTGAAAAAGGCGTATACAGCCGAAACATGTAGAGTTTTTTTTAAATACATATATTTTGAAGTAATATACAGACCTTTAATCGCCTACTGATTAGGTTTACCATATATATATATATATATATATATATAGCTATTATTAATAACTATTCACTTTCGCAATGTGTATATCTAGTGTTAATAAGAATTAAAATTTTTTTCTTATTTATTTTATTGGCCGTGTGCATAATATTAAAATAATAAGCTTTTTTTTTGGTTTAGCGACCCTTATTGAATTTCAATTAACACGAAATAAATTGGTGAGTTTGTATCCTTTAAATTTTAAATGTTAAATTTTAATTTTCTTTACTCTAATCAATATTTTAATTTTAATTCATTCATATAATGTAAATTTAATTCTTACCTTTCGTTGTAATTTTTTTTTAGTTCTAATCACTTGAAAAAGACTTAATTATATACTAAAAAGTCGAAACGTCGTTAGTTAAATAAATTGAAATTCAATAAAGGTCGCTAAACCAAAAAACGCTTATTATTTTAATATATATATAGTAAATTCAATCAGTTGGCGACTAAAGGTCTGGCTTTACTTGAAAGTATATATATTTTAAAGAACCCTACATGTTTTGGCAATGATGCCTTTATCAAGGATATAAAATATAAATCGATTGATTTATATTTTATATCCTTGATAAAGGCATCATTGCCGAAACATGTAGGGTTCTTTTAAATATATATACTTTGAAGTAAAGCCAGACCTTTAATCGCCAACTGATTGAATTTACCATATCATACCAAGGTCACGAAAATATTATATTTATATATATATATATATATATATATATATATATATATATATACATATATATATATATATATAGCTATTATTAATAACTATTCACTTTCGCAATGAGATCTACTTAACTTATTATTATTATATACCAATTAATAATAATTAATAATAGTGCTTTTCTAGATTTTCGATACTAATATTTTGTCTTCTATTGCTTAAAATATTTTCTTTCGACTTCAACTGAAGTTATAGGTGCATATTTTAATGACACCAGATGTTCGGGTTCTAAATGTAAATTATTATCTTTATCAGACGAACTTAATGATAGTGATAAAATCTTTGATATTCCTGTTAACTTTTGAAAACCATCATTTTTTGTTCTAACACTATAAAATTTATCTAGTATAACTTTACCAGTTCGACCTGGAACATTTTTCAATAAATTTTCATAATGTTCTACAATAGAAATTGACTCTAATAAAGATATTTGGTCAGTCCCTATTTTTTTAATTCGTCCACTTGAAGAACTCTAATGAGTTTTAATATACGTCAACTAATCTAAAATCTAGTGTTTTTCGATAAACTTTTGGATTTTATAATTGATTTCAATTCTCATCTGATCGTTTTTATTATAAACTAATGAAAATCAAAAAAATGCGATTTTATGTTAAAAATGTAAAAAAATATTCACTTTAAGCACACAAACTAAAAATATGAACTAAAAGCATAATTTTATACAAAATATGTAATTTTTTTATACCCTTAATCGCATTACTTCAATGTAGATTGGATATATCCACAACATTGGGAATTTGGGATAATATTCCTAATAATAAAAATGTTTTTTACATGCTAGAGTATCACAACTTCTTCAAATAATAAATATTTGAAAACTACATTATTTGTTTTATTTTCAAAAGAGATTTAGCTATGAACTTTTCACAAGTAAAGATTAATCGAGAATATTATACTGCAGACCTATGTATTTCAACTGTGAAAATGTAAAATTATTGGTCATTCTCTGTTGCTTAAATTTTTAATAAAAATATCAGCTAATTTATAGATGGTGCTTCTCAGAAATTCCCGGAATGTGAAAGAACACAATAAATTGTTCTTACAACTTATTCCCTACCATCCCCTACCTCTCCCTCCGCATGAATATATTGATCCCAGCGACTTGTCCATGACTGGAAGCAATACTGGAAGTCTTCGCATATTAAAGTGTACAACACTGCCCGTGATTCGGTCTAGATCTCCTCAATCGTCTCAAAACGGTGCCCCTCATCCTTCAGATTTCTTCGGAATCAGGAAGAAGTCACAAGGGGCTAGGGGGGGGGGGGGGGGGGGGGGTACGGACGGAGTGACAGTACTGCCGACATCGTGGAGTCTAGAAGCCGATGTACAACAAGTGATCTGTGGGATTGTTGGTTCATTGTCGCGGTGTAGGATTCACGAATTGTTGCTCCACTTAGGAGGCCGCTTACGTCAAATGTCTTTTCTTAGTCGCCGAAGAACGTAACAATCAAATCGTCCATTAACTGTTTCACCTAGTGGAAGAAATTATGTGCACGCGATGCCAGCAGGGTCAAAGAAGCAATTCAGCATAGACTTGATGCTGTTTCGAACTTACCGCCCTTTCCTCGGTCGTAGTGATGACTGAGATGACTGCTGCTTTATTTCGAGATCATACCCGTACATCCATGATTCTTCGGCAGTAATGATTCTGGTACTGAAATTCGCATGCCTTTAGGCAGTTTCTTTCAGCTCTTTCCACACACAAACACGATGCCGCTTTTGTTCAATGCTGAGTAATCTCGGTACAAGCTTTGCAGCAATACGCCGCATGATGAGTTCGTCCAACAGAATACGCTGACAAACGCCAGATGGCAAGCCGACAATGTCATAGATTGTTCTTCTTCGGTCTTGCAGGATGGCATCGCGCACTTTAGCCACATTTCGTGGCGCGATTTCAATCGATGGATTACCGGAATGCTCATCATCATCATCAACAGATACGCGTACATTTTTAAAACGGTTGTACCACTCACAAGTTTGCGTCTGGCCTATAGCATTCATACCAAACGCTTGTTTAATCATTTTCAGAGTTTCCGCTGCCGCTTTACACAGTTAGAAACATAATTTAATGCACATTCTTTGCTCTTTCACATCAGAGATTGTAGTGTCGCAGAATAACTTAAACACAACTCAACAAATATGAACACAAAAACTATTTCTCACCACCTGACAAAGTACTGGTTGACAGACTGACTTAGTATAGATGTAGCTCGCACCAACTAGCACTATAGAGCTGCACTACCACCGTGAGCCACATTCAAATTGCGGGAATTTCTGGGTAGCACCTCGTATTATATAAATCTTCCATACCTATCTCGTCGAATCTAATGTTTATGTTCATGTTTACATTTCTTCTCTGTTCGTTCAATTCTTATGTGTATATCTTTAGCTTCAACACTTACTAAGTCAATTAGTTCATTATAAGTACGTACGACGTCTGCTGGAAAAACTGAAATCTAATAGTTCAAGTGAATTTCGCGTTTTCAAGTGTCATATTCGCAAAATGTATTTTATTTGCACGGCATTTAAAAGAAGGTTAGCGTAAAAATGTAACTTTCGCGTTAAAATTTTCTAACCATAACCACTTATGATATCCAATGTAGTCTAACGTCGAAACAATGAATCCATTAACTTGAATTAACTTTTGGGGATGGATCACCAGCCAATAATAGTGTTTACAGTTGGTTTGTCGAAGTGTGAACGCATCACCTTAAGACACGAATTTCCTGAATGTAGTTGATCGACGCCTGGAATCGTAACTTTAGAAAATCTAAGAACAGTGGTTGGTATACAACAATTTCTTTTTTGATATCAATGGTGACAGTATTAACCCGTTGAATTTCTAGACAGGAAAAATGTTGAAGTTGCCCAAAATCCCAAATAACAAAAATAAAGTAATTAGTGAGCAATTTTCATCTGAAGCAGCTGTTGAAGAAATATTTCCAACATTGGTTTCCGAAGTATCAGCTGCTAATGAAAAAATATTTCGCAAGTTAGTCAGTTATTTTAAGCATATGCAAAAGTGTATTGATGTCAAAGGTGAATACTTTGATTAACTTACTTAAAGTTGATTAAGAAATTGTATGTATTTTTTTTGGCCCTACACCATTGTTATGGTAACAGGGATTTTTGGATTATATATATATATATATATATATATATGTATTTTTTTTTACTTAGCTTTCGGCAATATTCCCAACAGCCCTCGTATTATATTCCTGTACGTATTTCCAGAAGCTAAGATATACAGTAGTTACATTCGATTCTCATACAATTTACAGTTTAAACAAAATTATTTGTCGAGGTGCCCACGGTTTTTCGCTAGTAAGTAGTTCTGCTTCTTGTTAATTAAAAAATATTTAGGATTCCGTTTAAAATTAATATTTCAAGTGGGTGATGTCTAATTAGAAAGGAGTATATTTGTATAAATATTTTATTTTTATAATAAAGATAACAATAATTTAAAAGGATTCCGCTAGAAGGGAGATCTGGGGTTATGGCTAGAAAGAAAACGTAAAAGGAAATCGAGGCTAACGGAAGGTCAACTTCATACTAAAACACTACTAAGGGAGCTGTACACTAGGTTTTTAACCAACCTGATTCGTAGTAACAAGAAAAAATTAAAATTATTAACGAGTTAATAACCGGACATTGTCCTTTAAGGAAGCATCTGCACAGCATGAGCTAGGTTAGCATGCTCTGGTGTAGGAAATATGAAAAACAGGAGGAAAAACTAGCCTTTATATAATATGCACTTGTGAGGAACTGAAGGTACTCAGACAGAAACACCTCGAAAGAGATCTATTGGATCCTACAAGGGTACTCAAACTTCCCATGAGGAGGATAGTGGCTTTTATCGACACAAGATTAACGGAGTGGAACTGAGAGATGTATTAGGGATGGTACATAGAATAATGTGCTCAAGTGCCTGAACGTGCTGGCGTCCACTCCAAAAGATGAGAAGAAGAAGAAGAAAAGAAAAATTTATAACATTAAGAGACCTCAGATTAAATAATATTATGATGGCTCTTGAATGTAGCATATTATCAACGAAAAATTAAGTATCCAAGCATCAAACAACAAGAAAATGTGTTTGCAGCAATAAAAGTGTTAAGAATCTATTCGACTGATCATGCTAGAGTATGCAACAAAATAAAATATGATGTGAACGTATTATATCGATTGACGTTGTATTATATTGATAGCAACAAATTATAGCGCATTTAGAATACCTGTAAGTTATTATAATAATATGATTAACTATAGATTGTTATACTATGTTACATATGTAGCGTTAATTAACTTGTATCATAGATTTTCATCAAGTGTTTAGCTCATTTTTGCTTGCCTTATCATTCATTCCACTACACGACTATTGCATCCAGTACTACGTGATTACTTTAACATGAAAATTTATAAAACTAAAATTAAAATTATCACAATGTATCTTAGAGAAATCTCTTAGAGATGATCGGATACTCAATTATCGAAAGAGTACAATAAATATTATAAAAGAGATATATAGACTTTCAGCAGGCAAAGTGAATCAAATAACCATCACGAATTGGGTTTTGAAACGCCGCTGCTTCTCGGCTGCGTAGAATGTTGACCACTTAGCCATACCACTGTTGTTTACAGTAACTTTATGACGTTACAAAAAGATTGAAAGGATTCTATGGATTGATAAAATATAGATACTTCAGTCTAAACATGAAAGCACAAAAAAGCAGAAATGGTGGCATGAAAGTTCGCCATCTCCATGAAAAATACGTCACTAGTTTCGCCAATAAAATCAAATAAATTTTTGTGATTTCGAAAGAGTTTGTTGTTGTTAATTATTTACCATGTGGACAAGTCATCTGTACTGCTTCTTTTTTAATACATCAAACCATCAACCATCAAAGTTTCAATCGCTGCTATTCACAGCATCGGTTTCAAAATTTTTGAACCATTTCCATATTTTTCAGAAGTAGCCAGATCAAGTATCTTTTATTCGGCAAAGAAACTTATGGGAGACTCATTTTTCAGACGACTAAGATGTGATTGCTGCTGTGATGAGTGGCTACAGAACAATACAAGAATTTTGTCCAAAAACAGCAAACTTTTACCTAATCGATAGGTCAAATGTTAAGTTTTGACGTGTATTTGTTTTTAACCTCATTATAATCAGTTATAGCAATAAATTACCAACCACAATTCCAATTGAACATTCGTGTATGTGAATTAAATTTTCATTCTTCTTCATCAAGTACATATTTAATTTCCCTTTTCCATTTTCCATTTTTGGATGTAAGCTATTAATGGATAGAGATCTACTTTACACAGGTGCTATAAATATCATTATCTGACATGCGCATATGATGGCAACACTATATTTCGTACTACTGTGTAACGTGATATTTAATTGAAAAGTTTTTGATAGAAACACTAATTTCATTTTTGTATGATTTGTAATACAATTACTAGGTACATTATATTTACCGTATTACAAAACTTAAATCTCTCTGTACGACTGATACGTTTTTTTGATTTGGGATTCGGCAGTAATCGAGACGTATCCTGGACAATGTGCGAAAATACTGCGGTAAGAGATAGATATTTGCAAGTTTGCTGACAATAGCAGCAGGCGTTCTTAAAAGGATCAAAAGAGATCCCAAAGAATGACCTTCGAACTGCATGTGTCCACTAAGTACTAATAAAAAATATGACAAACTTTTAAAATGTCTAGAAATCTTATTATAATTGCACAGAATCATACAAGCGTGTCAGGATGGTGAAATAATATCCCAGGAGACGATTGATGTCGTCTCTATATTGCTGTCATTCAATATAAGAAATTCTACAAGGCAAAAAGTGCAAAAGTATAAATTTAAAATTTTGGGCGGTAATATATATTCCACAATCTAGTATTTGCACACAATATTTATATAAGTTGATAATTTATTTATTTATTTGCTTATTTGCACATTTATTTATTTAGATATTACATGCTACCTAATCTTAAAATTTGTCTGTAATAAATAACCACAAATAACAGGAATTAACAAAATAAACGGAAACTCTAATTCAAATGAAAATCTACACTATTTACATACTTAAAAAATGCAGTTTTCGTGCAATTAAATACATCCATATCAATCGGCAAGTCGTTCATTTTTTTGGTAGTTGAATTTATTGGATTGTTGTGTTCATACATTGTTCGATGATAACCCACAGAAAATACATTGTTATTTCTTGTAAACGCCGTTTGTACTTTCATATCGAAAAATGACAGCAACTCCGAGCACCTTATGTAATTTTTGAAGATTTTGATTCCGAATTTGAGATATGCTTTTCTCCGTCTTGATTCTAACCACTTAATGCTCAAGAGGCGAAAACATTCCGAATAATTATAGGCATTTTTGTCGACATTTAATTTATACAATAAGTAAGTTGCCATGTTACGTTCAACTCTTTCAATAGGCTCACGATATGTAGAGCCATAGGGATTTCATACAATACAATAATATTCTAAGATCGGTAGTACTAGTGAATAATACGGTTTTATAATAGCAATAACACTTCTAAAATCACGTGACTGTCGCTTATTTTATTTGCTCTACACAAGATATCATCAATGTGCAAGTGGAATCTCAGTTCAAAGTCCAGAGTGATTTCCAAATCTTGGATCAATTCTAGTGTCTCAAAAGGAGAATTATTTAAATAGTATTGTGCTGCTAAAGTCCCATTTTACTTCGTGGCAAATTATATGACTTTACATTAATTAATATTGACTGGCATGTGATTTCTAATAGACCACAAGTAAAAAGCATTTAAATCTGATTGAAGTGTGGTACAGTCGTTAGGATAACGAATACGATAACGAAAAGTTTCATATTATCAGCAAAAAAAGAAACGACAGGGATGAAGAATTTTATATCGTTTATAAATAGGACAAAATAAGGACAAAATAGGGCCCAAATGACTCCCCGAGGTACACCGGATGTAAGAATAACATATCGTGACATAGTATTACCTCTGATAACATTTTGAACACGATCCGTTAAGTATGAGGAAAATTATGCTAAAACATTTGCAAGTATGCCGTATTTTTCCAGTTTCAGTAAAAATAAAAAGTGGTTAACTTGGTCGAACACTTTTCTAAAATCACTGTATATAGAATCCACTTGATATCTCTCTCCGACACTCTCCATACTATAATTACAATATGTCAATAAGTTGGTGTGATTGCTACAGCCGTGAACGAATCCATGCTGTTCCGGAATAGGATGCAAGTAATCCATTACCTACCAAAGATTTAAGCATCTTGCTAATAACATGACAGGCAAGTTACTAATAGGATGATAATTACGAATTTTTGGTCTATTGTACGACTTATACGTTAGAGAAATAAATCCATTCTAAGGGAAAACCTCCAATATAGTGTATAGTGTATAGTATATAGTATATAGTATATAGTATATAGTATATAGTATATAGTATATAGTATATAGTATATAGTATATAGTATATAGTATATAGTATATAGTATATAGTATATAGTATATAGTATATAGTATATAGTATATAGTATATAGTATATAGTATATAGTATATAGTATATAGTAATTAGTATATAGTATATAGTACTTAGTATATAGTATTTATGTCTTTAGCTACGATAGAATTATCGTAGTGAGATAAATCCATTCGAGTTGTCATATACTGATAATAAACATATATCCTTTGATAATTTTCTGCAAACCAGTTGCCAATAACCCTTGGTGATCAGATGATGCTTCATGATATCATATTCTCAAGGAGATCTCGTGTTTTCCTTTTAGAATTCATGAAATAACAAATTAATGAGTTAGAATTTAAATTATTCTGAATATAGAATATAAAGCGTCATAAAGTCATTTGAAATACTGATCTTGGTAGTTGGTCTTAAAAACTTAAAGCTATTATACGCATTTATATTAGCCGCCGAATAGCTTCAATATCTCTTAAAATCGCTTTTCTTTCTTTTAATGAATCGTTTAATTTCTGTCGAGAAACATGGAGACAAATTTCCTGTATTAGGTAAACACTTCGGAACATAATGTTCAGTACAGTGTATAATATGTTATAAAATATATTCAGTACGACGGAAACATAATATATCTGACATATTATAGTCGCCTATAATCCAAATAGTAGCATTTGAGATTTGCTGTCTATTTCTTTCATATAAATATTGCTTTGCAGATATTTACCGGAACATAAACAATAATAATATAGAATGCTTCAATATTTTGTATGAAATTGTTACTGTATATTCAATTACTGCCCATATAGTAAAATTGTATGAATTTCTCATTTGCGTAGATAATATATCTTTGACGTTATAATTTACATTAAACTTTACATAAAATAAACTTTTACAATAACACTTTTACTTTACACACAACTTCTTTTATGGTGATATAGTATAGCCTCATACACCTTTGCAAAGTTGGTAGGATTGATATGGGCCTGTAATTGTTAACATCAGAGTTATCTCCTTTTTTGTGTACAGGGCATATACTGGCGACTTTCCAGATAACAGGTTGCAGCGATAAATTAAGTATCTTGCAAAGAGGCTTAGCAAATATTCATGCACAATCACGAAGAAGGGAATGCTATCATGTCCGGAGATGAAAGTATTCTTTGATTTTTTTAGTTGATTCAGTACATCATCATATACAACACTCAGAATATTCAATGATTGCAAATTTGTATGCAGCCCTTGAATGTCACCACTGCTATTACCTGGCAAAAATACATCAGAGAAAGCTGATGCAAAAGCATCAACAATTCGGTGAAGGTAGTAGAATTCAGAATCGTCGTTATAGAGTTTACCAGGAATTCTGGAGCTACTACGTTTGGATCTTACAAAGCTCCAAAAAGATTTAGAGTTATACAGAAAGGAATTCTGAGTACAGTCAATATCATTTTGATAGGCCGTAGCTATATTATCCTTAGGAATTCTACGCACAGCCTGAAATTCACGTTTGAAGATATCATCCCCAGTCCGCTTCCATCTTCGATGATAATAAAGCTTCGAATCCAATAATTTTGTCATAGATGGTGTAAACCACGGAGGAAAACGTTGCTTCTTACTATTGTGACAGGTATTAGGAATACAAGAATCCATCACGGAGTATATTACACAGTATAACATATCAACAGCCGTGTCAACATCCAAAACGGCATCAAGGAAGGAGCAATCAATAGAGAGTAATTCAGAATAAAATTTTTGAAAATTTGCCTTCCTGAAATTGTAACGCCTGTTGTTATTTATTGGGAGTATGGGGAGTATAATTGGAGTAGATAGAGAGTGCAACAACAAATCAACTGCGAGCGCAGGATGAATCATGTAATACATTCAGCTCATAATTCATATTACATAGGACTAAGTCTAAAATTCTATTATTCGCATTGGTATAGCATTGCACTTCGTCAAACCAAGAGATTCCATAAAAGATAACATAAGATTGCATTTAGCGTCATTACGCATGGAGCTGTCACAAAAAGTCGGAAGATTGAAATCACCGACTAACAGCACTGGCTTATTTAACAAGAGTATCTCAAGCATATCAAGAAACTGTACCAAGGCACCAACACCAGTATCTGGTGGAATATAAATTACAATAAAGAACGAAGAAATATTGCAAGCAAACTTTGCAAACAATTACATCAAATGAAGGCACCGCCATCTTAATATCACCTTCATGTTGAAAATAATCACCTAATGCCAGCAAAACACCACCACCAAAAGATTTACCGGTTACGATTGCTTCTCTGTCACATTTTATAACACTGTAAGTAGGTGGAAAAAGTTCGTTATTTGAAATAAAATCACATAACCACGTCTCAGTCAAAAAAATAGCATAAAAAATGGATGAATATACACTGGTCAGGATTGTATGTGTTTTACTTCGGAGCCCACGGACGCTCTGATAGTAAAAATGGAGAGGATAGGTCCTGTTGGTTTCAATTAGTTTAAACTTGAAGCAATTTTAGGAATGCCACTTATATATTTAACTCTGATATCCCTTTCTCCTCTCGACTTGCGTTCATTGAGTTCATCCCTAACATTTTTATAAAGCTGCGACACCATTGGTGTACGGTCGCGAGTTATAAATACCCTAGCAAATATAGGATTATCTTTCAGTAATCGACCCTTTTTCAAGACCTTCGCGACCATACCGGGCTGAAGAGCAACCTTAATAGGACGCTTATTCTCCAGTTTTGAAAAATAACTATTCAAGAGATGGTGCTAAGGCATATTGTCTTAGCATATGCCTTAGCACCATCTCTTGAATAGTTATTTTTATTGAACAAGTGTCTTAGTACCTTTTTTAGCTATTAGGCCATAATATATTTACAAATCAATGTAAACTTTATTAACGCAAATCTTCTTCTTTTTCTGATTCTTTGGGTTGGATGCCATGGCACTTGCGCACATTGTGTCCTTAATAAAAGCCATTATCCTCCTCAGGGGAAATTTAATATTGGAAGTGATCTATTGGATCCTCGTAGAAACCAGTAGATCACTTCTCAAATATTTCTGTCTGAGTCCCTTCAGTTCCTCACAAGTGCGTATTACATACATAAAGGCTAATTTTCTACTACACCAAGGCCTACTAATCAAGCTCATGATGTAGAGATACTTCCTTAAAGGACAATGTCCGGTTATTAAGCTTAATTTCTTTTTTATTATTAGGAATTATGTTGGCTGAATACCTAGCGTCCAGCTCCTCTAAAAGTATCTTAGTATGGTGTTAACATTCGCCTCCATTTCTTTTTATGTTCTCTCTTCTAGCCATAACCAAATCTCATTTCTAGCGTAATACTTGGCGATTCCACAAACGGTCTGGTCCTATGAAATTTCTCTTAGAACCCTCGTTTTATGTTGCATAAATTATTGTTGCAAATTATGTTGCATAGTTACAAGATTTACACATTATAAATTTATATCATTAATAAAGTAGAAAATGTCAGAATATATAAAACATTTCACATTAAGTAAGTAAATTAATCGGACATTAAATGTTGAAGGCGTTACTGGAGTAGCTTCATAGTTATTAAGGTAATAACTACGAAACGGTAATCAGCTTTAAATGTTTAACTAATCTTTAACCAAAGGTTAAAAGTTCGAATCTCACTCGGGAATGAATTTCTAGAATAAATGTTGCTTGGTAACACCAACACTAAACGTAATACAATGTGTCCGAATTACTTTAGTGAGTAAATCATTGTACTTACAATTAGTATATCGTTTTATAACAGATAATAGAGGTTCGGCAAATTCTCTTAAAAGCGCTTTTCTTTCTTTTAATGAATCGTTTAATTTCTGTCGAGAAACATGGAGACAAATTTCCTGTATTAGGTAAACACTTCGGAACATAATGTTCAGTATAGTGTATAATATGTTATAAAATATATTCAGTACGACGGAAACATAATATATCTGACATATTATAGTCGCCTATAATCCAAATATTAGCATTTGAGATTTGCTGTTTATTTCTTTCATATAAATATTGCTTTGCATATATTTACCGGAACATAAACAATAATAATATAGAATGCTTCAATATTTTGTATGAAATTGTTACTGTATATTCAATTACTGCCCATATAAGAAAATTGTATGAATTTCTCATTTGCGTAGATAATATATCTTTGACGTTATAATTTACATTAAACTGTACATAAAATAAACTTTTACAATAACACTTTTACTTTACACACAAATTCTTTATTTCTCTGAACACCTTGTATCGAGAATCTAATAAACACCCTGAGGTAATTTGCATAAACAGAGTCTAAGAAAAATATATATTTGTGTAATTTTCAACAAATAATTAATTTTATATTTGCCCTATCGAGCAGAATACACAGCAATATGTACGTATTGTATGGCAAACATAACGGAAGTTTGTCACGAATTTCGATCTAATTTTGTTTGTTTTCCGCATCAATAATCTCCATAATATATTATTCCGTCTTGAATATTAATTTTATGGACAAAATATGGTAATATCTTTTGCTTTTTAATTGGAACGAGAGTGTCGATTTTAACCGGTGTTATTGACATTAATATCTGGTTGCCTCAGAAAGGTACATAGATAAAAATGGTTGTATTAACGTTTTCTTTCTCAGTATATACATTTATAAATTCAAGGCAATGATTTATATAGTAGTGGATATATTATCTTATTTGTGTATTCTGCATTTATCTACAAGTGAAAGTGACAACGACTAATATGTGAAATTCAAGAAAAATTTGAAAACTTAAGAGCGCAAAAATACTCTATCTCTATTTCTGATGATGAATTGCAGGAAAAATATTAAATATATATGCATGTGAAATTATACATGCCTACATATAGTATATACGGATGAAAAGTGAACACTCAGAATTTATGACTTTATTGTTTCTATAATTCTTTGCATACATATTCAGGAGGATATGGGAAGCGATTAACAAAACATTTCAAATCGATCTCATAATCAAAATACAGCGTATAAAGAATAAGAATATGAAAGAGTAATCGGGTGTCTAATACATATATTTCACAAACTATTACAAATATAACATTCAATGATCTTAAAAATTCTGGTTTATTTTGGCATACAATCGAAAATGTTCAATATAACATGTGATATATTAACACGACATATGTTTAATCGGTAGTCTAGTTCACTCCACGCACGCTGTTGCGTATCCTCAGTGATGCTCCTCACAACAGCAATAATGCGATTTCCGAACTGGCAGTGGTGGCGCGTAAATCGGATCTTCAATGTGTACGTACACCGTAAAATCGAGAGACAACAAAAACAAATCTTCTTCAGCGCATCGTCCATTCCAGCGTTGAGGGAGTTCTTCGTTAAGATAACCACATACGTGGTTATACCAATGAGGTGGAGCCCCATCTAGCTGAAAGATGAAATTATTGCTATCTTTGTTCAATTTCGGAAACTACCACAACTACAACATATCCAGGTATGTTCTGCCAGTCACAGTGTTTTCTTGGAAAAAGAAGGGGCCGTACACTTTCGTTTTCGAAACTACACTGAACACCTTAACTTCCGGCGAATTTATTTCATGTTCGACCATGACAAATTTGGTCAGTGTACTTTTTTTGCGTTGAGATGAAATGTTTCCTCTTTGCTAAACACCAGACGGGTTGTAAATTGATCGTCCCCTTCATCACTTGTTGCATCACATTACAAGGTTCCTTACGTTTATCATGGTCAGCTCGACGTAACTTTTGGACTAACTGTAGGTGGTATGGTTTAAATCGCAAGCACTTCTGTAAAATTTTCAACACAGTTTTCTGCGAAAACCCAAGCTCTCGACTTGCGTTGCGCGTTGATTGTAGCGGGGTATGCGTAAAACTTTGCCAAACGGCCTCCACCATATCGTCCGCAATACGTGGTCTTCGGGTGCTTTTGCGTTTTTCTCTATCCTTAGATTGATGATACCAACGCGGAATGCTCTGCTGACCTAGTGAGTCTAGTTGGTACTGCCTTCTGAAAGCACGTTGAACCGTAATTGCAGAGAAACTTCTCGCATACTCGAGCACGCAAAACGCATTCTCTTGCACAGTCGCCATTTTACAAACTGAGTTCGATCTGCCGCATGTACATAAATTCACGAACTTTATAAGCACGCGCTTTAAATTTTCTCAGTATCTCGTTCGATTCATGTATGATTAATTATTATATCCGTAATAGTTTGTGAAGTATATGTATTTGAAACCAATGATTTTTTTATACTTACGTTGTATAAATAATGTAAAATAATGTGTTGATCAGCCACGATGTGCTGCACAACAATGAGGCAATAAATAACTAAACTAGCGTATCTTATTTCATTTCTTTCCAATACTGTCATCGTAAATAATCGAAAAAAAAATTTAAATATGCTCTTCAGCTGTTGGACACAAACTGTGGCTTCAAATTTTCTAGGTCGCCTATGCAAGTGTTCAAACCAAGAAAAAAATGTATATAGCTAACTATATACTGGCAAATATTTTTGAAATTTAATACGCGTATGATGTGTCTCCAGGATATATTTACAATAAGTTCATGAATGTTTCCTTTGAGATTTAGAGTTGTATTCGATTCACTAGGGTACACCTTCTACTCCAGATATACCTATAAAAACATTAGGGATACTTAAATCTGATGACTCTGAGTTTCAGACAGCAGCATCAAATCGGAAAATTAAATGCCCACGAGACATTGTTCTTAACACAGTTATTATCCCCCGATAATAGCTGTGTTAATAACTATATGACATGTAACTTCGTTATTGAAATCATTTGCTTTGATTGGTTTGACTGATGCTTTGATTCAGTACATTGATTCGAGGTACGAAAAACTTACGGTAAAAATTGTACCAAATCATTATTAGATATGTTCGCTTTAAATGTAACGGCTTTACATATTTATAGTCCTTGTGTAACGTTTTACATATTTTTTTTAGGTTTTTGGGAATATGGTTCGTAATTTTTAACATATAAGTACCAGTACAGTTAAACTAAAACTGATCTGCTGATCAAGCGATAAGTTTTCACTATTAAATCATATAAGTAAGACACTTAATTCCTATAGTATATCCAACATTATTTTCAAGTTCACCACTGGCACATTCAAATGACACTAAACGCGCACAATGCTCTGCTTTCAAACAACACTACACTAATTCGAAGGGTTGGTTCTCTTCAATCTCATAACTAAATTTTCATTGTCAAGCAACTGAAAACTGCTGCACTGACATCCTGATGAAGTCTATCCTCGTATTTGCCTGTAAATTTATTTATCGCTATGGAACCAATTGGAATGCCAATATCTTTATAACTGTCTTGGTTACAGATATTCCACGGCATATTCATTACGTTCTGCAGCACTTTATTCTGAAATTTCTGATATTAGATTCTTTGTTGCTTCCCCATATTGTCTATCAGATCGCTTTTATGACCTGATTATATATTACAATTTTATTAAGTATACTCATTTAAGAATTATTTCCCAAGAGCGAGTTGTATTATCTATACTTAAATTATATCCTTTTCTTATCAACATGTTTCTTCCAACGTAATTTTGCATAAAGGTCATTCCCATATACTTAGCATTGTTTCCGTATGGTGTTGCTGTGCTGTTGATATTAACTGTAGACGGATTAATTAATCCTTTATTGGTGAAATTCACGTGAATGGATTTGCGCTCGTAAGTAGTACCTACTTCTTAGGAACTATACTTTGGAATTCCCCGTTGCACTTTCTCCATATACCTTGGATAGGAAGTTGGCTGAACGCGACTCTCTCGCGACGCTATAAACGCGCATGTGGTTTGATTCACATCAGTATCAATTAGTAAACAGTATTTGTAGGATGCTCGTGCTAAGAAAATGTTCAGTTATCAGTTAATAAAATATTTTTAATAAGACTTTCATTTCGTCTTTGGTCTTCGGGAAATATTTCCTGCTTTTTTTAAATTTTGTATGAACGGTATTTGTTACTTTTCTAAACTTATGTATATTTTTGTCGGAAATATCAAATGGATTTGCAATTTGTTTACCGGTTTGGTTCGGATTTTCTTCTACAACAGCATAAATGATTAAATTACATCGTTCATTAAAATTATTTAAATTATTATTTCTATGTTTTGATAAAATGCACCCAAATTTCTGAAAATTTTTTAATAACGCGGTGTAAAGTACAGAGAGAAGGTCGTTTTGGTCTTATTTCCGAATTCATTGTAAATACCATTCCCGTTAGTATAATTTTATTACACAACTGCAATTTAATTGTGAATTTATTGCCAAATCCAGCTTTTGTTTGCTATCTATTCCTTCTAGTATTTATCGTACGATCACTATGTTCTTAGCTAATTCTTAGCACTTACTAGATTGCAAAATTACAATATTATCGATACGTAGAGAAGTATGAAGAGCTAAATAATTAATAGAGAAGAGATATGATAATAGGTACTTATTGTGTCCCTGCCTAGCTTAATTCTATTTTAGCGCAAGTATCCTGTAATCTTAGAGTCTAGAAGTAGGTTTGGCCAACTGTAGAATATCTAATGCTGTCGAGTTATAATTTATCGAGAAATAAAAGACTCGATATGCTATTTGTCAATACAATATTAACAGTTTAATAAATTGTATAATTAAGCATTATATATGTTTTCAATATGAATATATTTATATAAATGGACCGTGAATGCGTAAAAGTAAGGTATCTTGCCTATTCGTCAGATATATTAGAATGTTCGTATACAAAATCATGATAACAGATTTTATGGTTAGTGAGTTAAAATAGGTATATAGTCAATTGAATTTGAATTAAATTGATTGAGCTCTAGAATAGGTAGGTAATTTACTTTGATTAATTTCTAATATTGATGATTTGAGTATAATTTTGACCGTAATTTGGTAATTAATTGCTTTAATATATTGAAAATGCCTCGTTTAATGGGTTTTTAGGTGGATTTTTAATTAAATCCACGAAGATAGGCAGGAACAGGTTTTCTAGGTACAGAGGACTGGTAAAACTGGTTTATTTCTCCCCAAGGTCGGACTGAAATGTATTTTCTATCTGGAGGTTTTCTATCAGAACAGGAGTAGTAGAAGGTATTTTATAGATTTTAGGTTATATTTGTCTATTGATATAAGATACCAAACAGTTTTAGTTTCTGGGTAATAGTCGGTTCTCGTACAAATACTGTAGGTTTGTTAATATAAATAATAGTAACAACAAAATCTTGATTAAATAAATAATAAAACAACAAATTTTTTAAAAAGAAGTTCAAATTTATTCTTTTTTTGTTATAATAACTAAATTAGTTTATTAATGCATCCATCCAAGATCCACAGACATATATATAATCCTGTCACTGTGAAGTTTTAAATTGACATATAACGAGCCATCGAAAAAATTCATAATTGGAGTAGACTGTGAAATTGGGTTGATACTTTAGCCACTTCCACATAATGACATTTATTATTTGACATTGAAACTATAAGTTTGTGTCAAATTTTTCAAAACTCTTATTAGGAAAATTAAATTTGTTTAGATCTAAATGGACAACATTTTCAACAACTTCTGTAGCTATATATAAATTTTGATTATGTATTCGATATTAAATAAATTATTTGTTTTCTTTTTTGTTGTAGTATCATTTCAATACCATAACCCTTTTTTTACAATGAAACCAAATGAAACTGTCAAGCATCAAGTAATGTGTCATTATGTGGAAGTGCCTAAAGTACCAACCCAATTTCACAGTCTACTCCAATTATGAATTTTTTCGATGGCTCGTTATAATTATGGCAGGATAAATTCCAGCAAATATATCTAATCGTCGCTTCACTAAACAACTTCTCCAAACTGTATGTGCAGTTTCAAGTAAAAAAAAACACTTACTCCGAGTTCATAATATTTGCAGACAAATACTCGTACTTTGACGGTATGTGGCAAAAGGAACACTGATCCTTAAAGATTCTGATGCTGCATTTTCTACTGAAGCGGTCTGGGCACTTTGAACCAAAAATACAGATTTAGCAACGGTCTCCCTTTCAGGACAATCCTCTAAGTCCATTTCCTGATACTTATACTTTCTTCTCGAACACAAACTTAACTTAATTACTGTTTTCTAATTAATTTTTCTTTAGACATCAATTTATTTCACACTGTCGAAAAATGATTTTTTAACTTCTGTCAATGGTTATACTTTACGTGGCCTCGTTTCATTTATAATTATCATCTTTAGAGATTATATTAATTATATTATGATTAATATAATTAGGTTTAAATAGTTCTTTGTTTCAAACAATTAATAACAAACTTAAAATTCTTAACCAACATGCAATCAGTGTGCTCACCTTGTTCCTTTACAAGGTGTCGTAAGGCTTGTACCACTACAATATATATATATATATATATATATATATATATATATATATATATATACAATGCTAGTTGTATATAGCGCCAAAGAAAAAAAGGCATAAGAGGTATATGTGAGTAATCCCTAATACAAAAAATCGCGGTCCAATGTTCACGTAGTAACGAGAAAATGATTTTTCCTTATTCGAGTCTGGCCCTGTAGCAGTTAAATATAATTCAGCAGTAATTCTCTTTACCAACGAATTATATTGTTCTACCGGTATTTGTCAGTATCACACAAAAATTTAAAGACTAAAAATTATATGTAAATAATTCCATACAAATATGTAATTAAAAACCAGGTACCTATCCCATTGGACACTCTACATAAAGCTTTTTGTCTCATGTCGATTTTTGTTTTATTATAAACATAATAATTTTTCTTTTAAAAGAAACTAACGTCCAAGCTATTTAATTTTAATCATATTCTAATTAATACGGCATAGGTTTGTAACATATTCGACGTAAAAACTATTATTGATATCCATAAAAAAACATCGTAATAAAAGCACCATATGTGTACGCATAATCGTTTTGATATAAAAATATCAACATTTACTATTTTTATGAATAGGAACTTATATTAAACATATCGTCTAACCAATGTTTAGGAATTCCATCGATTCTTTCTGCAGGTCAATGAACTTGAATTACAGCTGTATTTTGGTAAATATAGAATAAACAAAGGTATGGATCGACTTTAACTACATTTTAATCATAAAAATCTGAAAATTTTCGATGAATTACAAATAAATTTCTTTTTGATTTTCAGTTAGACATTCATACGTATTCTTCAGATTCGCATAGCTTTGGCGCCATTCAGCGGCAACCCTGTATACATTATCTCAGCGTGAAACTAGTTTCTTTAAACCATTTTCAAAAAAATTTTTGGGAGTTTCTTCAATTCTGGAAACATACAATAGTTTCTGGATCTCAGATAAGGCAATCGTAATTCTTTTAAAGCCTCCAGAGTTCTATAGAAAGTATATATCCTATTGAAGTAGTAGTCGCTTGTATAACTTTCCAGGTTAGTTTTTAATGGGTGCTTGTTGTAATGAACCAGATAGAAGTTTTTAATAATATTATGTGTTGATTACGATTTCCTTTGGTATGAAGTTCATCTTGTGCGTATCCCATCTTCCTTGATATCGTTATGATCGAGAAAGTGGAGAGACTAGTTTCCTTCTTCTGTTTTGTGACACTATTTAGATTGACTTCTTGTTTCCGGGTTAAAGTAGGGGATTCATGATTTGATATTCTCCATTACAAAAAATAACTGTCATAACAACCTAGCAGCTATTGAAGTTGATGACGACTGTCATCTATACAGTTTCTGCTCTAATTCGAACAACCGAGACATCGAAACTTGGAACCCTACTCCCAAATTATCGTGCAGAATGTTCTCTTCATCTCTTGTTCTTCAACAGGCTCTTCACGGCGGCGATGTTACGTCGTTTATTGCAGTTTTTGGCTGTCTGATACAAGCACTGTCTTCCAGGGATGTTCTATCGGCTTTAAATCGATCTACCTAACAAGAAACAGCACTTTTCCGTTAAGCAGATTTCCCAAATACTACCATGTAATCGTTGGACGATTTCCGGTGCTTTACCACCCTATTCCTACTGAAACAAAATAACTGTTCTTTGAGAATATACAAGTCCTTCCATACTGACTAAATTAGACTTCGAAATACCTGCGGTTGGCTTTGATTAACATTATCGACGATTCCTAATAAATTCGCCTCTATTATTAATTGCTGTAGCCTTTACTTGATGAAAGGTCTTTGCAAAATTAAATACGAAACACAATTATAAATATTTGATTATAGTAACAATTGTTTCTTCATGGCATCTTCAGACCAATAAATAAAAACAAATTTATCTACTAGTCCGAAGAAGCAAACGTATAATAAAATATTTGTAAAAATTACACAATTATGTTTCGTATTTAATTTTAGATTAGTCTTCGTCTGAAGTGTTTTGTGTTCAAACATACAGAGATAAGTTAACTGGTCTGGCACTGCCACCACATCTCATAATAATAAGATGGGGCCAGAACCTGTATGTGGAATCGCTAAGGATTCCGCTGAAAGGGAGATCTTGTTATGGCTAGAAAGAGAATATAAAAAGAAATGGAGGTTAATGGAAGGTCAACTCCATTTTAAAACACTACTAAGGGAGCTGGACGGAAGGTTTTCACCCAACTTAATTCATAGTATCAAAAAATAAGTTAAAATAATTACCGGTTAAATAACCGGACATTGTCCTTCAAGGAAGCATTTGTACAGCATGGGCTTGGTTAGCGAGCCCTGGTGTAGGAGATGTAAAAAATAGGAGGAAACTAATCTTCATGTAATATTTACGTGTAAGGAACTGAAGGGCCTCAGACAGAAACATTTCGAAAGAGATCTATTGGATCCTACGATGGTACTCAAACTTCCTCTGATGAGGTTAGTGGCTTTTATCGAGGACATAAGAGTAACAAAGTGGAACTGAGAGATCTATCTCAAGTGCCTGGACGTGCTGGCGTCCAACCCAAAACAGAAGAAGAAGAAGAACATGGGGCACGTTGCTTGATGTCTGATACCTTTGAACAGAGAAGAGAATTCAATTTCTCTTTTTCAAACGACTCGGTAGCAATTGCAGATTGCAAAGATATACTAAATAAACCGCAAATGCGCCAAGAGTTATCAAAGCAAACTATGGTTTTATTAGTGAAATACTAAAAAAACTTGAAACTCAAGGTTTAACTCAGTTTCAAGAATAAAATTTACAATGTGAAAGGTACTATAGAAGACCGGTACAAAATTAAATTAACACAAGTTCTAGAGAAAAATGAGGCTTTAGGAAACCCAGTGTTTTGTAAGGAAACCACGATGGAACTTTTGAGTCCATCAAATATCTGGAAACATAAGTATGCGCCAATTACATTAGTTGCGCTGAGCAAAGCTTTTCAGCATACAAGCTGTTATTAACGGATCCCAGAACATCATTTTTAGTTGAGAATTCAGAAAAGCATTTAATTGTAAATGTTTACAATACTATAAAAAGACAAAATATAAACACAAAGAGTTACACAGTTTAGCTTACTTATTCTTATTAATATATTACATGTATTTTGCAAAATTTCGAATAAAATATTGATATAGTATATATTTGTGGTATCTCTAAATTAAATTAACATTATTTAATATATATCAATATATATATATATATATATATATATATATATATATATATATATATATATATATATATATATATATATATTGATATATATCGAGGTAATTAGAACAATGTATCTAAGTCCCACAGTTGGCGGTAGGCATACAAATAAATTGGTAATTGTGACTTAGAAAGATTATTATAAATGTTGACTTTAATCTGCATGAATAAAGAAATAATGCAATTATGTTTTATAATCAAAAAATATTTATTCAATTATAGAAATCTATATAATTATAGGTAGCTATTAGGTTATAGCTGCTGCTTGTTGGTGAGTTATAAAACTCTTCTGGAGCAATCATTAATTCGATATATCACAAGACGTTATGAATATAAATAAATTAATAAATCTAACATTTGTCAACTTAAAATGGATAAACAATTCAGGTAAGTTTATTTGGTGTTTTTTAAGTAACTATTATAAAGATCTAAGCAGTGTTTAAATGATTTTTATATAACGATTTGAATTAATGCTTTAATTAATTAATTAACCTTTAATTATTTGAGATAATGTGGAAATAATGGTTAAATTACAAAAGACCTGTGGTTGTAGGTGTTTTCTAGACGGGAGGAGGGTCGCAACAGCCCTGGAAGCGGTGTACAGACAGGAAAAAGATAGGATATAGGTTATTTTCCAACTTGGTTATGTAGGATCAAGAAATCCAAGGTTTCAAATTATTTTTAATATTTATAGCACATTCGATATATTTTCCAGGTAAGTTTCGATTTGTTTCGTTGTAAATTTTCGGTTATTCGTGAGAGCGTCCCAAGATGCTAAGATGATGCTAAGCTCGTTAAATTGTCAAATTCTACTTCTGTCTAGTGTTTTCAATGTTCAAATGGATAAAATAATTACTATGCACTATTATTAACAACAATTATCACGATCTTGCTGTTTTTTATATGATTTTATTAAAAATATTCGGAGCAGGTAAAATTTAGATGCGTACTGTATCAAAATTTGGAAAAAGACGCTATTTTTCCATTGTTTAATTTCAGTGCCTTTTAATGTGCAAATTATCTTGACTTTTATCTTAAAATAAATTATTGAAAAATGATTCAACTGGATTTACAAGATTATTTTTAAAGTTTACAAATATGTATGAATATAATTTTAGCAGCATTGGCTGTGCGTATTTCACATTGATCATTTCGCACGCTTTTGCTGTTCATAGTGGGCGTGTCTAAACTAATGTCTATATATTTTTGAATGTTAATAAATTAAATATATTCTTATTCGCGTAAATGAATTAAATAAATGTTAAAGTAATGAAAAGCAAAATTTTAATAAAATATAATTATATGCAAATACAAAAAGTATCGAGATATTAATTTATTTAATATTAGACATTAATTTTCACATGCATACGTCCATTTACAGTTATGTTCCTATTTACATTTCCCTTTTTGTTTAACTAATTTCTACTTTTCTCATTCCTAGGAACCTTCTGTACATGAGCGTCCCTAACTATAACAATATAGTTACTATAACTATAACAACAATATATATATATATATATATATATATATATATATATATATATATATATATACTGTTGAAAAAAGACAAATATGCTACACTATTTTGTAAAGCTGGCCTATGGTTATGAATTAGGATATTATTAATTAGAAGTAATAATTTCGCTTACAATTTCTTAGCATTTATAAAACTTAGTTTCTTGATATTAACTTTATGGGGTAGATAATGTATAAGGGTATATTAAAAATACAAAACAAAATATTTTATTTATGTATATAGAATAATACTTTAAATATATGTGTCGTTTAAAAGTTGTAGTTTTATTGATGTTGTCAAACTGTTCCTTAACAACAGCCAATTATCAAAATATTAGATCAAAATTTTACACTGAATTTCCTACTGCCTTGTCAACCTTAGAAATGTATGATTCTTAAGCTCCGCTTAAACTATATTTCTGCAATGTATTTCTGATTAAGTAGCGCTTAAATATTAAGCTTAGTTTTGTGAAGCTCATATTGTACAACCCGCAAACTTTCAAAATATAGGGTTTTTTTAGTTTCTGTTTTAACTAAAATTTAATACGTCTCCATTCCTAAATTTCGGCTTATGTCTCCGAAGCAAATTCGTTTGTTGGCATATTAGTGTAAGTTTTGATTAAATTAAACGCTGCAATAATCTTCAAAGTATGTGCCAACTTGATCTTTAAAATTTTGTTAAAAATCATGTAAACAAGCGCGTATTTAATTTTCATGCAATATTAAACACAATATTGTAATACTCAAGTTTATCGTACTATAACCTGACATTTCTAACGCATCAATTATCAAGCTAATTTCAACACGCATGAATTAATTCTAGTAGACATAATCAGTAAAACGATTGACTATGTGCAATTTCGTCTGTTCGTTTGTGTTAAATTACGCAAAAGATAACATATATTATATACACGCATATTTCAGTTTGTTAATTCATGTGTGAACATACGCGGATTAGATTCCTCTCGATTACTTATCTATAAACGGAGAAAAGTATGTGTATCCAGTCATTAATTAAAATTTTAATTAATTTGACAGCAAAGAAACTACCTACATCTAATTTTAAAATTATTTTTTCAGAAATTAATTTAAGTAGTTTCGCTTCTTATAAAATAAAATTATATTTACAATAAAGCAAAAATCGTTAATCTTTAGCTTTATGTAGCGTGTCCATGGCGTGTCCAATAGGATAGATACCTGGTTTTTAATTATTTGTATGACATTATTTATATATTTTTTTCTTTAAATTTGTGATGGTACTGCCAAATAGCGATAGAACAATATAATTTGCGGGTCAAGAGAATTACTGATAAATTAGAGGTTGAGACCTGTATTGCCAACTGTATATTTAACTGCGACAGGGCCGGACTCGAATAAAGAAAACTCATTTTTTCATTACAAGTGAACATTGGATTGCAATTTTTTGTATGAAGGAATTACTCATATGTATCTTTCACCGTTTTTTTTCCTTTGTCGCTATACACAACCAAGATTGTACCATATATATATATATATATATATATATATATATATATATAATATATATATATATATATATATATATATATATAATATATATATATATATATATATATAACATTTGATAAATTATTGGAGTTTTTCGGCTTTTTTTATATGAAATATTTACAAATATTAAATTAGACTGTATGTAATTGCAGAGTAAGTGGGGATGTAAACATTGCTGTCTACAAATTACAAAGCAAATCATACGAATTTTTTTTTATTTTTATTTGAAAAATATGGTCTACGTTGGGACTCGAACCCAAGTCTACAGCTATCCGGGCTGTCGCCTTTACCACTAAGCCACAATAGACCCAGGTTCAAGCCATATAGAAATGCATTATAAAGTAACAGTGTTAATGAATAAGATGTCAGTTATTGAATGTAGATGTCAAGCTGAAAGCAGAAGTCAGTTTTGAAAGCTCATGTAAATTTTGATAGCAGACGTCAGTTAGTGAAAGCAAATGTCAGTTATTGAAAGCAGGTGTCTGTTTTGAAAGCAGGTGTCAGTTATGAAAGCAAACGTCAGATAAGAAAGCAGATGCCTATTGTGGCCTAGTGGTAAAGGCGACAGCCCGGATAGCTGTAGACTTGGGTTCGAGTCCCAACGTAGACCATATTTTTCAAATAAAAAAAAAATTTCGTATGATTTGCTTTGTAATTTGTAGACAGCAATGTTTACATCCCCACTTACTCTGCAATTACATACATTCTAATTTAATATTTGTAAATATTTCATATAAGAAAGCCGAAAAACTCCAATAATTTATCAAATGTTATATTTAGTGAACGGCTAAGAAATTATCTAAACACTCATATAGCTATGGAGTAATAATTAGAATTTTCAAACATTCAAATCTGACATCTGCTCTCAAAATACTGACATCTACTTTCAGTAACTCACATTTAATTTCAAAATAGGCATCTGCTTTCTAATCTGACGTTTGCTTTCATAACTGACACCTGCTTTCAAAACAGCCACCTGCTTTCAATAACTGATATTTGCTTTCACTAACTGACGTCTGCTATCAAAACTGACATGAGCTTTCAAAACTGACTTCTGCTTTCAGCTTGACATCTACATTCAATAACTGACATCTGATTCATTAACACTGTTACTTTATAATGCATTTCTATATGGCTTGAACCTGGGTCTATTGTGGCCTAGTGGTAAAGGCGACAGCCGGATAGCTGTAGACTTGGGTTCGAGTACCAACGTAGACCATATTTTTCAAATAAAAAAAAAATTTCGTATTATTTGCTTTGTAATTTGTAGACAGCAATGTTTACATCCCCACTTACTCTGCAATTACATACATTCTAATTTAATATTTGTAAATATTTCATATAAAAAAAGCCGAAAAACTCCAATAATTTATCAAATGTTATATTTAATGAACGGCTAAGAAATTATCTCAAAACTTTTATATATATATATATATATATATATATATATATATATATATATATATATATATATATATATATATATATATAATAATAACTTCGTGACCTTGGTATGATATGGTAAACCTAATCAGTAGGCGATTAAAGGTCTGTATATTACTTCAAAATATATGTATTTAAAAAACTCTACATGTTTCGGCAGTACGCCTTTATCAAGAGAATACAAAATATAAATGACAGGATATAAATGTCCAATGTCACATTTATATCCTGTCATTTATATTTTGTATTCTCTTGATAAAGGCGTACTGCCGAAACATGTAGAGTTTTTAATTACATATATTTTGAAGTAATATACAGACCTTTAATCGCCTACTGATTAGGTTTACTATATATATATATGGAAAGGATAATCGTTTTTTTGGGGAATCCAGCAAAATTAAACTCTATTACGTAAGTCAATTCAGTCAACATTATATGTATTAATTTTGTGACAAGAACATGTGTTTGTACGAGTACTTCTTTTGTTCGTGAATATTGCACATGTGGCTTTCGTTTAGATGTGTTTGTCCTGCTTTTAAAATGTAATTTCGAAATAACTATGTGTGCGTCCGTTGATATTAGTTGTATTAATTTAGAATTTGCAAACATATGAATATTAAGACGAGTAATTTCTCAAAAAAAAAAAACAAGTTCACATTTTGATCCCCTGAGGAAGCATACGAATTGGATGTGAAATATCGGGTTAAAAAAATAAAGAACTGACTTAAGTAATAAGTTTAATTTTGCTGGATTCCCCAAAAAACGATTATCCTTTCCATACATGTTCTAACGGCAAAGACTATATATAGGGTAAACTTAATAAGTCGGCGATTAAAGGTCTGGTTTATTACTTCAAAGTATATATATTTAAAACAACCCTACATGTTTCGGCAATGATGTCTTTGTCAAGGGAATAAAAAATATATAAAAATATATTTCTTAATCCCTTTGCCGAAAGTAGGGTTGTTTTAAATATATATACTTTGAAGTAATAAACCAGACCTTTAATCGCCGACTTATTAAGTTTACCTTATCATACCAAGGTCACGAAAATATTATATATATATATATATATATATATATATATATATATATATATATATATATCTAGATATTTCGTAGATTTTTCTTCTTCTTCTTCTTGTTTAACTGGATGCCCTGAATATTTTAGGGTATCGGCTGAAGTGAAGTTTTCAGCCATTTCTTTCACTTCCTTCTATTTGTTGTCATATGTATTTTATCTCACTGGCTGTTTCCCTCTTTTTTGAACCAGTTCTTCTAGGATAAGTTTGACGTTCTTCCTCGATTTAGTTACTTGTCTTTTCCAGTATCTTGTCGACACTGTTACAATTTTCGCTAACACATCTGATGCCATTGCTTGTATATGCCCGTACATACCACCTAAGTTGTTTTCCTTCTATTTTTTTGTGTTATTGGTTTTTGCTTTAAATTTTCGCTTATATCCTCGGTTCTACCTTTATCTCTCAAGCTTTTTCCTGTTATTTTATTTTCCTAGTACTTCATTGCGGTTGTCCTTAGTGTGCTTTCTTCTTTCGTTGTTATGTCTCCGTACGTCATGGTTGGTGCACCAGTGAACCATGATATATTCGTTTAGTTTTGGTATTCTAATTTATTTCCTTTTTACTTAATACAGTCTCGTTTAACTGATAGTACAGCTGCGTAGATTTTCTAATTCTATTTAGAATATCCGTTTCTGTTTTTCTGTCCTTGTATAGTTTTGTTGTCAAATATTTCATTGTTGAGACCTGTTCTGGTTCCCATTCTTCAGATATTGTATTTTGCTGATCTTTAACTTTCTTAATCATCAACAAAGGTATAAAAGCTCTTACCACAATTAATAATCGTATCCTAAATACGTATTTCGATAACTAAGTTGTCATTATCAGTAGGTAAAATCAGTAATCAAAGTGGTACACATGGAGCATAGTAAAGCTAGCACATATAAACGCTCAACAACTTTACACGGCGTCCACGTATACACTGTGTATACACCAAAGTCTGTCGTCTAATCGCTTTCATGCATGTAGCTCACAATCACACTTTCACAAAAAGTGACGAAGAATACGCGCAATCGTTTTCGTCTCTACTCCAAGATTCCGAAACGCATGACAGATAAGGTGTTATCAAAGATGCGACGAGTATACATGGACCGACCAAAATATTGTAACAGAATGCAGTAGTATTCAAGGGACTTACCTTTGGTGATCGGGTTGCTGCTGAAAATTACAAACCAGCGAGCCAGTACCCTAGTACCCTCATCAGTGAAGATGGCGTGCGGTTCCGTTTGAAATGTTGACACAAAATTAACCAGGGCGCCATCGAATATTTTATGCTTTGTTGGTTTGTAAACTGAAAACCTACGCCACACGGAAGTCGTAGAAAATATTGTAACCCACAAGGTGAAAAAGGAAAAATGGTTTTAATAAGGAAGCTACTAACATCACTTCGAAAGAAAACTCGCCCATAAATAATCTTATTACTAGATTTATTTGCCAAAAATACAGTAACTATTCTCAAATCAATTAAGTGAATGGACCCTGTACTCATTTACAAAATCAAATAATTATACGCAAAACACTTAAATGGACGAACCATGTATATCATTTACAAATATAAAATATAAATAAAAGTAATCACAATTGGCCTCGTCTAAAAGTCGATAATAACAAAAAAAAAAGAAAAGGACATCTGAGATCTCATCACAATAGAATTTATACTTATGCAATTAAGACATTGCGAGACACAGCATATTTGCAACTAAAAATTAATTACTAGTATTCAAAGCAAAATTGTTTACAACAAGGTAACGATAATAATAATTGAAACAAAATATAGTCTAAATAATACATTTAGATTTTAGTACTCAAATAATAAAAAAGGTAAGAAACTGAAAAGATTGATAAAATAAAATGAAATTTCCAGTCCTTATGAAAAGAAAGAAAAAAGAATAGTTGCCAAGTGAAAAATGGTAATTTTCGAAATTAGTTGTATCCCCAAGTCCAGATAACATTAGGATAAAAGTACACACGGTATATAATGTTATCTGGGCGGCAATATGATAAAAGTAATTAAATATTCGTAGAAAGAAAATTATATTTTAAGCTTAATTAATTAATTGGCAAATGATAACTATAGCAACATAATAAAATTAATAAATTGCTTGAGCACAAAGATATTAACGCAATACAATAGCATTTAATTAACTGATTGGCACATGAGAATGAAAATAATATCATAAGTTTAATTAAATGCACAGCAAAGGCGAAATGTAAGAAGTTTAATTGAACAAGAAGATAAGAAATGCTCTATAAAATTGCCACAGCGGGAGGCAACTTTTAAACTCTTATATCAGTAGATGCTAATTGCTTTAATGAATTATATTTCACCAGGAAACAAAAAGCAAATCACACCTATCTTTCTACGGGAAATTTCAATACTTCATGACGGTACATAGAGCGACTCCTTGGTCGATGCTCCCTTCGTATTTCACCAGGACAAATTTAACCTTCTAACATCGGGGCGGTTTTCCAATAATTCGTGGCCTCGATTTAATGAGCCTGTCCTTAAAACCTAAACTACAAATAAAAAGTGCGGAGAGAATTAAAGGGCGGAAAATATAATAAAGGGATTAATAACGAAAAAGAGAGCGAGCTTTAACAAGAAGGTGATTTTTTGGGTTTCCTCCAAGTTGCCACGTGAAATAAGTCGGCAAAAAGTTGATATCGTAATTAGGCGACCAGATCAAGGTCTCGTCCACCAATTCTGGCGCTTCATTCTCAAAAATATTATAAACGAAACTCTACAATCACAATAATATGACTTTGCCTAGTAAAGCACGTGAAACTGAAGTCTAGCGTAAACGCAAAAGTGAAAATGGCACTCGCAGACAACGATTTCCTCCACTTGCTTTCTCATACTTCTAACAAAGCACGCTTAAATGTATATTGCTCTACTCTATAGTAATGTTAGCAGCTATTTACAGTCTATGTTTAAATTTTGCATCTACTTAATTTTTTTGTCATTCGTTCAATTATATTTGCTGTGACTATTCAATCTGAATCTTTTAAATATTATCTTGTAATAAAGCCTATAAATCTAATCTAAAATTTGGCAATAAATATTAAATTCTATTATACTTGAAAATCAAAAAGTTTCCTTAAGAAGTTATCAAAATTAAGAACTATATAAAATTTCATATTAAATCGCATAAAATCGCTGGTAGGAAAAAATAAAGATTTAGAAGAAAATATTTATTTGAGGTTATAAAATGTAAGAGCTTGCAAGCTAGCTTTTATAAAAAACAATTGTGATTGTGTGATTGTACAGACTTTATTGTATACAGGATTGACATATTGTGTGAATATATTTTAGAAATAAATTGAAATTATTAAATTAAATATTTACATTTTTTTCCATATGTAAGTATGTATATGCTATTTTTTTGCTCAGTTAAAAATGAAACAATTGCAACTTCTCCTTAGTCAATTACATGTGGTAATTGACGTTCTACCATTTTATAACGACCATATTCAAAAACTTTATATTTATATAAATAAAGCAGAATATTTATTCCAAGAATTAAAATATATAATGCCGAAGCGTTTCTAAGAAAGTTATAATTATTTAAATTATTAGAGTAAGTTTATCTATTGCTGTTAATATCACTATTGCACCACAACGATGTTCGCATATACACATACGTGTATGTGAACATACATATACCTAGCTCTTGCGTACCCTCCTTTTCTGTCTACACATGACTATCGAATCATTATGTATTATATAGTGTGAAATGACAGCTTAATCGTATAATGATTTATCAGCCACGGCTACAATCGATTTGTAATGATGGGCCAATAACCTAGAATGAGCTGCTACACAATAAATTGTTTCGGTTGTTACCAAAATATACCGATAATATCATAACATTTTTATAAGGCATATTCTAGTATATTTTGGTAAATAATTTTATGATACATTTTTGTAAAATTAAAAGAAGTCTTTTTAATTAACCAAATAGCAGCTAAAAATATTATAATGTGTTAAATTGTAATAAAAGAATAGTAATATTCTTTTATTATAATCGTAATAAAAGAATAGTAATATTCTTTTATTATAATCAGTAATCACAACAATTAATTTATATTTATTATACCAATCTTCTACAAATTTATATTTATACGGTAATGTGCGTCAACATAGCACCTCGTTTCTAAACGCTTATTATTAAATTTATTTGTTTTCTAAGCATACTTACACAACAGATACGTTAACACAAATCTACAAGTCCATTGGTTTTTCAAAGAAGTAGTATGGATTTTCAAGAACGTATTCATGGATATTATTTGATTGATAATTATAATTATTCCTATCCTTCTTGACTTTTTTTTTGAATATCTGGAGACTTAAGGTCCCGTATTACTTATTAATGATTTACTCTAAGTTTTTTTTTCTTCGATATCGATGACTTTTCTCAAAGAATTTATGAGTTTTTTTTGTAATGAATTTTTGCTTATCTTTATTTTTTCTTTAATTTGAATTATACTGTGAAATTCATGTAGAATTGTATTTTCATGTATATATTTAATAGTACATATATGATATATAATTTGTTACAAACAGTTATCATCAATACTACAGGAACTTCATTTCGGATTTTTCTGAACCACGTCCCAAATTTCTTCTTCTGTATTAACATATTATTTTAGAAAAGATAACGGAAGATTTTTCAAAAGCATTACCAACGCGAGAAGATGGCATGTGGAAGAACAATTGGAGACTCAACAATAGAACAAATGCACGCTCAGTTAGGAAAAACCTATGGTATCAATTTATTGGATCGTAGATAGACTGAAAAATTTTCTGTTTGAATAAAACAAAAATTTATCGACATTCTCCAAATGAAAAAATTATAGACTGGCGTCTGAAACAACAAGCATTTAATTAAAATACAATGAACAATATTATTAAACACGAAGGTAGAAATATGATGAACCTGTTTTTCATAGTGAGAGATGGTTACCAAACATCCCGCAAATAAAACTCAGTTTATAGAAATCTTTACAACTGTAATCTTTCCATTCGTTCAAGGGTATTTACATGCCATGTGATAGTTTCCGCATGATAATAACCCCAAGCACTCTGCAAAGGTCGCGAAAATTGTCTTTTGTAAGATACTGTGAGAGTTATCCAGTGGTTCTCATGATTTCTCGATCTGAATCTCAGAAATAGTGGCAAGTTGTGAAAACGGAAATAGCAAAAGGCAATATAGAAAACACAAACGATTTATTTAAACTAAGTCGAACGAGCATGGAAAAATATACCAGCAGAGTCCTATAACACGTTATTAAAGTCGATGCTAAAAGGATATGCAGCGATTATTAGGGCTAAAAGGTATCCTACTAAATATTAATATGCATTATGTGCGAATTATAAATAACTTGCGAATAACCATATTTTATTTTAAAAGTTAGGTTTATCTTCCATATCTTTAAATTAAAAGTCTTTCTTTGGAGACTATGGTTAGGTAAAAACCTAAAAAAAGGTATAAATCCCATACTACAATTAATACTTGTGTCCTAAATACGTATTTCGACAATTAAGATGTCATCCTCAATAGGGAAAATAATTCACAGTGTTAAAAATTGGGCACAGTAAAGCTAAAATGAAAAATCCAGAAATACTTTACTAGCTGTCCCCGTATGCAGTGTACGTGATTATTAATTTTACCTACGAACGATGACAACTTAGTCGTCGGAATACGTATTTAGGAGAATTAATTGTAGTAAAGGGTTTATACCTTTTATTTTTGTTATCTAAGAATCAAAAAGTCGAAATTAAAACTAAGGTATTTATAGTTTAAAAGCTACCAATGAACTAGTGTTTATTTTAGCTGCGGTGTTTTCTAGATGTTTTTTATATGAGAATGTTCGATCCATTGTTACTCCTAGATATTTTGGGTAAGGATTATAACGTAGCAAGTCGTTATTGAAGTACACTTGTGGCTCTAGAGGGGTTTGTTTATTATTGAGGTGAAAGCACGACACTTCTGTTTTATCCATATTCGGAATTAGTCTTCAGTCGACGAAGTATTTTCTCAGCACGGACAGCTCCTCTGAAAGTATACTATTAGCTTCCTCTATGGTTTTACTCCACTATTCTAGAGCCAGGACATCGGCATATCCATTCAAAATTTTCTTGCTCTCTCCTGTTTTTATTTGGAAGGGCCTGTCGCAAAACATGTTGTTTAATAAAGATGCTATTCGGCCGCATGGTACTACGTTGAAAAATTTTCATACGAGGGCTTCTCTAGACCGTATCATATGCCGCACACACTACAGTTATCTTCAGCTGTTTTTGAAACCCTGCCACAATGTGCCTTGTAAAATAATGTGCATCTAAAATAAACACTAGAAATAACATTATCCACAGGTTTTGCGCTACAACTTAGGGTGTAAACTCATCCATCCTTAAAACGTCAGCTTTTTTGCTAAGTAGCTCAATACTGCGCCCCAGTCTGGCTAAACAGCTGTCACGCAAGGAAAATCGAAATCAAACTCAATGAGACCATGAATATAATTAGCGATTCCTTAAGAAGTACATCTCTACCCTGGCTCCTGGTTTTAAGCCATATTGTATCTCCCACTATCCGGAGACAGAGAAGCCTTATAAGAGTATATAATAAAATAATATCGAATCCTCACGTTTCAGTACACAGTGCCCTGTCTGATGCCGACTTGTCGAGACTCAAGTCTAGATCTTCTCCACTACTGCAAACAGAACAACTTATAGCAGATTTTAATCCAAATGATAGATGGAGAGAATATTGAGGAACCTTGTAACCCGCTCAAGCGGCCCATATCATCGAACCTACCGTACGCTTACCAGGAATTGAGCTGCTTCGCCATGAATGGAAAGATACTAAAGATACACTAAGATAAGATAAAGACACTAGAATAAGGACGGTCCACGGCATCTGACGTGACTCATTGTATAACGGGGATTGACTCAGACACCAACTTGCGAATACACGAACCTGAGTAGACTATTCACCATATTACAGCTGAGTGCCTCCTCACAGTATATGAAGGTGAAATTAGTGACTTATTTGAAGCCATCTATCTTATGAAATTTCGTGAAGTAAATAAAATACACATGAATTTGGTATTTCTGAATGGATGAACTAATTAGTATGTATTCGTAGCTGCACACGTATTGCATTTATGTAAAACTAAATTTGTTTCTAATTAGAAACTAATTATATAATTGAATCTTATTTGAATAGTGTTATAAGCCAGTTTAAATAATGATAAATAATCAAAACTAAAAGAAAAACAATTATTTAAAACGGTTTATCGAGAGAAAAAGAACGTACTATAGAAAGCATATAGAAGGGAGTGGGAGAAGTTTACCATATTAATTTGAATAAGGTTCGTAACGAAAATTATAAACGAAAGCGAAACTGAAGACTTTATTGACAGAGATAGAATATCGTCTGACGACCTTCCCCTAGATTCTCTCCATTAAACGTGCTTGTTAGTCCATGCGTCATCGTTGTGAAAAGGGAAGTGTTAATCTAATGGCATTCCTCTAAAATTTTTAATAAAAGAGTAGAAGAAGTTTTAGTTAATATGTAGAGATATTTATGTATGCAAACTTTATTTAAAAGCGGATAATAAAAATAAACATTAAATAAAATTATTTAGTCGAAGAAAAAAATATATTTATGAACTACTTTAACAATATTATTAAGCAATGAAATACTTGAATAATTTAAAAGTGTTACAGGAAACGTTCTTATATTGGACGAATTGGATTCATTTACAATCTGCTAGCATAAATTCATCTTCGAAACTTTTAGTATATATTCACATATTTTATAGTTAAAAAAACATAAAATATATTATTATTTATCTTTTAGTTTCTTTACTCTCTTTACCGATGTGCAAAAGACCAAGGTAATATTAATTTATTTATTGGCTAACGGTTGTGACGGTAAAAAGAATTAGCCAGGCCCATCCTAATGAATGAATAACTTTAACGAGTGATTTTGATGTGTTTTTTAATATTTAAATATTTGAAATAAATATTAAATCCGAAAAATGCTTTGACAATTTATGCACAGCTTTAATTCAATAGATTGATCTATGGATCAATGGATCAATCTATGGAACAATATTGTGTTATGTTACAATCAAATATTATAATGATAAAAATGGATATTTAGACAGTACATTCGATACTAAACTTTCAGCTATTATTGGGAGCTGTTCTGATTCTAATTCTGAAGGTCAATACATATAGTAAATGAAACCTATTGTTGAAACAAACAAGCTTTACCAGCATACTACTTAATATGTAACTTTATATAGTTCTAGTAACAAATCACATTTTCTTCATTTAATGTTTTAAGCAGAATGGCATAAAATTTGCACATAAAATAAATTAAACAAAGATTGTATCTTAAAGATTATGTTGATGCAATATTGAAGCCTGTGTACACAATATACATCACCGGCACAAAATTCGATCCATGTACTAATTTGGCTATTTTTTTAAATTTTAGTTGTTTTTTTTTGGTGACAGTAAAGCAAATAATTGTAATGAATTTAAACCAATTAAGTAAATATAACCGGACTAACAAAA
Organism: Melolontha melolontha; assembly: GCA_935421215.2. Lineage (NCBI taxonomy): Eukaryota > Metazoa > Arthropoda > Insecta > Coleoptera > Scarabaeidae > Melolontha > Melolontha melolontha. Next base: position 124,577,879 of record OW285237.1, on the reverse strand, counting down.
ATAATGTAAAAAATGAAATAGTGATTAAATCAACTAAATATATGTTTTATTGTAAATGATAAATAATAGGGATTAATAGCATATATTGCCTTCCTGTGCTTGAATCATACTCTCAATCTTCTTGGCATTCCTCCAATAAGGAGTCGGGAAGGATCGGCAGTCAGGGGTACATGACGTCAGTGCCAAAGACCAAGTGAGATTTAACATTTTCACACGCGAATCAAAATACGTATAGTGAAACATATACCTACCAACCAAGTAAGGAATATTGCAGGCTTTATAAAATATATCACATATCCTGACTGTTCACCGTTTACATCCAGAGTTGATAGTAAATAGTTGAAAGTTGACACATAAAATAAATAGTAAGAAGTAAATTATAAAACGTGCTCATGTAACATGAGGACCTTGGGGTACGTCGTGATACTGGAGGTTGGTGGAGGGTGGATGATATTAAAACAGCTCTAGCTGCTAGGGGGCTAGCGACATACCGTAATCAGGTTCTTAAGAAAGCGTAAGACACACACGTTATCTTATGAGACTTTTTGGGGCTCCGTTTGGTGCTCACCAACTTCCTCCGAAATGTCAAATCCAGTGTGAAAACGGCTCTAGCTCAATAGGTTTTCAAGAATACGCAGGCACTCGGGGATGAGTCACCGCCAACCAACGCGTCGGATTTTCTTTATAGAAGCTATCGATTTGTTCAGGATTAATTAATTATATTTTTAAAATGGATACATATCTAATGATATAAATATTTTGCAATTGTTATCCCCCTTGTGACGGAAGACATTCCAATATTTGGTATACGGTATGTACGCTTCATCAGAATACACATATCATATGCGAATTGGAATGAAAAAATTAAAGAACTAACTTAAAAAGATATTGCTTTGCTGGATTCCCTAACAGTTTTCGTCAATTCCTATATATATATATATATACTCATATATATATATATATATATATATATATATATATATATATACATAGATATATGTAAATATATATATATATATAGGGTGTTTGTTTATTCGTTGACATAATATAAACAGTATGTATATGTATAACAAGCATTTCATTATCCGCAAAAAAAAAAATTTAATTGTGTTGATTTTTGAGAAAAGGTCGACGTTTTTATGTTAGACAGTACACATTGTGTTGAGGTAGGTCAGTGATAAAGTAGAAGAAGTCGCTATTTATTTATTTCAAATACGCAATCCAGTGACATTTTCAAAAAATAAAACGTACTAAATAAATATCCCTTCGTTTGATTTTTAATATCAGGCTGGTCATTCATAAAATTATTTCTATTTACCCGCCAACAGATGAGTGAAAACAAACATTTGGTTTAAAGGTCGATGTGTGTTCGCTTTATGCAAACACATTCGTCTACGATAAAAAACAAACAAATCAACTCCTTTTTAAGATATCCGATTATAACACAATACGACTTAACGTTTTCTAGTTCGCACCACGCGGACAATATATACAGGTGACCTGTCATGCTGAACCACATCGACACGCCAATATTCGAAGGAATCTATTCCAGTAATCCCGACAGAATATTCTGTAAAAAATACAAATAAACTTATCCGTTCAAACGCGGTGGTAGGAAAAATGGCACAACAATGTGATTATTTATTATACCGATCCATACATTTCAAGAAAATAAATGTTGATTGTGAGCTGATTTAATCGCCCGGGGTTTTGCTTTGTCTCTCACGAGCATTGTGAAAATTAAATACACAATTTCTTGTAAAACTTGCTTCATCAGAAAATAAGATATTACCAAGGAATTGTGCATTATTTAAATGTTGCTGCTGTAACCACTCACAAAACTGCACTCGCGCCGGGAGAAATACGAACTTTAGAATTTCAATCGGCAAATATCTAAATATTACACCGTAAGCACAATACCGCCTTGATTTCGACGAGTGAGTCTATTGCTCACAGGTCAGCATTTTTACTTTTAATGACAGTGGATGACATAAAACTTACACAGATGACACACACACACACACACACACACACACACACACACACACACACACGCGCGCGCGCGCGCGCGCGCGCGCTATGTATACAGTCTCAAAATCATTTTCCTATATTTCTTCTTTTTTTTCTCGCTAATTTGAAAAATTTTCTATGCGATTTTTTGGTATAACATTATATACTTTGGGAACTTTCTACCCTCCAAATTAGGAAAGCGAGTGATTAAACACTCTGTATATAGATTAAATGAACACAATAGATAATTTGATATCAATAATTTTAATTAAAATTAGATATTTACATATACATTATTATTTTTGTTTTGGATTACATAAATTGTAATTAATGTTGAATCCAACTATAATTCTCTTGGATATACATACAATGTTTTTGACATACAAGGTTTAGTTGTCCATGTGAACTTCAATATCAGAGGTTTCGTGGCGCCATATACATTTAAATACTGCTACTATTGATATTATATTATTAGAACCCTAACTTTCTTTCTACTGGTCATATTAAATAGCTTTAAACCATCACCGGACAACGCGGATCATTTTGCAGAAAACCGCGCATAAATCGGTCCAGTAGTCTTTTAGTCTATAACGGGCACACATACGGACATTGCCTTTTATATATAGAAATGAAGGGTATGTATATATATATATATATATATATATATAGATGTGTGAGTGTGTGTGTGCGTGTGTGTGTATGCGTATATATGTCTGTGTGTTAATGTAAATAGTGTAATTTTAAACTAGGTTTAGATTAACATCTACTTACTCTAGTTTACCTTACTTCCAACTTTTGGTATTTGTATATTATTTATAAAAAAATTGAGAAACTTAGAAATTTATATGATCACCATAAAAACTTCAAATTGAGCATTTTTTATGCTATTAATAATCGAACAGCCGACTTTTCCAAGAACTAACGCACATATTAGTAAACACACACATTATGGAACAAATGTTTCATGCATTTTTTTTCCTATCTTCATTATATAAACTTATGTAGGAATAACCAAATAATAATTTCGAATTTGAATCCCAGTTTACTAAACAATGACAGACAGACTGTTTAAAATATCCTTGTACGTGTTTATACGTACGCTTCGCTTATACAGTACAAGAGAGAAAAGAAATAAATAACAAAGATATATAGCGTAAACATATACGTAATATCAAGAATGCTCAGAATCACGCTGAGTAATTCAATTGTTTCGGTTTTGGATTATTTTCGTAGTTAAATATTTTGACGTGGCTTTAGTGGCTTTTGTGATGTTTTTTATTGCGCGGACGCAGGAAATATGTGATCGCAAGAGGTGTTTGTTTTCAAACACTGTCAATTGTTAGGAAAGAAAGAGTTGCAAACAAAAGAGGTGATAAATAATCATTTCATGCGTAAACCATTTAGTTATTTTTCTGGTAACTTCAATTATCTTCTCGTGTAGACTTATGCTACACCTACATAATCCTATTTTCTACTGTTTTTCTTTGCAGTTTTAAAATATGACTCACAATGTGAAACATTCATTATATTCTTGTTGTAAAATTTTGTCATCTTAAAGTTATTCATTAAAATTTGTATTTTCAAATTGAATATTTATTGTTATGTTAAAATTACCGAACTCAGAGATTGAGATTATAAAATTAACAGATACAAGTATAATACAACGGCTGACTACTCCAAATAAGAATTTAGTTAAGAATATGGTATTTTATACATATGCATGCATATGATAACATTTATACTAATAATAGTTTATGTACTTAAAATATAGTCAACGGTATGTCTATCAATTCGTAAAGATTTCTAAAAAAGATATTTCGTTTGGGGTGATTTCAATACAAATTCCTTATCCTTTTGAACGTGCACAGGTGTCTTAGTTGCTCTTCAATAAAGAACCTACCCACTTGAATTTCTTTACTTGTTATTAGATGGACTGTATCCCAATGTTTTACTGACCTTGTCTTCAAAGAAATATGTATAATAATGTCAACTTGCATTTCGGCTTCAAATCGTGAAACTTATTTTTGGAAATACAGTAATTGTCAGCTATATAGGAACAGGTGTTAGTTCTCAATGTGTGATTATAACATAACTTAAATTGTTTTTCCTTAAATTGGTAATCATTTTGCAGCTATATATTCGCATGATTGGTTGTTAAAATTAAAATTAAATTTGTTAAAAACTTTAGAAAGTAATAGTCAAACAATATATTCTAACCATATGTTATCCACATTTATATAAAATAGCCAATTTCTCAGTTGATATATGATTAGATTTTATGGCATTTTTTGTAATTTGGGGATATTTAAGTCTACCAATTATTTCGAAAACCTCTTGTGGGTATTAAACTAGATAACGAGTTGGTATTGTCAAGAAGTATTGCGTTCGGAGCAGTTTGCGTATCATTCCCGAGCCCCCCCCCCCAACTTACTTATGCAACAGCCTTTGATAGTCCTTTAACCTTTAATGATTATATCTAACTAATACATGTTATGACAATCGTACTAGTATTTGCTGTGTCTCTCATTATATCTTCTGACGTGTTTTGATTAGTACTACTTAAAAAAATCCCGGTGTATTAAGTCAATTCCATCTTTTTAATGGTCATACTTTGCTTAAGAAACTTCTTTATGTATTCTTTGATATTCATTTCTTTCTTTGTACCCCGCTGTATTAATATTCTTATAATATAATAATAATATAACTTTCCCCATGTCCTTTGTGTTATATTTATTATATTATTGTGTTGATTTCCTAACAATTATAAGCATTTAATAACATAAATCCCTCATTATCGATATTAGATTATTTTTGGTCTGTTATTAGTATTTTAAGTATAACGATCGATCTTTTCTATGCATATGTGTTCATTGTGGTTAATATCGTTTTGTCATAGAAGTTAAGTTGCTACGACAACTGTAATTGGTTTCGTTTTCTTCTTTCTTAAGTAGGTTGGTGGTCATGTGTGCAATCCCATGGCGCATAGATGGCGCCTTCGATTTCCAACTGATTTCGGTCGATAAGACGAGTCCACCTTCAGGTAGGTTCTTGTTTTATTTCTGTTATTTGTACTGTGTTTTCCGTAATATTTACATTAATACTTATCCGTCTGACATCTAATTTAAAAATATTGTTTTCTTTGCATAAACAAATATATTTGAATTAGATGCTTAGAAACAGCTTAAGTTAATTAAAAAATCAATAGGAAAAAATGTAGAGATTTGCATAAAAAAAGTTGCACTCTAAAATGGAAACTTGTGGGTGGCAAAAGAAAAGACCTATCCGAAAAGACCGACGAATCAACTGAATAGTGTAACAGAATCTATTTTAAGCACCGTAAGAATTGAAAAGTGCTCTAAACTAATTTGTGAACACTTAAAATATAAAATCAGACTCGTTATTCACTGAACAAGGCTAGCTAACTATCATCTAAACCGGTCTGTTAACCAACGAAGGCACAAGTTGTGATTATATGAGAAGAAAATTGTTTTGTTTGACCTTGAGGTCGCCGAAAATCAGTGAGATGACTGCCAAGCACCGCATACAACTGGAGACATATAAAAAAAACATGGTGGTCATCAATAATTGTATTGATATGGGTTATCTATTATAGAATAGAAATAATTAACTTCCATTCCATAATAGAGTCCATAATAGATAATTGCTGGATTCTATAATTAATCCAACAATGTATTTGAACATTTTACCTGCCATAACGCATTCAAGTGGAAGATGCCATTGCAATAGATCTATATACCTGATAATTAGCTAATCATAACGGACGTAAAGTCCAAGAACGATAATTTAGGTTGAGGTTCTAAAATAGCTATAGCTAAATATAATGTTTCTTTTACGTACTAAGAATTGAATTTATTTATATTTCATTAACTAACAAGTACGTCATTACTTATGATATAATAAGTTATTTAGGGAACGTAACAATAAAAACATAGTAAGTCATTGTGCATCTCTGTTATATATAACGTATGACCAAAAAGTCTTTGGATTGCTATTGCCGTGGAATTTACGAGATATCTATGAAATGATTTATTTCAATTAGTTTTGACATTTACTTGACAACTTTCAAGTCAGCTGATATAAAATATACATAAAATGCAACTAATTACCATAACCTAAAATCTATTTTATTTGTGACTTATGTGTACTTCAAGGTAAAGAAGTACAGAAGTAAATAATTCTATAGATGGTTTTTACACTTCATGGCTATCGCGATCCAAAGACTTTTTGATCATACGTTATTATTTTCATTGATGCGAAAAGTGTTATTATAAAATTTGGTATGGCGGTCATAGTACAGTACATATTTGTGTAAAATTACTACTATGGACTCATCAGGGCATGATGACAAATTCCACAAAACAACTACTTTACCGCATATAGTCAAGGTATAAAAAACACAGCATGGAAGAAAATTAAGCGCTGCTCATTGACTTTTGTCAACATCACGACCGCCAACCTAACCATACTGTCAAGTAGCTTCCATTGGACGAACACAATCGTAACAGGCGCGAACCTGTATTAACTTGTCTTATAAGTCGAAAAATTCTGACAACGTACGTATTAAAAACAATGTTCTTTCATAGTTTGATTATTAAAAAATATTCTTGCTTTATACGAATAAGTGAGGCTTTTTTCTCTAGTATACCTTAAATTGGAATTATCTTTATTGTTATTTATGATTATTACATGTATCTTGTAGAATTAAAAAAATAAGGAATAATTGCTTATACAATATAATATAATAATTGTTTAATTTTCAAAAAAAATAGGTGTAAGTAAAAATCAACATTCTTAGTTGCAATTTTAATACACAGAATCCACAAAAGATTTGAATAACTGTGGTCAATTATATTTTAATTATAAGTTAATGACTCCACATGATTATCTAAGAAAATCCTTTTCTAACATGTTCTAATCGGAAAGAAGAAAATAAGAAACTGAACGTTCCCACGTATTTACATGCTATGTGTTTATTAATACTACTCGACGCATAATTAAAATAGTTAATTATATGTCGCGTTGTACACAAATACATGAAATCTCGATCTGTGATTAAGAAACATGATGGCGGTGTAAAATCTGAGCTTTATAGTACATTAAAGAACTATAAAATTAAAATAATGAAATAATTAATCAATAAAAATGTAGTCAGCGTAGCTATAGATTGTGTTATCTTTATTTTAATCGTTCAGAGATTTGAAACGAAGATCTGTTTACCGTTAGAAGATATCGCCAGTAGCGTAACCAGTATTTCAATTAATTTATAATTAACAGTTACGCACATGTAATAATTACATATATATATATATATATATATATATATATATATATATATATATATATGGGTGTGTGTGATATTCGGGTATTGTACCGCGTTGAAGGGCAATGCCAAGGAGAACACTTGGTGTGTTGAGGTTTCGATGTACTCTTACTGATCTTCTTCAGAGTTTAAAAATATTACATATTTTTAACGTCCGAAGAAGATAAAGCATTCATCGAAACGTCAGCTCGCTAAGACTCCTCCTCAGTACTATCCTTCGGAATCCTAAAAATATAACATTATATTTAATACTTGTCCATCTTTTATCTTGCGATGTCAAAGAGCCAAACGCACCGATTCACAATGAGTTATTTTTCAGACATCCAACAACAGTAAAACCTGACTATGTGAATTACAGTACCATAATCAGAATTTTGCGATATTAGTTAAATACTTTTCGTAATATAATAAATATTGTTCTGCCTAACATGTTTCGACAAATTTGAACACAACCACGTTCACTAACTAAACTAAAGAATTAATCGTTCTGTCCTATGCGGGTATATAGGAAACTACTTACAAGTGAATGAAATCAAATTGAGTGAGTTTATATCGACCATTTTATCTACTCCTTCTCCTACGTATCTGGAGAACTCCCGGTTCATGAGCATAAGGTAAATTTTACATCTCTAATTCATAAAGCATATTAGGTTCCTCATAGGTTCCTCATACTTGCTGGTGGTTCACAATGGGCTGTTAGTTTCCTAGGCTTGTTAAATGTAAAAACCCTACTATGCTACTTGGCCGTTCCATGATTTGGCGCGGACAAATGGATTCCTTCTTTTTCTGAAAGAAAATCTTCGGATTTTCCAACAAAAACAAATTATTCGTTCTAACCTGCCATCCGCTACTCAACAAATACTTCATTCAGAAGCAGGCTATGCCAAGATATATTGATTTATCGAACAGCGAAAAGAAATTTGTGCTACGTGAAGAAGACCCTAATTATAAAGTTCAATACAAAGAAAAATTGAAGAGAATAATTCCTTAATACAAATCACAGTAGCATATAAGTAGTTATAATACTAATATAATTCATTAATATTTATTATTTCGATTTTGTTTCCAAAACGCGACGTGTTAGAAGTAATTTGTTTTTATTATTATTATTATTATTATTATTATTTGGGAAGTATTTCTTTAGAGACTGTAGTTACGTAAAACCTTAAAACAGGTATAAACAGTGTATACGTGCACGCCTTGTGAAGTGGTGCGTGATCGTTTGTGTTAGCTTTACTGTGCCACATGTTCAATACTGTGATTAGTGGTTTTATCTACTGATGTTGATAACTTAGTTGTCGAAATACGTATTTAGGAAACGATTATGATTGTGGTAAGGGGCTTTATACCTTTTTAAAATTATTATCAGACCTTCCGAATAAAATAAAATTCTACTTATTTAATAAATAAAAAAGCAAAATTTTTGTTTAGTGTAGTTAATTCACTCTTACATAATAATAATTCATTGCTATTCTGATGTCATGTACCTCTTAATGGAATTGTGAATATATTAAGGGCGTTTTGTTGCTAAATTAGTAAAGCAAGGGTTTTACTGTATCCTGCGAAAATAATCTATCAACTTTTCCAACCATTTCAAGATCTCACTTATAGAAATTTAAAATAAAGTAGCAGATGTTGCCATAAGAGTAGAGTATCTCAGCCGATTCTAACACCTCCTCATTGACCTTGATCGCATATATATTGGCGATCAAAGTCAATGAGGAGGTGTTAGAATCGACTGAGGATAATCGACCTTCTTATTTAGGGCGAGGAAGAATACGTGTTGTATATGAGGTGAAGGTTAATTAGGAGGTTCCAGTGGTGAAGGTCATTTGATGATTAAAGAATAAAGAAGAATGTTAGGGTGGGGACAATGTTAAAGTATATAAAGTTTTCTTGTGTTAAACAGATGCTAGTATTAGAGAATATGTTGAAGCGGAAGTTTAGTGAAGTACCACAGAGTTCTTTATGTTCTTTAATAGTGGAAGAAAGTGAATTGGAAAATGATAATAGTGGTCCCTTGGTAGTGGAAGAAAGTGAATTGGTAAAAGATAATAGTATTGATAGAGTTTTACAAGTGGTTGGAGATATTGAGGTAGACTTGGGTATTAAAGAAGTTTTTACTAAAATGTCTGAATCAAGTAAATTTTGCGAATATGTAGATGCAGCTGCCGAGAATTTTGCACGAGAGGGCATCAAGTGGTGAAAGATTTGTTGAAAAATATGTTAGAGAACCAATTTGGGAGTTACCATTAGTAGGAGAAAAAAATTATTTTCTGACATTAAAGTCATTCAAAATTGATATATATTGGTTTATTACCACATCAAGATTTTGAACGAAGGTTAAAAATTGTTGGTGTAAAAAATAATGTGTATGCTTTAATTCAAAGGAATGGAAGTGGGTAATGGCGGAGACTGCAAAGGTAAGGCGATATTTTGATTACAATAATGGTATCAGTGGCGGCTCTTTAATGACAGCAAGTGAGCAATTGCACCCCCTGGTATTATGAAACAAAACAAACCAAGCGGCGACTAACTGTGAAAGTATTTATTTATTATACATATTATGTATTCATAGTTATTGACGAGGAACGTGGCACGCTAACAACGTACATATACCGATCGTCGTCACAGATATACTGAGCAAAGCCCAACTGTTGCTCTGTTAAGGCATTAACATAACATTGATGGTGGGGAGAACTGTATTTTGCCGTACTTCAATGTCGCATAATACATAGCGTTGGAGCAACTGAACCAGACTGCTCTCGGGCGTTGTTACAATGAATACGGTATCTTTTTTACAGAACAACGCGTTTTCGCGGTTAACGTATAATGAAAAAATCGCAGTAAAAAATCTTAAACGGCCGATGCCTCAATTATGTTTAGAAAATAAACAATCTGTTAAACGTAAAGACGTTATAAGAAAATTCAAAATGAATATTTATCTGAAAAATGACTGAATTTGTGGGTGTGAAATTAAAAATACTTTGTTTTGTTTTCCGTGTCTTTTGTTTGGTGGTGAACCGTCTTGGTCAAAGAACGGAATAAGAGACTTAATTCATCTTAGTGCTAAAATTATTAAACATGAAAATTCCGAAGGGCATTTGAAAAATATATTTAGTCTAAGAATGTTAGGAAAAAATAACAATCAGAATGTTTTAGATTCATCATATAGAAAAGCAATTCAACAACATAATGAAAAGGTAACAAAAAATAGGCATGTGTTAAATTTAATAATAAATTGCATTAGATTTTGTGGCGCGTTTGAACTGGCACTTCGGGGTCATGATGAACAGCAAACGTCGAATAACAAAGGCATTTTTCGGGAATTGATAAATTTTACGACAGAATTGGATAAATCGCTCAGAGATCACATCGAAGCAGCACCGGTTTTTAAGGGATTATCAAAAACTATACAGAATCAGCTGCTTGATGCAATGTTGAACGTGTATCATGAACAAGTTGCCAGTGAAATTAAAGCTACCGACTTCATATCTGTGATAGCTGATGAAACTACAGATGTGTCCAATCAGTTTTAGTTGGTGGTTGTGAACGCGAGACCGGTCGAAAGATTTTGGAAATTTCTTCTGCCTAGTGGACATGATGCTAATTCTTTATCTACCTCCATCCTTAACAAAATTAGTTTGCTTGTTGATGACCCAGAAAAACTGATTGAACAGAGCTATGATGGGGCAGCAGTCATGAGTGGTGCTATTAACGGCGTGCAAAGACATGTCCAAGACCAGTATCCAAGGGCTAATTTTGTACATTGTTATGCACATCAGACAAATCTAATTATGTCATATGCTACATCGAGCAGTAGTAATTGCAGAATTTTTTTTGCCAATCTGACGGGATTATGTACATTTTTCTCCACTTCACCACAACGAGCTGCAAGATTGGAAGAATTCCTTCAGAGAAAAAGCTTACCTCGTTCTTCAAAAATAAGATGGAACTTCAATTCTAGGACAGTGAATACAATATATGAGCACCGAGAAGAAATAATTGAAGCTCTAGAACAAATCGAGGGAGAAGCTAGTTTACAAACTACCATTCATCAAGCTAGTGCCAATTTGCGAATTTTAGAGGAGGAAAATTTTATCTATTGGTTAACTTTCTTTCATAAAATTATGCCACATGTGGACATATTGTTTAATCAATTACAAAATGTTAATACAGATGCATTAAAAATCAAGAATAATTTAGATAATTTTGAACGGGCTATTGGAAAAATTCGTACCGAAATCGCTGACACAGATAATCCGTTGGTTAAACAAAATGACCCAGAACTGACTCCTCGACCATCAAAGCGGCGAAGAGTAGACTGATGGTAGCCAAAGAAGGAGGCAAACTATTGAAGTGTGCGATATTATTTTGATAGAAATAAAAACTAGATTTCGGTATACAGGGCACTTAATATTAGCAAACTTAATTTCTTTTAAACAGTTCTCCTCTTTTAAAAAAAAAAATTCCGGAAGATTGCCCTAAAGAAGCAGTAAAATTTTATCCATGCCTCAATGAAAGCAGACTACGAACTGAATTAAGCGTTCTATATTCTAGAGAAGAATTTAGGCAAAATATAGAAGTCGGTGCTGTAGGTCTGCTAGGTCTTCTGCTGGATGGATTAAGCGACACCTTTAATGAAGTTGTTACGCTTTTAAAAATTGTCATTACAATCCCAATGACAACGTCCGAAGTGGAACGCCAGTTTTCACGGCTGAAGAGAATAAAAACTTTCCTGAGAAATACAATGAAAGAAGAGAGATTAAATGCCCTTACTATGTTATCTTGTGAAAAAGAATGTATAAATGATTTCCCAAACTTTAATGAAAAAGTGATAGAACTGTTCTGCAAGTCAAAGACACGTAAAATGGACTTCGTTTATCGTCAGATGTAATTAAACTGTGTAGTGTAATATTTACTATTCCCTCAAAACAAACTCGACAATGAACAGTACCTGTCTGGAACAGTGCGTCGGTGAAATTTATAAGGATTGGGTAAGCGTTTTTGTATTACACTTTTTAATTTTGAAATTATGCACTCCCTATGTGAACCACTCCGAGCCGTCACTGAATGGTATATTTCCAAGTTTTAGAGGTATGAATATTCGAATATCACCTGAATCATTTTATGGAATGAGTAAAATTGTGAAGATGAAAAAGGTGGTGAGTATGTGTATTTAGCGTTTGAAACTTTATCGGAGTTATGGCGGTTGAAGGAAACATTGGATTGTCGATTAGCGGTTTTAGAAGATATGAAATATAATGTATTTTATAATGATATGGTCCGACGTGTAGCTGAAAGTGGTGAAGAAGTGGATGTAGAAATCGACCGAATGTATAATGGTGTAATATCCGAATGTGTTTGTATAATGAAGGAGATAATAATGTATTGGCTTTAGAAAATTAAAAATGATGTAAATTATTTGAGGAAGAATTATATATGGTTATAAAATATAACGTTAAAATAAATTTAATGTGTTTTATTTTTGAAATTTGTAAGGAATTAATCTCGCAAGACAAATTTCAAAGGATTTTAGGATTAAGTGAAATCGACTAATAAGTATTTGTATATATGCTAATTGTAGATGCGGTTTTTTGTCATTTAGATTGTTGATGTTGACTGAGATAGTTTAATATATAAGATTGTGATGGTATTCATAAGTGGTAGTTTGAATAAGGCACGCAAAAGGAAAGCTGGTGGATTGTTGAATACTGTGATAAATACGTTCTCAGTAGAATTCCACATACCGGGTTATAGATATTGTGGTCTAGAAACCAGGTTAGAAGAACGATTGAAAAGAGGTGATAAGGAGGTGAATATTTTGGATGAGGCTTGTAAACAGCACGGTATGTCATATTCTCAATCTAGTGTATTGTTAAAAAGGCACGAAGCGGATGATAAATTGTATCAAAAGGCTATGGGACGAGTGAAGAGTAGAGACGCAGGTATAGGAGAAAGGGTAGCCGCAACTGTGGTTTCAGCTGCTATGAAAGCTAAAACAAAATTAGGTGTGGGTTGGAGAAGACAACGGAAAGAAATGAGTAAAATTGGAAGGAGAAGGTAGAAGAAGTTATAGGAGGAGCAGGCAGTGGTGTCGATTAGGTGGTGCTATTTAATTTTTGCAAGCAATGAAGAAAGCACGGAATGCAATAAGACGGATTCGTAAGAAGAAGTGTGTTTTAGAGAATGCTAGAGTTGCATATAAAAGTTTAATAAAATCTGGACGAAGAATAAAGTATCCGCGATCCAGGGTAATTGCAATACAAAAAAAAAGGTGGATTTTTACCGTTAATCCCATTATTTGCAGCATTAGGTGCTTTAGAATCATTAGGTGGTGGTGCAGCAGCAATTCTAAAAGCAGTAACTTCTGCAAAATCTGAAAGGGATCAATTAGATGAAGCAAAGCGACATAATATTGCTATGGAATTAAAATCTGGGAGTGGTTAATATGTAAAACCATATAAGTCGGGTGTGGTGTATCTGTTGAAAGTGGAAATTATGTAAAACCGTATAAATTTGGTTGTGGTGTTTATTTACCAAATGGTACTAGTTCAAAAAACTGATAAGCAGTTTATCTCAAAGACCTTTAACAGAAAAAGATTTGTGGTTGTATGTTCAAAGGTGGAGAATTGGTAAATTTCGGGGTATTTTTAGTAAAGATGTGCTACCGAGAATAATACGTAAAAGAGAGAGCGAAATAGTAAATTTGGATGATGATGCTGAGGAAGGGACTCATTGGGTAGCAGATAACAAAAATAATGCTGTAATAAAGTATTTTGATAGTTATCGTGATTTAAGACCTCCAATTGAGGTTGAAAAGTATTTATTATCGAATGGTGGTGGTGCTATACAGTATAACTATGAAAGATATCAAGATAGTAACAGTGAAAATTGTGGGAATTTGTGTTTATTGTTTTTGATAGGATTTATTAAATAAGAAAAAATTTGTTGTGGTTATATTATAATATTAGTGCAACAATATTGGAAAGTTGAATTTAAATTAGAAATGGAAGCAGACGGTAATAGAAGTGTGCATAATTTGGCTTTCGTTTTGACAGAGAAGGGATCTGAGGTGGGTTGTGTGCTAAATCCACCTATATACTTATATGGTAAATATGAGATGTGTATGTTAAGTTTGCAAACTTATAATTCTATACCTAAAAATAATGTTTTTAAGTATTCTTTGAAGTCAAAAAGTAAATCAAGTGTGTGGATGGAGATAATTATTCCGGAGGGTACTTATGATATAATGGATTTACAGAAATATATCGATGAGCAATTACGTGTTGCTGAAGGAACAGAACATTTTTTTCTTATTAACTGGTAATAGTAATACTATGAAAGTGTTTATGAAGGCGTTTGTAGATATTGATTTTGGAGTGGAAAATTATTGGTTCCTTATTAGGTTTTCATAGAAGGGTAAAGAACGAAATATACCAATTCATAGTGATGAAATAGTTGATATAAATAGAATTAGTGCTATTGATATTATGTGTAATATTGTAGATGTATCATACATTAATGGGGAGTTATCACATGTTTTGTATCATTTCTATCCAAATGTTCCGCCAGGTTTTAAAATTATAGAGGTTCCGCAAGAGAAAATTTATATAATACAAAAGTATTTTTAATAATATAAAATATTATTAAAAATGGGGTGTGAAGAACACAATACAAGTTATATATTTGTGAATGTATCTCCTCTCCAGAGACGCAGATACGTATTTCACCTTTCTACAGGATCGTCGGTACGCCCCTGCTGGAAAATTTATATGCCTGTAAATACTAATGTATTATCTGATATTATTATTCGAGCTGTGGATCAGACAGGTCAACCAATTGATTTAAGAGGTGAAGAGATGACAATATATTTGATGTTTAGGAGACCTTAGGTTTTAAAAAATAAATGGAATAGTAAATGATTTATTAAGGGAAATGATTGTATATATTAGTGAGTATTTAAATAATTAATGGATAGTATTAGCACAGTTGTTGATTAAGTAGGGTGTGTAGTAATAGATGTAAAAGGTGAATATTGGATATTTTACTTACAAATTTGTACAAGGTTGTGAATTTATTGATATTATTATAAATTAGAGAATAATGAGGAGCAGTAGTGTTAATAAAATGTGGAGGAGGAAAAGAAATTCTTCGCGGAAATTAGTGAATAAGTTGTGGAGGATTGTTGAGGGTGAGGGTACGAAATCGTTTAACAAATGAGAATAGGATGTTTCTGAAAGGTATGGGTTAATAAAATGTGAAGGAGGAAAAGAAATTATTCACGGAAATTAGTGAATAAGTTGTGGAGGATTGTTGTTGGGGTGAGGGTACGAAATCGTTTAACAAATGAGAATAGGATGTTTCTGAAAGGTATAGGATATAAAGTTTTGGTGTAGATTTATTTAAGTGAGATGGAGTTTTGGTATGTTGATTTTGGGATATTAAGAAATAAAGAGAGGATTATGCTTTAGTATAGTAAGAGATTTGTCTGACTGAAGTTTGTAGTGAAAGTGTGTTGGTAACAATTTAAAAAATGAAAGTTTTAGATGTTTTAAGAAAGGTTCGAATAGATAATTCCATTGTGGAGTTGGAATATCATAATCATGTTCCGTTTGGTTTACCAAGATATGAAAATAATGATGACATTAGAATTGTGGTACCAGAAATAGATAAGTATACTTTACCATCAGATATGTGTTTAGTGGAGTGGATGTGGATGAAGTAAGGAATGTAGGTATTACATCGACTTTGAAATGATATTTTCCTCATAGTCCAAGTTATATAAATAAATTGGAAAATTGTGGTTAGGAAGGTTCCGGTTCTAGATAATAAAGGTAACTTTAGTATATGTATACCATTGAAGCTGTTAATGAGTTTCGCAGAAGATTTTAAGTCTCTTATTTTAAATATGTCTCAGGAGCTTGTGTTGAAGAGATGTGCTGACGATAATCATGTAATATATAATTCAAATGCTGCTGTTAATGAGGGTGTTAATTTAACTATTGATGCTATTGTATATCGGGTACCACATTAAAGTTGTTTTAAGTCAGGATTTAGCGTTAACTAAATTAACAACGAAAAATACTATAATGGAAATGATTTTTATAGGATGAGAAATTCATGAAAATCCGGGAATTCCAGAGACAACAAAATATAGTTGGGCTATTAAAACAGCTGCATATTTAGAGACGCCTAGATATATTATTTTGGATTTTCAGACTGGAAAGAAAGGGAAATTGGATCAAAATATGAGTAAATTTGATACAATTAAATTAACTGATGTGACAGCTTATTTAAATGGTAAAAAATATCCATATGAAAATGTTCGGGTGGATTTTGATGAAAACCGTGTAGCTATTTTATATAATATGTATGGTAGATTTCAACAAGTTTATTACGGTCATGAATATACTGAGCCGATAATAAAGTTAAGTCAATTTAAATTTTGTCCATTAATTGGCATTGATTATTCACATCAGGAAGGTGCTATACATAGAAGTGGTGTGGAGATTAGAATTGAATTTACGATGAAAGATAATATACCAAAAGATACGGTTATGTATTGTTTGATATTATATAATAAATTGTATCAGCGACAGTATTATCATTTTTGTTTGTTTGGGAGATATGGTAATATATTTTATGGAACGTGGATATGTAGTGTATGGTTACTGATAGGGTATGAAGGTTGTGTAGTTAAAGATGTTGGATTTAAGTGGAAAGAAAAAAATATAATTATAGATTTTCAATAGTATCGATTTAATAATTATAGTTTCATGCCTAAGGGGTTGGCTATTTGTGATAGTGAATTTAAGAGGAGTAGGTTTATATTTAAACTGGTTTTGAGTTTTGGTGTATTGGCAGAAGAAGAGGGGCAAGTTGAAAGATATGCTTTAAATTGTCATGGTTTGAATTGGGAAGATGGTTATTTAGCTGCAAGTGTGTAGAGAGAGGTATTGATTTAGTGTTTGTTAAAGGTAGAGAGAAATTGTATTTTTTGAAACGTATTATAGATCGACGAATAATAGATTTATTATATGCAGAAAAAATTTGAAGAGGAGAGCCAAGTTGTAGTTCTTTGTCTAATGTGGAACGATTGTATAAGATTCTGTTAGAAATAAAATTGAAAGAAAAGAAAGTCGGCTATATTTAATTATTGTTGTAATGGGTTATGCGTGGAGTGCTATGAGGAGTTATGTTGTGGAGAGAGTTGGTAACGTGTTGCGACGACTTGAAATTGAAGGAAATTTTTCTGGAGTGGATGATAATTTATTTTATGTGCCTAAGATATATTTAATGTGCAGTACAGGTTGTTTAAGTTTAGAATTTGTTTGGCGTCTATTACCTACAAGTTATCAAAAAGATATTGATTTAATTGAATGTAGACCATGTGTAAGTCTTTATGTGATTGAGGGTGATGTAGTTGATAGACTTTTCAGGAGAAGAAATTGTTATATGTGTAGGCAGAATGATTTATAGTTTTTGTATTAATATAGTGTATTAATGCTTTTAATTATTTATGTGTGCAGTTATAAATAAATATTTGAGTTTAAAACTTTCTATTTTTATTAATATAATGTTAGGTATTGAATATTAACGAGGGGAGTGAGAGAGTTTTTTTTGAGACACAAAGGTAAAATGGAAAAGGAGAAAAAAGGGGAAAGAAAAAAAATAGAAAAAAAGGAAAAAGGAAAAAAAGAGAAAAAGGAAAAAAAGAAAGAGAGCCCGGGGAGTTGGGCGGGCCCCCGAACCAATCCACACCGTAGCGACACCACGGAGCGCTTTAGCGGCGAGGTGGGGATTGGGGCACCCCCTGCCCGGGTGACCGAAAATTTCCCCCTCCACTTTTCGAGGAAGAATTTTGGAATTTTCCCGGTGTTCAAGGTCACAGCTAATATGTAAAATGTCAACTTGACCTTGATTAACATATGCAAATTTATAATGCAAATTTGTACATATATTATGTAGTAGGTCAAGAATGAAGTCAATGGAAATTTCTAAAATGTTAATTTACATAATTAATTGATGACCTTTTGCAAAAAATTCGACGAAATTTTTGATTAACATATGCAAATTTATAATGCAAATTTGTACGTATTATGTAATATGTTAAAATTGACGTCAATGAAAATTTCTAAAATCTAAATTTACATAATTAATGAACACTATTTTCATATAAATACGAGTTAGTTTTGCTGAGATAGACATAACAAATTATACAATGGTAAGTAAATATCTATATTATAATTATTATTACTACATTTATATTTGTTTTTTCTTGTATTTGTTTATTCAATTAATTATAATTCACTGTAACATATTTCTTATATCTGAATAAAATTTTAAATATAACATTTTCAAAATTAATGCATTACATTTATAATGCATTAATTTTGAAAATACTTTATTTCGTTAGTGTTCTAAAAGTAGGAAAGTAATTACTTCTTTTATGTATCCTCAAAAGTAATTATTGATTTAAATTTTAAAATTATAATCAATATTTGAAATTGAAACTTTATTATCAGTATTTAAATAATTTCTTTATTTAGACTGTTTATTTATAATTCACTGTAATATATTTCGTTCTTATAATTCACTGTAAATTATATCTTCCAAATTTCATTAATATATTTGAAATAATTACTTTACAAATTGTTAATTAAGTAATTATTTCAAAGTTATTATTATCTTTTCTGTGTATCCTAAAAATAGGAAAGTCATTTTAAATTTTAGAATTAGAATTCAGTATTCGAAATTTTAAAATTATAAATCAGTTAAACTTAATTTCGAATACTGTTCGAATAGTATTCGAAATTAAGTTTAATATCAGTATTTTGAAATTGATATTTTCTTTCTGCCAATTTCCATTTAATTCGAATAATTTGATTACTTTCCTCATTTTGATTATTCTTTAGGAGACACCAAATTTCTGGCATTCACTCACTTCACAGCAACAGGTGTTTCCCCCTGATACTGGCAACCCTGTAAACCTCATAAATATTTCCAATTCAGATTCTTTTATGCAACAACTAGAGCAACTGAAATTTGAAAAAATAAATTATGAAATACTGTCGACGGCGGTAGATAGAGCGGTAGATAGAATTGAAAATATTGGAGGTGCTTCAACATCAATTGTAATACCTCCACCACCATGGATGATACCTCTACCACCGATGAAACCTTCTCCACCATCCACTGCACTATCTACCGTTGCCCCTGCTGATGTAGTTGGAACAATTACGAGGGCAGCTGTAATGAGAATTGCCAGCGTATTTGTTCCTACTATGACAGAAACAGAATTTCCTATGATGTTGTCTCAAGTTGCAACTATTGTACATCTGAGCACCGCCGAAATGAGTAGAGGAAGTGCTGAAATGAGTAGAGCAAGACAATTCCTCCCCAAACAACAACGACAACAAGAACAACAACGAAAACGAGAACAACAACGAGAACAAAAACAACGATGAGAACAACAACGAGATCAAAAACAACGACGACAACAGCGTCAACTGACAAATACACGGACGCGAACAGTTGCTTGGGCACATGCAATTGCTTCTACACCCATTTCTAGTGCAAGAATTGGAGAGGGTAGTCCTCTCGAGAGACTACTTCTAGGTAGGCAAGTACACTCTGGTAGTGTAATGGTGTCAACTGCACTACCACCACCGGTGATATTGCACCGGTAGACGTACCACCTATAGTAGAAACAGTAGTGGCACACGAGTCATCATAGGTTATATTTATGTCTGCTCATTCACCTGGCAATCCACCGCTTTAAGCTGATCCCTCCGAGATCATCCTCAATCAGATCCTTAAGCCTCCGAACCTAGATCAAATAGAGAACCTCAACCACTTATAACCTCAACCATTATAAACTCAACTACAACCACTTCCATTAGAATCAGAATATCATCCACCTCAATATCAACCATTAGAACCAGAATATCAACCACCTCAAATACAACCACCCCTATCAGAACCTCAACCACTTCCATCATATCAACGTCAACCACGCAACACTCTCGCTGCGGATTTTAAAGAACTTTCTCACAAAATTATGTCGCACCTTGAGAGAAATTCGTCAGTTAGAGATGCTTCCCTTTTCCATATGAATGAGCAGGTATCCAGTTGGATCACAGACCTCGATATGTTTCTTCAACTCCATAATGGTGCCATTAATGGGAACATCCCAGATGTCCATATTAATGAGAAAGTTCAATCCTGCCAGAGGAAAACAAAGCGATTCGGTCAAATGAAAACTTTGATAGTTGAACATATCAATAGTAATGATGATGGCAGTGATAATGAATAATTAATTATATGGATTGAAAGTTAAATTAATTAATTTCTCAATATTGAAAAAATAATTAAATGCGAAATTAATTACATGCTTTTAAACTTTGCACTGCAGACTTTGCTTTATTGATATGTTCAATAACGAAGACCCTTGTATGTAGACAGACCATAACAGTATGATTTGGGAATAATGATTTGGAAATATTTACAGTAATATTTACAGTAAATGTAACTGTAAACATCCTTACAGTCATCCTTGCAGTAATATATTACTGTATATTACTGTAAGGATAACTGTCTAAATGTCAACATCCTGGAGTGACATCTGGTAAGAAGTATGGTTTTGGGAATATTTACATTATTTTTTCCATGAGGTGATTTTCGCCAGAAGAAATAGTGTTATCGGATTGATTATCGTTTGTTTGTTGATCTTATACTTTTTCATGGAGCTCAATATAAAGATATTACATTTACAGGATTTCAAACCCAATACAACCACACCTACGGAAGTGATGGTGTCGGTGACGTCGACACCTGGCCACCGTTCACCGATATTCAAAGTATCGGTATCGGTGGCAATGCCACCGTCACCTACAGCACCAGCGCCACTACCACCGACACCACAGCCACCAACTCCAAAACGCCCACCGCCACCGTATTCATCACCGACGGATATATTTCTCCAAGTTTCGGAAGATTCCGATTGGGGATCATCTGATGATGAAGAGCCGGAGCCTCAGACTCTGGAGCCCCAAGTTCCCGAGCCTCAAGTTCCGGAGACGCACACACCAAACCAACCTGTGCCGAAACCGGCACCGATGGCACCACAGAGGGTCATCAAGGAGTTATTGAAAAGATATGAAAATAATAAACAAAATTAATTGATTTATGTTTATTATTTTCATATCTTTTCAATAATTTCCAACGTGTGTCCTTCGCCATTTCCAAAGTTTGTCCTTCACCATTTCCAACGTTTTTACTTCGCCATTTTCAACACCTCCACCGACACCTCCACCATTTCCATCAGGATATGACCCACCATTTCCATCAGGATATGACCCACCATTTCCATCAGGAATACGATCAACGCCAAAGCTTGTACCTCCGAAAATAATAAAGCAAATATTGCACAAATTTGAAATAAAATAATAAAATTTAATGTAATTTACTGTAAAATTTATATTTAATAAATTAGGAAAGATCTGCATTTGTTTTTTCAATTAATAAGAAGCGTACAAAACTAATATGGTTCAGTATACATCGTGAATTCATGAAGTACAGTATGAAGTTAGAAACACGACCATTATCGAATGCCCTCCTTACTTTATTATTACATCCTAATAGGTTGCGCTTCAAAAATATTTACCTCTGCTGTGGATCTCTTATCAACAGAAATATGAATATCCTTAAACATGTAATGGAAACTATTCGAGAGATAGGTTGGTTTGAATATACGGATCTGACTGATATGGTAACGCCAGATCAAGTTGGCGACTATTCAGTCGTTATATTCGACGACATGCCGACTATTAATTTGAATATTGTAAATCAGTTCTTCTCTATCGGTGGGCATCGGAATTTAGATTGTTTTTATTTAATTCAAACATATAGTGCTGTTCCTAAACAATTGTTGAGGGGTAATATAAATCCTTTAATTTTATTTCAACAAGATGGTAATAATTTGAAACATATAATTGACGATCACATTCATGACTTAAGTTTTGAACAGCTTTTAAACGTATGAAGAATGTGTTGGTAGAAATCTTTTGGTCTATTATTTATCGACACTGACTGTAAGTACAACATTTACAATAAGTTCCTGTAAAAACACTATTAAAAGGATCCTAGTAAATCTACATCAGTATGTAAGTATTCGTTAAATAGTCAAGAGACATGGAAGATAAATGAATAAATAATTTAATAAAAGCTCGCACAGTTTTAAAAGAAAAATTAAGAACAGTGATATTGATTAAAAGTGATATTGATATACAGCGTGCACCTATATCCAAACCTTTGCAAGAAATTGCCACGAAATTAGGTAGTACCATTCCGAAGCAAAGTAGAACCCATTCGAAGGACGCTATGGATAATACACCAGACTCATGGTCTGAAATTTTTCCAGAGAAATCCTATGCAGCAGTACAAGGAACGTCTATTATACGGCAAGTGACACCTTCACGAAAACATGTGTCCTGGTTTAGCCCATACACTCATTCTTCCCCGACCAAGCACAAATTGGAAGGAGTTGGTACTACACCTCGAACATCTAAAGTTCTGCAACACCGGAGTCTGAACCAGATGCCAAAACCTCAGATGTCACCGTCATTGCGCACCCCACATTCTTAGAAGATGAATACCTAGGTCACCTGTTGCCAGAAACGCCAGGAGGAAGCGATGGAGATGAAAGTAAAGAAGACGAAACGGATACAGGTGGAAGTATGGATTTAGATAAATCTATGGCGTATGCGGTATCACTATTGAGTACGCGGCCAGCTAAGTCGATAATTGCCAACAAATCGCTGAATAAAACCCTTCTAGAAACGGATGAAGTTAAAGAATCATTGAGATCTACTATACGGCCATATCTTATCGGTTTAATGACCGGTGAAAACGTTGAATTTGATGAAAAGTATGGTGTTCACGAAGTCGGTGGGGATTTAAAAATGGAAACCCTGATGTTATATTTGATGGACCCAACATTATCGTCGGTCAAATCACTTATAAAGCAACAAAAGTTTACTAGAATTGCTTTTCAAGAAGAAACCAGGAAAATTTTTATATGCTGATGCAAAGAATTATAAATTCATTCTCCGTGATACAAACTCTTATCGAGTTGATTACGATCCTGACAGGAAGTTTGCAGCCAGTAAAGGTTTTAAATACAAATCAATTATAAAACCTATTATACAAGCGAAGAAACTTGAAGTTTGGTGGAGTCGAACTTGGAAGAATGGCTTAGGTTTGTCAAATAAGGTATCCATGCAAAAGATGGTTGGCCCTATAAGTAAAATTGAATACAAGTACTGGGACGATGTAAATGAACTGTGTGATAGATTGAAGCTACTAGTAGCATCGAAGGATGCTGGTCACTCAGGGCACCAGAACGAGATATTGTCAATAATAGAGGAGCTGAAAGAGTCAAAAATTATAAAATAGTCTCTCTGTATACTCTGTAAAGTCTTGGATGTATGACAGTTTACATTTCGATACCAATGATAGGTAACGATGGCAATAGATAAATTTGGAAGACACATACACAAGCATATTCTTAAGAGACATCTAATGGATGTGGACGTAGTCTCAGACTTTCTTAAACATCCTAGGTTTCAAGAAGTATTACAAATGCAAAGAAAAAATATTCCTCCTCCCAGTGCAACAGCAACTTCGAAGTATATTATTCAAATATATGGTGACGTTTCCATTGACCTCATGGGCTTTTATGTAAGTACGTCATTGGCGAAACATACTTATTTATATAAGAATAAATTATATCGTTATAAATGTCCACTATTCCAATGAGAAATTAACAACACCGCAAATTAATAAGGAACTATTTATCCCAAGAGACCGATAGAATTGACAGAAGGAATGACGCTTAGGTTGATATACGTTGGTACCAAACCTACACCATCAAAAACAGAAGCAGTATTTGCGAAAATAGTCATCGGAAATGTCGGAGGAAATGTCGTCAATTAGGAGGGATGCCGTAAATGAAATACATAGACCAGCTCGGAGGAGGTTTACTCGACGTCGGGTCATCATAAAAGGATTGCGGGTCTTATTTCAAATCGATCTGGTTGAAATGTTACGGTATGCAAAAGAATACAACAATTTAAAATACATGTTCGTATGTATAAACACATTTTTGAAATTTGCCTGGGCAATTCCAATAAAAAATAATACAGCGATTGAAGTAATGAACGCCATGAAATCCATACTCTCAACTGCGAAAAAAAATATTTCGAATATTTGTTGAAAAAATTATACGACGACAGAAAGGTAAAGTTCTCGTAAAATGGCTTGGCATGCCTTCATCACACAACTATTGGATTTCTAAGGATAATTTGTTATAGAGGTTTAGCTGTTCATATAGTTTAAAATAAAAAAGTACTAAATAAGTTTGAAATGTTTTTTTATTTTATAAATAATTCATAGAAATAAGTAGAATTAACTAATATCAAGTAGTATTAAACAACTTACAACTATTTATAAGACACATTTACGGAAGATGCATATACTTTCTATCATTGCTAAAATACATTAATGACTAATACATTTACAAAAAATTATTAGATATCTACGTCAGAGCATTTAGTTCTAAAAGTATATTTTGTAAGTTTTGTTCCCGTGTAATACCTTCGATTTTATAATGACCGCAAAGTATTGCTTTTATCAGGGAGAATATATCGTTTATCATCTTTAGATGAAAGAGCTACTTTATTCCTTAATTCCGCATATATTGTGTGTAATTCAGAACGAAATATGTACATTCTCCTCATTATATTTCCATAATCTTCCACAACATTTTTATAATCAGTTACTGATAAATCTTTATCAATAACGTATTTCTTTGCTCCCTTTGCAATTTTTACAGTTTTGTCAAGTAATTTTAGATAATAAGCTTTAGCTTTAAAATCACTCAATAATTTTGCCAGCGTATTCATCCTTCATTTTCGCCAACCTGACGTAATGTATGACGTAATTTGATTTATCAGCAAGGTTTCAAATCAATTTCTCATATTTTGAATTAGGTGGGATATCATGTTCGGGGCAAAAAGGAAAGCCATTGTGCTGTTCGTGAAGATTTGCAGGATATTCTAAACCTACTTTGAAAACATAACTATAATCTCCATCGTCTTCTAAGGCTTCTATATCCATCATCGGTAGTTCTTCATTTGCTAACCATTGAAAATCACTAACTGGTAAACTGAATGACATGGCATAACCATATAAATTCGTTGCATTTAAGTATAGAATATATTGTTTACACAGTGTGGTCATAAAGTTTGGAACCAAGCTTATAACCGCATTATTACATTTTTAGGAAAAACGCTCGGACAGGTAAATTTTATTTTTTAAAACGCCATCTTTTGACATATAATTTTTTTCTATGACGTCATTGGTTTTCGAGTGATGACGTTATCAACACTTTCTTTAAATGGCAACCATATTATTTTTTTCTCGTTTCTGGTAGATCTTTATATCTACCAAATAGTGATATAAAGCAATTGGTATGTTGCATCACAATTTCTTTGAAAAAAATGATATAAATTTAGAAAAAAATACGAAAATTTTATTTCAGTACAAAATTAAAATTAAATTAAAAAAAATACATCTGAACTTAAATTTATTGTAACAGTTAACGTAAATTTTCAAAATGGACCTCACCAACCAACTAACACTGTCCCAGCCGAGCAATAGTAATCTGCATTATTCGCTCCAGGTCAAAAGAAATTCGTCTTCCCAATCGGCCAATTACTTATTAAAAAATCTTATTTAACATTAAATAGTTTCACAAAAAAGGGCCAAAGAAGTTTAATTTATTTAAAAGATTGACATGATGTGGCAGACCATTTCTTAATTAAAATTATCGCCCAAAAATTGAAGATTTCAAAAACTAATTACGCCTACAAAATTTACTGAAATATGTAAGTAAGTTTTTTTCACACTTCTGTCTTGTGTGAGGACTTAAATATTCTTCTTGAACAAACCGGATCGTCAAAAGCACATGTCCTCATGTTACTATGCAAAAAATTTACAAAAATAAAAACACGCACTTTTTTGCAAGATATTTCTTTATGACATTCTTGCTTCTTTTTATACAATTTATGTACAAAAATTTTAGTTTGAAATTGTTTCTATGGCGATAACATTGTTGAATTATTTACTTCTCTTTTTGACGTTAAATTTTTGAGATATTGCGTAGAAATTGTTTATTTTCGCTAATATAAAAAATGGCACATTTATCTGCGCGAGAAAGAATCGAAATTTTAATTATGGTTGGGTATGGGGACAGACAAAGAACGCATGCAGAAGCATGCGATTTGTTTAGCCATGAACACCCTGATAGACTTCCAATTACCAGGTCTACGGTGACAAAACTAGTTGGAAAGTTTACCGAAACTGGATCCGTAAAAGATCGACCACGGCAAGGTAGACCTCAAGTAGGAGAAGATGTGAAATTAAATGTGCTTCTAGAAGCAGAAGAAAGGCATCATGTTTCCACCAGACAACTTGCGTTAGCCAATCAGGTGGCTCACTCATTTGTCGTCAACTTATTTAAAAAAGAACACTATCGTCCTTACAAAGTTCAACTTGTACAGGAATTACATGAGGATGAGGAAGATCGTCGACTGCAGTTCTGTGAAGACGTAATGTTACGTTGTGACCAAAATCCAAATTTCTTGGAAAACATCGTCTTCTCAGATGAAGCTACGTTCTGCCTAAATGGATCTGTTCACCGCCATAATTGCAGATATTGGTAGCAGAACAATCCGCATTGGACTCAAGCGTGTCATACTCAGCGCAGAGGAAAGTTGGAATGATTGGACGACGCATTTTAGGACCATATTTTTTTAAGGAAATTTCACTGCTGTGCAATATTTAGAATTTTTAAGATTTGAACTGGTTCCAGCGCTCGCTGTTATTTTCCTAAATCACGAGGATGGTGATGTACCCCATCCAAATATTTGGTTTCAACAAGATGGGGCGCCTCCCCATTATGGTGTAGAGGTGCGCCACTATCTTGACGAAATATTTCACAATAAATGGATTGGACGGAGAGGCGCCATAGAATGGCCACCTTGTTATCCTGACCTGACTTCGTTAGACTTTCTTTTTGTGGGGTTATTTGAAATCGAAAGTGTATTTTAACAAACCGAACAATTTAGAAGATTTAAAAGAACGAATTCGCGTAGAACTTACACAAATATCCCCAGACATAATTGAGGCGAGTATACGAAGTGTTTACACTCGGCTGGGATAGTGTCAGTTGGTTGGTGGGGTCCATTTTGAAAATTTACGTTAACTGTTACTATAAATTTAAGTTCAGATGTATTTTTTTTATTTAATTTTAATTTTGTACAAAAATAAAATTTTCGTATTTTTTTCTAAATTTATATTTTTTCAAAAAAATTGTGATGCAACATACCAATTGTTTTATATCACTATTTGGTGGATATAAAGATCTACCAAAAACGAGAAAAAAATAATATGGTTGCCATTTAAAGAAAGTGTTGATAACGTCATCACTCGAAAACTAATGACGTCATAGAAAAAAATTGTATGTCAAAAGATGGCGTTTTAAAAAAGAAAATTTACCTGTCCGAGCGTTTTTCCTAAAAATGTAAAATAATGCGGTTATAAGCTTGGTTCCAAACTTTATGACCACACTGTATATATATATATATATATATATATATATATATATATATATATAGTGTTTTACAATCGAATAAATTCCAAAGCCTTCGACCTCTGTAATAAACTTTTGTTACTATCTGACAGTATATCATGAAAGCACTCTTTGTTGGGTAATTCCGTGAATGAAAGAGTTTCATAAGACGTAACATAATTATATGGGAATACACCCTTCTGCCGCAATAATTCAAATTTTTCGCCCATATAATATCTTCTAATTTCCTCACATTGTCCATTGTCTAAATAAGATGATAATTTCGTCAAAGAGGAATTCATAAATCGAAGTGAGTCTATAAATCTCAACTTGTAGAACACGTTTCTTTTCTTACCATTATAATCTATTATATCTCCCACGTGAACTTTTTTTGAAAATGAAATATATTTCTCTTTATTTTGTGCAATAACATCTACATCCTCCTATTCCAGTGCCAGCAGTTTTACAAACAAATGTGTATCATAATTTAATAAATTATGGAAGATAATAGGTATATATCGGGGCTCTTTATAATTTATATTACATACCATATGCGCTGCATCCGAATACAATCCAGTCATATGATCAACGTCATCAACGTATGTGCGAAACTTGATAACTTACTATTCTATTCCCGAACGTGCCTATACTCTTCTTTACACCATTATCGATTATTACGAACGCTTTAGTTCGGTGTAAAGTACAGCGGATATGTGCAGTATAACAATTTGCTTCTACATATACATCACAGATTTCACATTTCATTAATTCTACTTCGTTAACGTTAAATTTCAGTCTCTACCCTTTACAAGAAGTTAACGTGTGGCGACTTCTGTTATCTCCTCAAGTAAACATCTTCCCACGGTAATCACATTCAAACATTTTACTTATTATTTTCCAAATATACACTGAATAAAAACAACACCTCCACTGTACCGGCCCAACAGTTGCTGAAATGGAACGACCATCACCATATATACACCTCATCGAAGGTCATGGTTAATATTATACTATTTTATGTGTGAAATCATTTCAAACTTATAAATTCGCTTACTTATTTATACTAGTAACAAAAAACATCTTATAATCGTATAATTAAAAACCATCCAATTAATCAAAGCCATACATTCTACTGTCCATATTGTCAATTAAAATAGTAGTCTCTATTTCAAGTATGTCTTTCTCTATTTCTCCTTCCTCAATATCTACCTCGTCTAATCATCTCCTTGCTCCTTCTCAATATGGGCCTCGATATCGTTTTCAGCTTCACTTAACTCATCATCACTACTACATTCAAATTCCACTATAAGCTCCATTCTATTTTTTCTTTCGTGTGCAGCACCCATATCCACTTATATGTTCTAACAAATATTAAGAAAACTTAACACTTTATGAGAGACAAATTAATTCGTTATTATTTATATATTAACGGTTGAACCCCTAACTCGATGTAATCTTTAAGTAATGACCTTGAGATCCCTATAGACGTCTAAGTGACCTTGACCTTCAAATTATGCGGATATTAAATAATATTGACCTTCATATGCCTCGATGTTCAAATGACCTTGACCTTAAAATGTCCTTGACCGTCAAATGCTCTTGACCTTGGATTGTCATTGCCTTCATATTGACGTTCGCGCGACATTGGCCTCCACACAACCTTGATTGACCTTTAAAATGGTTTTCACCTTGGCGCGACCTTAACCTTCCCGTGACCTTGACTGACCTTTAAAATGGCAGTGACCTTGTTGCGACCTTTTAATAAACTTGTTTGACCTTTAAATGACATTGACCACTCAGCCGATTCTAACACCTCCTCATTGACCTTGATCGCCAATATATATGTGGTCAAGGTCAATGAGGAGGTGTTAGAATCGGCTAAGATACTCTACTCATAAAGCTATTTGTTAGAATATAAACGCTAGTAAAGTAATCAGCAAAGCGTAGAACATTTGCTAGGTAGTATTTAGTATGACATCACTGTAGGTCACAGATTCTTGTTATACGTAGTTTAGAGTTTATTCATACATAGATTATCATTAATACTTCCAATTAGACAATTGCATCCGTAGTTTAGAACTGGGTGCATAATTTTTATGTGCTGGATTTCTAAACTCATTCATTGAGCTGCATAATGCTGTGTTCTCTTCTAACCGAGATATATTGAATAATTAAATAAAGTTGAAAACAGTAATGAAAATTTTATAACAAATAAATTTTTAATACACCCTGTATGAATATTGTCATAAAACAAATCTCATAGTCAATTTTATGTAAAGTTTCTTGTTATTTTCTGTGTAATAAGTTTTTATATGAAACGATACAGATGGTGTTAAGAAAAACACATCTGTGTATACTTAATAAAATTATATTGTATTTAAAATGTCATGAAAGTTATTATATTTCTTTACGTTCTGGTATATAATTGTTAATAACTTAGAATTTAAATCATGCTATATACCGTAGCCGACAAATTTTAATTTCTGGTACGAAAGTAGAAGGAGCGCGGTAGAGAAAAGGAAAGAAAGACATATAGCGAAGTTGCCAATGAATGTGTGCAAGTTGATGAAGTGGGTGGGATATGATAAGGTTCAGTCAGATTTATAGTTAGTCAGTTTCAGAGGGATGTAGAACGCATCTTTGAAATACGTATAAAATTCGCCACGAATATTTACAAAAAAATATTTATTTCTTGGTGTATTACTTTTATGAGGGTGTATAACAAAATTTATATTCTCCGCGTATAAATAAAATTAAATATTAATTCAAAATTTTGTAAAAAAAATAAATGTAACACTCGTGAAACGACATTAAATTAACTCTTGTCCGATAATAATAAAAAATAGATATTCTAAATTAAATGTTCAAATTATCCATCCCGTTGTTCTTGGCAGTATGCCAACCTATAATAAAATTCGTGGCGGACATTATTGAGCATCTCAGGTGTTATTGTTAAGAATACTCTCAATATTTTTTCTCGCAAATCATTTATGTGGTGCATTCTTTCGTGGGGATTACTGTAAACTTTTTGTTTGATGTGCCCATAGAAAGAAATCATTAGACGACAAATCTGGCGATCTTGGCGGCTAACCGATTGTGCAATCCTTGATTATAATACGACCATTGAAGGTGTTTCTCAAAAACTCCTTTACATTTCTGGCACAATGAGCGGGGCAACCATCTCGCTGAAACCACACTTCTTCCAAATTGATGTCATACGAGCGAACAGTGGGAGTAATGCTGTTATTTAACAAATATAAATATTTATCTGCATTAAGTGTGCCATCGATAAAAAAGGACCGACAGCTAAATTATTTAAAATACCAGCCCATACATCTAATTTTTGTGGATATTGAGTATATACAGGTACATTGAGGTGTCTATTTCCCTTAGACCAATAGCCAGTGGTTTGTTTATTGTGATGCCCGTGTAAAGAGAATGATGTTTCGTCTGTAAATAGAATATTCTTTAGAAAAGTTTAATTTTCAGTAATTTCTTTCATCATTCTCTCGCAAAATTCTAACCTTCTAGATTCATCTACGGGAAATATTTCCTGACTTTCACTAAATTTTCGCCACTTGTACTCGTTCTTTTTTTAAAGTTCTTTGTTGGAAGTCAGTTTCTTGGGAAATCTGTTTTGCAGTACTTACATTACTTTCCGCCACAGCGCAATTATAATTTCTTTATTTTTTTTTCTTCGTTAATATTACAATTTCTCGGTTCATCGTCTTCCAAATGCATGCATTCTCTACATCTCGTCATATATCCATATTTATTAAACCTGTGAATAATATTTAATATAGTTCTTTCAGTTGGGACTTGACGATTTTCAAACGTAAAAGTAAAACGCCCAATGATTTCTAATGAACTGCTACCGGCGTAATGCCATTTTATAATTTGTGTCTTTTCTTGAGTTGTAAAAACATGCATGTCGAAATCTACTATTAATATACCAGAGAAATAAGTGCTGTACACCCGATAAGTGTTTGTTAGGGAATAGGGCATAATGCATGAGAGGGCATTTTAAATGTGTATGTGTGTGCACACTCTGCTTCTCCCACCATTGTTTGAAAGCAGGCAACGTTGTATATAACAAGGTCATCATTTGCATAGGCTCTATACGCAAACAGAAATTAAAATTTGTCGACTACGGTATACCAATTTATAAAATAACATTTTTAAGTTATAGTAAGCTTCATAATCAATACTTGAGTTTTTAAAAATTTCATAAATACATAAATATTGTTTTTGTAACAGTTACGATGTACGTAAAATTTCAAACAAAGATAACGTGAATTGTAAAGAAAACACGGCGTCGGACGGTAAAAAAAGGAACACTTGAAAATAAGAACGCATTTAAAATATGCAACATTATTAAAAAGAAATATTAAAGAAAATTTAAATCAGTATAAGAACGAAAGTTTTTAAGAATGGGATATTATTTGGAAGAGTATTTTAACTTAAAATGTATTTGAAAATAATTGACGTCACGGAGCATAAATAAAGAAAATTTCTCAAAGAGAGAGACACTTATCGATATATCATTTTGAAGCGGTGGTCAAAATAAAATTTTGCGTTGTATATTGTATTGAATTTAATTAGTCTTCAGAATTTTTATATTTTTAATTGAAAGAAAATTATTATTTTAGTTTGTTTAATATAATAATAAATTCCACAGGTAAATTATGTAACAAAGACACTCAAGGCTTTGAAGTACTAAAATTAAATTTTTCTATTTTGCGTTCGAAATGAACTCATTATGAAACCCAAAACAGTATCGAAATTAAGCTCATTTCGATACGCTTTTCTTCATTTTTCAATGTTGGCGTTGTTCGAACACAGAAATAGATATCATTGCTGTCATTTGATTTTAAGAATTTAAGTACATTTGACAGATATGATATATGTTCCTACTCTACACAAACAACGTATATTGTATACAATTGACAACAAGATATATTAGTTTCTATGTCACTCATGTTTATAATTTTAAATAAAATATCAAGTAATGTTAACGAAAATTAATAAATAATATGTAATATAATATACTTCGGGGATAGCAAGATTTAAATTTGACAATGTCCAGTATCAATGTGACCAACTGCATGATTTATATAAAAATTAAACTCTGAACTTCCAAATTAAATAATTTCAATTTATTAATGTAAAAAATGCAAAATAGAAAAAATAGTATAAGAAACTCGATTCATAAGGCCTTTTGCCGCACTCGTTCTTTAGAAAACTCGCCGCTATCGCGGCTCGTTTTCTAAACTGATCTCGTTCGGCAAAATGGTGCCTTATGAAACTTGTTTTTTAATATACTATTATGGGTTTATTTATTTTATGTCGAC
This sequence comes from Melolontha melolontha, assembly GCA_935421215.2. NCBI lineage: Eukaryota > Metazoa > Arthropoda > Insecta > Coleoptera > Scarabaeidae > Melolontha > Melolontha melolontha. The sequence goes on along the minus strand of OW285237.1, from coordinate 124,544,482 downwards.
ATTTTATTTGATCGTGTGTAATTTTAATTTCTGTATTAAAACAGATAATAAAATACAGCTATTTTTAACTTGTAAATAGGAAAAACAAATCTCACGAACATTTAAAGATATCTGTATTTAGAATTCGAAATTTTAAACTCTCGTTAGATATATGAGATTCTAATTAAAATATATCGTATGTTTTTTCTTTTGTAATATTATCAACCTTTAATTCTATTAAAAACACAAACTTTACAATTTATTCTTTTGTAAACAAAAACATTTTCATGCTTTAGCATCTTGTAGGGTATAAAAACTCACTGGTCTAAAGTAATACACAGCTGTGTTTTGAAATATTAATATTGGAATCTAAATCTTCAAAGTCTTATTTATATATCTATATAAACATGAATACTATCTGACTAAATATAAGGTTGGTGTACTATGTTTTACTAATAATTGACGATATTTAATATAATTGAAAATTACAATGTGTGAATAATAAATTTATTAAACTTAACATGATATCGTATTATTTCCCTCTTTATTACATTAGATACTAGGCCTAGCTGCAAGGAACCCTTTTTGTAAAACAAAAACCCTGAGAGCAATTTTAAGAATCTAAAATTACAAAATATGTTTGTTTGATGATTCATGTTTAATAATTCACGATTCATATTTAATATATTGGCGCCCATTTTTTAAATTAAAGTACACAGCAATATGTATATTTTTTAAATTTACATATCTGTATTCTAATAAAGGTTGTTGTACATAGAAATGAAAAGGCGAAAGATTTATATGTATTTTTTTCTACGTAAGTACCAAATATAGCAACTCTACTAATGTTTGTTTGCTAATTATGGTTCATGAATTTCATGATTATTATGATTAATATTATATGTGTATAATTTCAATTTTCCAGGTTGATATGCGATCTCACTTTAAAACATCCAACGCGATTATTCACCGCTAATGGAGAATAATTATTACTGAATATATGAAATTGAATGAACAAATTCAATCATTATTCTATGTTGTTGAACATAATGGTGTAGTTCAAAAGAATCGCCATGGTTTCTTCTTTTATTCATTCACATTTTATAATGAGCATTATTGTGCACGAGTATATCCATGTAAATTATAAAACGTAATTCATTAGAAATTTCCACCGGCAATAATTACGTTAATAGCGATATAATAAATATTCCCAACGCCATTACGTGAGATTTCTCTAAGAATTTCTGGTGCATACGTATTAATGAACATAAAATTGTCGTTTTATTTATTTATTTACAGGTTAGTAAATTATTAAATTTCTGCCAAATTTATTAAAATTAAATATATACAGGTGTCCGACGAGGTAGTTCCAGGTTTTTGTATAGTTAATCCTTGATAAAAAATGAAAAAAATGTTCTTATAAACATAGGTAAAATTCTCAACTGTTATAGAGATATGCGTTGTCAGAATTGCGCTATACACATATGATATTATTTTAATCTTCGAAATTTTTAGCTTTTAAAGTAATTTATAATTAAAACGCGTTTTCAAAAATCTTTATTATAAAATTGAAACCAGTAATTAACAAAAGAAATATTACAATACCAACATTACTAAAGAAGAAGATTCACAACTGCTCGACACGTGCACCATGAACAGTTAAACATAGTTCCGCCCTTCTTAGTACCTTCCCCTGTCAATCTACATTTTCAATCACTCCTCGTACGTCACCAAAGGCTTGCTCTGTTCTTACCAGTAGTTCTTTTCTGTTATCCCGCTTTGTCCGAACACAATTGATTTAACGTGGCTCCATAAGTAAAAGTTCATAGGGTTAAAAGCAGGCGAACGAGCCGGTCAGCGCACGGGACTACTCCGTCCTATCCATCGATTTGGAAAAGTTACATTCAACAAATCTGTGAGAATTCATCCATGATGCGCGGGGCCCCATCCTGTTCGAACCACATTTGCCAACGTACAATCAGAGAGACATTTTCAAGCAGTAATGGAAGCCGATCTCGTAGGAAATCTTTATACATTGCGTTATTAAGGTTTCTCTCGAAGTCATTCGGCCCGAGCAGAACGTTACCAATCAGTCCTCCCCAAACACTCACTGAAAAACGGTGGTGAAAATGGTTCTCCAAAACTACATATGGTTTTTCAGTGTCCTAGACATATTTATTGTAGAAGTTAGTGACTCACTCTCTGGTGAAAGTCGCTTCGTCAGAGAAAAGTGTAATCGGAATCAAATCTTCATTTTCTAAAATCCAAGCACAAAAGATTTGCCTATGGACATAATCATTACGGTTCAAGTTCTGGACTGAATGGAGATAATACTTGTACAAACCATTTTCGTGTAGCGTAGTGTGTATTGATGACTTTGACTGTCTTGTTATTGCGATTCTGCGAAGACTTATTCGTTGATCCTGATTTACTTCCCGTAGGTCAGCATTATCTCTGCGAGGAAATGCACGTTCACTGTTTGGTTTGGGAAATGATCCTTTTTCTTTAAAGGATTGGAAATAGTTCTGAATAGTTTTCTCACAAGGAGATCTTCTATTTGGATAACACTCTGCGTACAATCTCGCAGCTCTAACAGCGCTACCATTGCAATAACCATACAAAAAGACAATATCAGCATATTCTTGATTCGTAAATTGAAACGGCATTTTTAGATATGTCAAGCCAGCCACTAATTTAAAAACTTATGACAATCCGAATTTTGTCACAAGGAGCTACTCGATTCTAATATACCGCAAATATGACCACGCATATCTCTGTAACAGTTGAGAATTCGACCTATCTTTATAAGAAGTCTTTTTCTTGTTTTTGATCAAGGAATCACTATACAAAAACCTTGAACACCTCGTCGGACACCCAGTATATTGATACGAGGTGTAATTAAACTGTTTGCTATTACATAATTACTTTAATTTTAATATTTAAATTACAACATGTAATGTGGCACTTATTGTATAAATAATGCTTATTATTATATTAAAATTGCTTATTCTCGGCTAACTCTAATGTAGATTAATATAGGTTCTCAGATTAAGGTGGAATCCATGTTTGTTATTTAAATAAGCTAGTAAAGCTAATACTATTTCAAGATAAATAAAGAAACAACAGATATATCTAGTTTATATAAGAAATTTATTATTTTGACTGTAAGATAGGCAAATCTCTTTGCCCTTAAGGTATTTCTAGCAGTTCTGACCTTGACATGTTGATACGAGGGTCTCCTTTTATATTTTTACAAAATCTGGGAAGAAAACAAAATTTTTTGGAACAAACTATTTTATTGTGTTCCAAAATATCCGCCTTTATGGTCTATACACTTTTGCATGCGTACGAACCAGTTCTCAAAATATTTTTTCCACACTGAAGGTTGTATCTCAGAAACATGGGTTTCAAAGGCTTCGACTGCTTCTTGAGGCGTTGAAAATCGCTGTCCACGCATTTTTTGTTTCACAGTTGGGAACAAAAAGAAATCATTCGGCGATAAGTCAGGTGAATATGGACAATGAGACATTATTTCAACACTTTTCTCCTTCAAATAGTCAACTGTTAGACGTGCTGTATGGGAACTCGCATTGTCGTGATGAAGAACAATGCGATGTTTTCGGTTGTTCTTCCTGATTTCGTCTATAACTTTTGGCAAACTAATTAATGTATACCATTCAGCGTTAACAATTTTTAGATCCTCTTAAGGAATTGTTGCGGTGTGTCCTGTACGGCCAAAGAAACAAGCGACTTGGAAGTGCTCCTTGCACGAACAACTTTTTTGGGGTTCGGTTCGTCTTGGAACACCCATACAGTAGATGCTGCTTGGTTTCCGACTCTTACGCATGTATCCGTGTTTCGTCACATGTGACGATGTTGTAACGGATTTTGGGGTTCCTACGTCGCATTTTTTTGCGCACCTCTTTACACCAAATGGCACGAGTAGCTTTTTGTGCTTCGGAATCCATCTGGAACATATTTTTTCTACATTTTTTCTAAAATCGAATAAATTGTAGTCTGCGATATGCCAAGAGATGCCTCTACCTCACTGCAAGTCACATGTCGATCGTGTTCTATCATTTTCCGCAGAGAATCGATGTTTTTTGGAATCACAAAAGTTTTTGGTCGAACTTTACGTGATTAATCACTCACTGAGGAACGACCATGACGAAATTCTGCAAACCAATTGTAAACTGTCTTCTCTGATGGTGCTTCATTACCAAAAGTTGACCGAAGCATTAAAATGCATTCTTGTGTGAGTAATCTCCATTATTTTACAAACTTACTGTTTTAAAATTGTCACTGTCAAGAAACTACTGACTCAATTTCTAAGCTATCGCGGATTTCTCATTGACAAATGTCAAACTTTAAGAATATAGTGGTTACATATGTCAAAAGCACCATCTAGTGATCGACTGTAAAAATATAAAAGATGTCCCTCGTATTGATGAACTTCACGTAATCGAGCAATTGTAAAATGGTATTAAATATAATTAAAGATGATATAAATATAAATGGACCGTATACAAACAGGTAAGACAATTTTATAATATTTTTAGTGAATAATAATGTTTTGCAAACATACCTATATTGAAATAATATTTGATATTTTTTACTGACAAAATTCAATGTTCGCGATATTTTTGTATACTTGCTGTTAATAAATATCGCAACCACGACTTTTGGGATGGGATTAAAACTCTTATGTGGCTTACATACGAAAAGCGAGTGCTCTCTGGATGTGGGCAAAGCCAACAGCACAGGATCAGGTTTTCTAACCCAAAAATTATTTCTATGTGATTTTCTTGGTTGTGCAAGAATAATTAATTTTTATAAACTCGTAGACATCAAATTCAGTATGTATTCATTCATTTAAAGGTATTTTTGTAATTTATTAAAAATTTCTTACTAGGCATGCTCGAGTAATTTTGTAATTTTTTATTAATTAAATATTCCCTAATATGAGTAATTTAACCGTTCTTATTGTTTTAATATACGTTTAAAATCTCAACTCAAATTTACATTTTTATCTGGTTAGTTTTCAAATGTCAGTTCGCTTATTATACGCATGTGTAAATGTATGGTTTTCACCGCGAAATATTTAAACAGTATAGTTCATTTAAGAAAATCTCAACGCAAATTAATAATGCTAAATAAGTTAATTTAGTATTAAATAAACATGATATAAATGAACTTTATTATATAAATCGATGTATTAATACTGATAAAAAATCAGTATTACCAAATACTTTTGATTACCTTAAACGTTGTATTAACTTATTTAATATTTTATCTATCAAAAAATTAATTTAGATTATTTTTAGTAACTGTTCATAGCATGGTAAACTGATAAAAAAAATGTTGATAGATAGATGTATAATATTATTTGTACATAATTTGTTTAGAACTGTCTCTAATATTTTAAATTATGAATAATCTATACATGCACAAACTTAAAAAAAATAGTATTTTGTTTATTTTCTATTCTACTTTTGAATTTATTTTCCTCGAAGTTAAATCAATCTAAATTTTTGCCTTGATGTACTTTTAGTATTTATCTCTGATTTCAAAAAAACAATTATTATATCAAACAACTAGTTTCTTCTTCCAAACATTTGGTTGGAAAACAATATTACAGTATTTGCTTTGAAGAACTTACCCATCTTGCTTAATCCTACAAAGTGGAACAAATGGTATATACATATGTATATACATGATCATATAATCTATTGACTTATTGTTTTTTGTGTAATTACATTGACATAATACATAGAAACAACATTTTTTGGTGGGTTGATACATAACTAATATAAGAGTTGGCAAAGAAAAAAAATACGTAGTTTCTCATGTATATAGGGGTAAAATGGTGAAATTCAGATGCCAGAATAATGTTCATCGACGTGTAAGAACAAGATAAAACCAATCGAATGCCCAAACGTATGAGAGAGATAAATGGCAACTAAGTTATTCCATCTGAAGGGCAAACAATAGGATTATTCACACACAAATACCTGCGCTCCACCGTCGTGCCTTTCTCAACTGTCGACAATAGAAAAATTTAGATTTATTTTTCTATTCCTGTTCTCTACGTTTCTCTCAATCTTACGTCCACCTTTTACCTGTGATATTATGAATTTCTGAATTATATGAAAAGTCATGTACCCTCTTACAAATCGTCGAACCCTAAGTGGAGATAAATGTCAGATTTGTTCACTAGCTGATCTATACCTTTAAATCCAAAGTCATATCTAATTCATGCGTTTATATCTTGTAAAAACGAAGAAATATTTATAATACATGTGTCACGATTTTATTTAAAATATATTAATTTATTTTTTATGTCGAGAGAGCATTTTCGAATTTAGAAGAATTAGTAATTTGTTATTTAGTAGCTTTTTGTACATGAAGTACATAAAATATAATATATATGTATCAATACTCAATACTATTCCTAAGTATGCACCTGCACTTTCTATAGCGTGCAGTTTTCAAGATGTTCGCCTAAATTTTTTTGATTAAATTTTACATTATTTTTCATATATTATATTTTTAGAAAGCAACTATTTAACTGTCTTTCTGCACAGTTGTGCCATTGATTTTGAGGTGTAAAGATTACTATTTAGTTAAAGTGAGGTTATTTAAATATATAAGGTGAGATTAACTACCAACAAAAAAGTGCAAATTCCATTTACGTGCATTCAAACCTTATGTATAAGAGAAATTGGTCATCTACAACCAAACAAATCTACGATCCGCTATTTTTTATAAATATGAAATGCTACTGGTTACGTTTTTTCTTAACGAAACATATTGGAAAACCAAAAATAACAAATGGAGAAGAAAAGGAAATACGGTGCATTGCTTTGTGAGATTGTGACAAAGTTACTGCTGCTATTAAAAGCGAAGTGTAAACTCTAAGTAATTGCCAAATTAGCTTACGTACAGGTCAGTGTCTGCTACGTCAACTATATTCACGCCGACAAACAAAAAAGTGACACTTAACTTCTTTAATGAAAAAAAGTATAAAAGAAAGATAATAATGGGCATGTGAAGATTCGCAAAAGGTCACTATTCTCCGAGGAGTCAAATTTAACTTGTTTACACCCGATTTTAGAGCGAGAATTCGGAGAAGAGTTTGGGAAAGCTACCATAAAGATAGCTCTCAACAAACAATTGTGAGGATCCATAACTAAAAAACTGTGGAAAAAAATTGTTCATAAGAGGATCTGTAAATATCGCAATGGATACCATTCATTCCTACAATATATCTCAAAATTATTGGATTCTTTATCATCGCACGCGCTCTATAAGTAAACAATAATTTTAATATAATCCCTTCTTCACTACTTTCTTCTTATACAATAGTGCCAAATACGCAGATCTAGCCCGGAATCCTAGAAGCAATCATGGACAACAACCGCGGAACCCTACAAACCAGATCAACTTTAATATAATTTTGAAATTAAAATAATTGAATTAAATAATTTTTTTCTTAGATAGTAACTACAATAACGATTTGGGTATTAGGGCTCTGAAAACAGTTCGGCTGCAACCTTATTGAAAATGTGTGCCGAGTTATACCTAGGAAGATTCAAGATACAATCAACGTGTGACAAACCTCGCGTCAAAAACTGTGAACCCATTTTGAAAGGCTAATTAGTAACAAGATTATATATATACAGGTGGCCCATTAGTGCGAGGAAGTCCAATATTTCGTTTATTACAACAACACATATCAAAAAATGTTTCAAATAGAAGTTGCAGCAAATACAACACTGCATATTTGTAAAATAATTGGAACTATACAGGGTGCTCAGATTAGTCGAGGCATTTAACCGAAATAATTTTTTAAATGGCATGGTAGCTATATTTTTACATTATCGCAATCAGTATAACGGTGTACATAAGTCACTAGATTTTTTCGACAAAATTATTGCGAAAAGTATGAAATTTTAGAGAAAATTGCATATCATAAATGTATCTCATAAAAGTTTACTAATAACTGTAAAGCGAAATTCTTCTTAATTACAAAGAGAAAGAGTTTATTAAACATATGGCACAAGAGTCTTTTTTTTCATACACAGGGTGTTTAATATGAAGGCACAAAATCATCACATTTTAATAGGTCAAAACTTTTTTTTTTCAAATGAAACATCCTGTATATTATTGCACAATTTTGTAAAGCTACTAAATCCCTTCAATTTATGTATAGACCATATAGCCTCTAAAACCAATAGTTTCAGAGAAATTACCGTTTTATGAAATTCTTATTCTAGATAAATTAATTTCGAAATGCGACATAATTTATAAAATTTATTAACCCTAAGTAAAATATAAAAACATAAATTTCTTTTCTTCTAGATATTTACAAAACAGTTACTTTATTAAATGCTCAAAATGGCCACCATTTACTTTTAAACAATAATACATGCGGTCATTGAAAGCTCTGCTAACATTTGTTAGCATAGTCTCATCAATAGTTCGGAAAGTGTCTCTTATGCTTTGTTTCATATCTTCCTTTGTTGTTGCGAATGTTTTGTAAACTTGACTTTTAACATAACCCCACATGAAAAAAATCTACTTTGTTTAATTCCGGGGAACGGGGTGGCCATTTAACTGGCCCTCTTCTGCCTATCCATCTTTCAGGTAGCCAGTTATTTAAAAACGTATTGACTACACCGGCATGATGAACTGGCGCTCCGTCATGTAAATACCACATCCTTTGCTTGACTTGATTGGGCAAATGTCGTATTAAATGGGGTAAATGGATCTGAAAAAAATCCAAATAAATTTGAGCAGTTACCTTCCCACCAAAAAAATGCGGCCCAATCACATAATTTCCTATTATTCCACCCCAAACATTCAAGGACCATCTTGTCCGACTAGTAGTCTTTACATAATGTGGTTGTTCAGTGGAATAATAGTGAAAGTTATGTCTAATGACATAATCATCGGGTAATAGCTCTTGCATCATTTGTATGTGGTATGGATGTATCTTGTTTTTGCTCAGAATTAGTTGGACAACAGTGCGACTTATGTTAGTCTGATGCGAAATTTCTCTACTAGATGTGTGAGGATTTTCTATAACCTTTAACACAACTGTCATCTCATCATCTGCTGTTATTGCAGTCTTTGTTCTTTCACCTTTTGGATATGCAACATTTCCAGTTTGTGTAAATCTCAACAATAAACTTTCAAATGCTTCTTTTCTAGGCTGCCTTCTAAGTGGATATTTTTCATGATATAATCTTGAGGCAAATAAGCAATTTTTTAAACTTTCACCCAGAACAAAAATCATATCTATCAGTTCTTGATTGTCGAAGTTCATTTTTGCAACACGAAATGTAGAGTAGGTATAGTAAACTACTTATTCTTGACAGTAGTATAATAATAAATTAGAAAATGTCACCCCCACCCCTACTTCTGCCATTGACCAGTCAGAAATCACCCAGATCCCTACTTCTACTATTAATACCGTCGATCTCCAAGTCCCGATATCATTCGACGACGAGAAACCAAAGAGAATACTTCGACCTCGCCGCTGAAGATGTTGTTGTGGACCGCATGTATTATTGTTTAGAAGTAAATGGTGGCCATTTTGAGCATTTAATAAAGTAACTGTTTTGTAGATATCTAGAAGAAAAGAAATTTATGTTTTTATATTTTACTTAGGGTTAATAGATTTTATAAATTATGTCGCATTTCGAAATTAATTTATGTAGAATAAGAATTTCATAAAACTGTAATTTCTCTGAAACTATTGGTTTTAGAGGCTATATGGTGTACACATAAATTGAAGGGATTTAGTAGCTTTACAAGATTGTGCAATAATATACAGGGTGTTTCATTTGAAAAAAAAAATTTTGACCTATTAAAATGTGATGATTTTGTGCCTTCATATTAAACAGCCTGTGTATGAAAATAAAATACTCTTGTGCCATATGTTTAATAAACTCTTTCTCTTTGTAATTAAGAAGAATTTCGCTTTACATGTTATTAGTAAACTTTTATGAGATACATTTATGATCATGCAATTTTCTCTAAAATTTCATACTTTTCGCAATAATTTGGCAACGCGGTTCAATTTTGTCGAAAAAATCTAGTGACTTATGTACACCGTTATACTGATTGCGATAATGTAAAAATATAGCTACCATGCTATTTAAATAAATATTTCGGTTAAATGCCTCGACTAATCTGAGCACCCTGTATAGTTCTAATTATTTTACAAATATGCACTGTTGCATTTGCTACAACTTCTATTTGAAACATTTTTTGATATGTGTTGTAATAAACGAAATATTGGACTTCGTCGCACTAATGGGCCAGCCTATATATATATATATATATATATATATATATATATATATATATATATATATATATATATATATATATATATTAGTGTTTATAAGAATTTTATTTTTCTTATTTATTTTATTGGCCGTGTCTTAATATTAAAAATAATGACTTTTTATTGGTTTAGCGACCTTTTATTGAATTATGATGTTTTATTCTACGACGTTTCGACTTTTATTATTTTTCAGTCTTTATCAAGTATCGTTTCATTTGGTTTTTAAAATCACGCATTCTGTGTAACATGTGTATCGGGGGCCCGAGACCTTTTTTTGTAACGAACCGATCGCACTGGTTGGAATATTGTAACTTACAATATTCCAACCAGTGCGATCGGTTCGTTACAAAAAAAGGTCTCGGGCCCCCGATACACATGTTACACAGAATGCGTGATTTTAAAAACCAAATGAAACGATACTTGATAAAGACTGAAAAATAATAAAAGTCGAAACGTCGTAGAATAAAACATCATAATTAAATAAAAGGTCGCTAAACCAATAAAAAGTCTATTATTTTTAATATATATATATATATAATAACTTGGTGACCTTGGTATGATATGGTAAACCTAATCAGTAGGCGATTAAAGGTCTGTATATTACTTCAAAATATATGTATATAAAAAACTCTACATGTTTCGGCGGTACGCCTTTATCAAGAGTATACAAAATATAAATGACAGAATATAAAATTTATATTCTGTCATTTATATTTTGTATAGTCTTGATAAAGGCGTACCGCCGAAACAGGTAGAGTTTTTTAAATACATATATTTTGAAGTAATATACAGACCTTTAATCGCCTACTGATTAGGTTTACCATATATATATGTGTGTTTAGATAATTTCTTAGCCGTTTATTAAATATAATAATTGTTATATATATATATATATATATATATATATATATATATATAAATAATTGAAACGAAATTATCGACCGGGATATATTATAAAAAAATTAATTGAAATTCGGGTAAGCGGTCTGTCAATTAAAAAACCCCTTTATTAAATAACCCTATATTTCGCAACAGAATTTGTTGCTTCTTCTGGGGAAAAAATGTAGAGTTGAAAAATAATAAAATTGACGTACAAAAAATAAAAATGATTTATCATTTTTATTTTACCTGTTTCTTTTTTCCCTGTTTTTGTTGTCTTCTGTTTTTGGAATACTAAGGCATGATTTATTATTATTCAATTGGAATGTATCTTTGAATAATTTTATCATAGCAACTCAATTTTATGACATTTGTATACTTTCATTTATATATATATATATACCGCGTTCCTCAGAATATTTTGTGTGACTGAGTCACACAAAATATTCTGAGGAACGCGGTCGACCCTGGAAAGGTCTCGGGCAAGCCCGACCACACATGTACACATGTGTTTTGAAACGGAATAAATCGTCACTTGAAAAAGACTCAATAATAAAAAGAATCGAAACGTCGTAGAGAAAAATATTGAAATTCATTAAAGGTCGCTAAACCAATAAAAAAGTCTATTATTTTAATATTAAGACACGTCCAATAAAATAAATAAGAAATTTAATTCTTATTAACACTAAATATATATATATATATATATATATATAACAATTGATAAATTATTGGAGTTTTTCGGCTTTTATATGAAATATTTACAAATATCAAGTTAGTATGTATGTAATTGCAAAGTAAGGGGGGATGTAAACATTGCTGTCTACAAATTACAAAGCAAATCATACGAAATTTTTTAATTGAAAAATATTGTCTATGTATATATATATATATATATATATATATATATATATATATATATATATAAGCAGTAGAGTTAGTATGAGAGTAGTCAGTTTCTACGGCTTCGAAATGGGTAAAGCTCGCATCTGTGCATTTAATTTTTTTACCACAAACATAGTTGCATATCGCCTTCATTATTAATACCGTGTTTTTTGACACCCTGCATGAAGAAAGCAATCAAAACTATTAAACATGCATCAAGAAGGTCTTAACTATTGCTCAAGCTTTTAATAGTTTTAAGCACAAGATTATAAAATAGATAAAAAAGATAAAAAATATTTATAAAATCTCTCTTAAGCGCTCGTATAGTTCCATGATCCATAGGCTGTAGAAGTGAAGTTGTGTTGGACGAAAATACGACAAACGATGTGTCCTTCAGGTTCGTAGCTTTCGGACAAGCTGGACAATTGTAAACAAGGAATACTTTTTTTTCTTGTTCTTCATCATATCATGATTCCAGTCTTGAATACATTTCTCGAAAATAACTGATGTCATCCACACTTTATGGTTACTTACGTAATCAACAGGTAAATGTCATCCTCTGACAATTTTTTCGTAGATTTGGCACAGTTGTCAACCATTGTGTGGTCAACAGACTAAGATTTAGCCACAATTTTACCTGACGAAATATAGTGCCTAGCTTTGAAACGGTTAACCAAGCTTGCTATGCAAATGAAATTAACGATATCGAACTGTTTTGCTCTAAAAATTACCTTTTCCTGTAGCGGATCGCTGATTGTTATTTTTATTTTCTATCGCTTTAGACCGTCGTATTAAAACATGGTCAACATTTTTCTGAGTTGATTTACGTAATGTCTTTGGATTTAACACACTAAAATACCTCGATTTTGTTTCTGTCTTTGAAAATCATGGATATCGTTGAATGACAAACACCAATTTTTTTTGCATGAGACGAGTTTAATTTGCCACTTTCGAGTTTGGATAAGATCTCACCCTCTTTTGCATTTGTAAATGCTTTTCTTGGTATATGCATGAGGGATCACAAGTGCATCATTATTTTGACGGGCGGCCACAAAAAAGTATTTAAACCATTGTACTAAAACATGAACGACATTTTTCTGAGTAGATTTAAGTAGTATCTTTGGTTTTAAAACATTAAAATTGAAAAATTCCTTGATTTTGTTTTTGTCTTAGAAAATGAAGGATATCGTAGAATAACTAACACCAACTTCTTTTGCACGAGACGTGTTTAATTTTCAATTTTGCAGTTTGTATAAGATCGCACCCTCTTCAGCAATTGTTCCTTTAGAAATTCGTGAATTGAATAAAAGGCCTTTTCTATAAGAAAATTGCTAACAGTGCGTGTAAATCTTCTGATACACATAGTTTTTAAATTAACACATGTACATAGCTTGTTATATATTTGGGAATCCCAGTAGTCCCCATATCTTTGGGTTGTTCTTAAACGATGGTAAGGTATTTTTAAAATCAAAATAATTGAAACATACATGAGTGGGTAAAACCCCACCAGTTTTGTATAATACAAAGGTATTTTTAATAATATAAAATATTATTAAAAATCTGGTGTGCAGAACACAAATACAGGTTCACTATTAATATTTTTTGTGAACGTGTCCGAACAGATCCCTCGCCAGAGACGCAGATACGTATTTCGCCTTTCTACAGGCTCATCGGTACGCCCCTGCTGGAGAAAGGATATCTTCAGACACATTCACAAAAAAGAACCACATCGCCATATCACGGAAATTATCCAGACCGAGCGTAGAAGTAAATTCAGCCGATGAGCCTGTAGAAAGGCGAAATACGTATCTGCGTCTCTGGGAGGGATATGTTCGGACACGTTCACAAAAAATACTAATAGTGAACCTGTATTTGTGTTCTTCACACTAGATTTTTAATAATATTTTATATTATTATTATTATTATTATTATTATTATTATTATTATTATTATTATTATATTTATAGAGACACGGCTGCGCCATCTTTAGAAGGGCGTCGTTGGTTCGCATTGGTTATGTGGACAGGGCGAGGCACTTCGGCTGTCTGACAACAGGCAGCGCTGAATTTACTTCTACACTCGGTCTGGATAATTTCTGTGATATGGCGATGTGGTTCTTTTTTGTGAATGTGTTTGAAGATATGCTTTCTCCAGCAGAGGCGTACCGATGAGCCTGTAGAAAGGCGAAATACGTATCTGCGTCTCTGGGGAGGGATATGTTCGGACACGTTCACAAAAAATATTAATAGTGAACCTGTATTTGTGTTCTTCACACCAGATTTTTAATAATATTTTATATTATTAAAAATACCTTTGGGTTTTTAAAACGTCTTTATTTCGTGTCTGGTACTCATGCTCATCACCACATCGCGAGAACTTTTCCAAATTTTTGTGCACGTATTCTGCCACGCTCAAGATGTACACCGACGGTGTGGTAAGTATTCCCTCAGAAACAAAAGCCTCTCTACACGTTTCGTCCGATTTAAGATTGCGCAATATACGAACTCCGCGCTTCTGAAGTAGAAACACGCGTCCTGCGTCTGTTGACATGCCCCAAAACTTAATACCATATGTAGCTACACTGTGGAAATTTGCAAAGTACGTCATACGTGCAGCATTTTAATTCACTAGAGTCCTAATTCTCCTAATTGTGTACAGCGCTGTAGTCAATTTTCCGGCAAGTTCATTTATTTGTCTGGACCATCCCAACTTGTTGCTTAAGTGTAATCCTAGGAACTTTATAACCTCTATATCTTCACTTGTTTGAGTAGTAAATGCGAGCTTTTGTGTTTTTGTGGAATTTATTGTGAGATTATTTGCATGGAACCATTCAGTTGGCTGTTGTTCGATTACATTAAATTTGCGGTCTCTTCCTTGTTTCGTACGGTTCATTACTAAAATTGATGTGTCATTAGCATACAGACATACTTTCCCGATGATATATTAATTGGAAGGTATGATAAATAAGAGGGGGCCGAGAACGGATCCCTGAAGCACACACTGCCGCACATCCATATAATAGAAAGAGGGAAGATATCAATTGAAATTCATATCTAGTTGTATTTTAAATATGACAAACACTTATTGTGGAGAGTATAAAACATGTTAATTAGGAAATTTAAAACAATAACAAAAATATAAAGGTTTGACGTCAGCGCACTTTAACTAGGATGTTTTAAGAGTAAAGGCGAAATTTAGTTTATGCGAAAGATATCGATGAACGCGGTAAAGGCGGGGAAAGAAACCAGAAAAACCGTAAAAAATTATATATGTAACAGTGAAATGAGCTAAAATATACGAGGATCGGCAACAAAAATCAGGCGAGAAATAAAAACAGTTCAAGTTAATTTGATTTTGACATATTTCATGAGACCATTGTAAGCATTGGTGAACGTGGATGTATGTTCTTTGTTATTGAGATTATTGCCAATTTTTTTAATGGGCTAAATTTTCTAACGTAATTCTTTTGTAATATTTGTTTTGCGAATACACAGTTAAAATTCACATTATGTTTGAAAGTGCTGATATAGACCCCAAAACACATTTGTTGGGATTAACCTTCGAATTACTGGGCTGTTGGGCCACGCCATCTCTGTACTGTCTGACCTATATAATATTTAGAGGATTAATTGCATTTGACTATATACACTATATGGTTTTGTTGAGGGGAAGGCCCTTTAATTTGGATAGAAATCTGCTTCCTGGAATAGTAGATGTAAAAATTATTTTGGACTCATGATTCCGGAAAGGGATCTTAATTTTGTCAGTCAACTTTGGTATATATAGAAGAGATTTATAGAAGCATTGCTCCATATTTGCATTATTGTTGGTTTTGCTAATTATGGATGGTGGAATATTATTCGTACCAGGTTTGTATTGTTTATAACTGGAAAACAGTAATCTATTAATGAGGCATTTTGGGTAATCACTCTTAATTAGGATGTTGTGTAGATAGCGTAGGTCCTCAATAGCGAGCTGTTTGTGGTTTATTTTGGAAATTCTATATTTCATTGCTAGAATAAGGTTAATTTTAAATACTCAAAGGAATTTTGCCTATATATATATATATACCGTGTGCACAACGTCGTGCGATCGATGGATATATAAGTAATGACTGGCCAACTGCAAGTATATTCGCCTTGCTTGAACACAATGAGCGACTGATAGGAATATTCAATGTGTTAGAGAGAGATTATTTGATTCGTACTTAGATCGTATGTAAAATGTGTTGGATAAAGAAATGGAACGCCCGTACAGTTAGACAGTAGAACAGATTGAATATACCTCTCTCAACCCTAACCACATAAACTCGCTATTCGTCTTCGTCTTACTACATTGTGGTAGATCAATCACTCCCCGGCGTTCATACGGTATATATATATATATATATATATATATATATATATATATATACATATATATATATATATATATATATTAAAATAATAGACTTTTTTATTGGTTTAGCGACCTTTAATGACTTTTAATGTTTCTTCTACGACGTTTCGACTCTTATTATTATTGAGTCTTTTTCAAGTAACTAGAAACAAAAATTAATACAATGAAAAGTAAGAAAATATGTTTGAATTTGTGTGAGTGCATTAACAATTAAAATTAAAATTAAATTAATAATAAAGTAAGGAAAAGTTAAAATGATTACATTTGTATGAATGAATTAAAAATTTTTTAAATTAAACTAATAATAAAGTAATAATAAAGTAAGGAAACATTGAATGACATAAAACTCACCGATTTGTTTTGTTTTAACACTCATATTGTGCACATGTGTCGTCGGAAATTGTCCGAGCCCTTTTTCAGGGAAACGACCGCGCCGTTTCGAATATTTTGTTTGACTTTGTCTTTTGTTTGGAGAAGTGGAATTTCTTATTCTGTTTTAAACATAGCAAAATGGTCAGGGAATGTGTTAAGGGATATATAGTACATGTATTTACAAATGGGAAACAATAAAAAAAAAATTTTTTTTGTTTGTGTTGGTGTGTGTGGGGGCGGGGTTGGTTGTCTTTTATAGTTTAATGAGTGGGTAATAGAGTTTAGAAAGCCCATCAATTTCGTGAAATTGATGGACTTTCTAAACTGGCGGGGTTGGTTGTCTTTTATAGTTTAATGAGTGGGTAATAGAGTTTAGAAAGCCCATCAATTTCGTGAAATTGATGGACTTTCTAAACTCTATTACCCACTCATTAAACTATAAAAGACAACCAACCCCGCCCCCACACACACCAACACAAACAAAAACAAAATTTTTTTTTATTGTTTCCCATTTGTAAATACATATACTTGGTTGTCTTTTATAGTTTAATGAGTGGGTAATAGAGTTTAGAAAGCCCATCAATTTTGTGAAATTGATGGACTTTCTAAACTCTATTACCCACTCATTAAACTATAAAAGACAACCAACCCCACACACACCAACGCAAAAAAAAAATAAGAGTCGAAACGTCGTAGAAGAAAACATTAAAAGTCATTATAGGTAGCTAAACCAATAAAAAAGTCTATTATTTTAATATTAAGACACGGCCAATAAAATAAATAAGAAAATTAAATTCTTATAAACACTAAATATATATATATATATATATATATATATATATATATATATATATATATATATATAATATCTTCGTGACCTTGGTATGATTAGGTAAACTTAATAAGTCGGCGATTAAAGGTCTGGTTCATTACTTCAAAGTATATATATTTAAAATAACTGTACTTGTTTCGGCAATGATGCCTTTGTCAAGAGAATGCAAAATATAAATGACAGAATATAAATGTCAAAAATTATATTCTGTCATTTATATTTTATATTCTCTTGACAAAGGCATCATTGCCGAAACATGTAGAGTTATTTTAAATATATATACTTTGAAGTAATGAACCAGACCTTTAATCGCCGACTTATTAAGTTTACCTATATATATATATATATATATATACATATATATAGATAATAATTTTTTGACATTAGTATATTATGGTAGATTCAATTAGTTGCACCTACAGTAGTCAACTTTAATTAAAGTTTTTAATGCCACCGTTAAACCCATATTATTGTACGGTTCTGAGTCGTGAACACTAACTAATGCAAGCAATAACTACAAAGCTTTGTAAATAGATGTATTCGGAATATACTGAAAGTATGGTGGCCCGTCCGAATTACAAATGAGGAATTATAGGATCGTGCAGGACAAGAAAGGATCGAAGTACAAATTAAAGGGAGAAAGTTTGGATGGCTTGGTCATACCCAGGCCCAAGGAAGGAGGAAAGTGTAACGCCCGGAGGTAACATGGAGAAGAACATTGCAAGAAGAGATTAATATGTCAGTGGCAAGATTGGGATCTATAGCTGGAAATAGACAAGACAAGACAAGAATTACTGCCTTTTTCAAAGAATTTAAAATTATAAATGACAGTATATTGTCATATTTATATATGTGAAGTTGTCATGGATAAAATTACATTATTCAGTAAATAATAAAAATTCAAGCATTAGCATTTCCCAACACCTTGACGCCAATTACAGGGGGTATTGGCAAGCCATGATGTATTGCGTCTGCCGAGAAGACAATCACGGAAACCTTCTCGGACAGCGTAGTCTAGGATCTAAACTCGGAACTGCCACTATGATAAGCCATTGTGCTGATATTGAAATAACATATGATAGATATTTATATAAAAATTATATACATATATTGTGTATATACAATTTATATTTCTTGCATGGTATTTTCGTGAATAACAATGTAACACCAAAACTGACTAGAATATCGCCCGGTAGTACTTTGCATGTTTCGATTATTTCTATGAAGCGTTCTGAGTTTTTTTACATGAGATTCTGTTGTTTCGGTATGTTCTCATCCTTGTATAGTTGAGCCCATGCAACTCACTACTGGCGGATATATCTTCATGGATTTTTGGAAAGTCGTAGAGTTTTGGGCAGTTTCGACGATTTTTGTCTCAGACTGATTTTATTTTAAGTTTCTTTGTCAATTTGGGTTGGTTTTTTTGCTTTGGTTGCTTCTTCTAGACTAACAAATCCAACAACTAATCCGTTCTGAAATTTTTGTTTTTGTAATCGATCGTATTATCGGCGAATTATACAATGATATTTTTGTCTTGTTTTAGTTCTTTCAGCGCACGGTGTTCGATTGTTTTCAAGTTTTTCCTTTGGTTTCACATTTCTTAGTATATATGTGATTTCCTGACAAATAGTTGCATGTGTGTCTGTGTTGATATTCTTAATTGTTGAGTGTACGGCACAAATTATTGTTTTCGTTGGGATAGGGTTCCCTGTTATGGTAAAGTTGAAAATATCAAAACACTGGTTATTCTTATCTCTACCATGCACGCACAGCCTCATCTCAAACACATGATCACCTAATTAACCCATCCCCATAGGTATACAAGAGGGTATCTAGAAGAAACTGAACTTATTTTTTTAAATTTAATTATTTAGTTTTTAATCAAATAACTTTCAATTCTCTTCAGTACTCCATCTGCACTAATACAGTTGTCAAATCTTTTATTCCACTACACAAAATATTTTTAAATTCGTCTTCTGTGAGTCCCGACGCGCCTCCGTCCTTTTCTGCTTCACCTCAGCAACGTTCGCAAAACACTTTCCTTTTATTTCTCTTTTCATTCGGGAAAATTAAAAAAAGTCGGAGTGGTCAAGGTCAGGTGAATGTGGAGAGTTGAGCACAGGGATCATACCATTTTTTGTCAAAAATTGGCGCACAGAGGGAACTGTGTGAGCATGGTGTTATTGTGGTGGAAATACAATCACCCGACTGCCGCCAATCAGGCCTCTTCCGCCGCACACTGTTGCGCAATCTTTTGCAAAACTTCCACGTAGAAAGCCTGGTTAACTGTCTGATTCTGTGGAATAAATTCCTCTTACATTGAAAAAACAAATCGATATTACTGTGACGTTTGACTTTACTTAACGAGCGTTTTTGGGGTAAGGCGAATTTGAAGGCTTCCGCTACCTTGATTGTTGCTTCGTTTCAGGGTCTTGGAACAAAGTTTGGACCATTTCGGAACCTTCTTTTGAAGCACAGGTTGCTTCCATGCGACCTTGTTTTTGTTCAGTCGCCAGCAGATAAGTCATGAATTTGTCAGCCACCCTTTTTATCCTAAAATCTTTTTTTCAACATTTTCATCGGTTAGGGCCGTGGAAGGACGACCACACCAGCGACAATTCGCCTTTTTGAAGCGTGAAAGCTATTCTAGCAATGGACTTTTCCCAACAGCATCATCTTAGCATGCTGTTTTTTGATATTTCTGCGGTTTCTGTGCCAGTTTGTCCGGGCCGCTCACTGTTCACGAGAATGACAGGCACACAGATTCATACAAACCGAACGGAACTTTTTTAGCGACGACACTTGGCTTACTGAGTGGTATGAATTAATAGTACTTTATACGCCTCAAGCGGCAGGACGCGGTACTACAAAAACTCGTCCAATACACCAGTTCTGTTTCTTTTGGGTATCCCTTCGTACATTCAGTTAATTATTCATGTATGTCATTTTCTTATTCTCTTCAATATTAACATGAAGATTAGCATTCTTCGAGTTCAAAATGATTCATTTAAACTTACCGATTAAAATTCAAAAATTTCTGCAAAATAGTTTCTTTTAGATACATCAAGCCACTATAGCATTTCAAACTTCTGCATTTGTGATTGTGAATAGGATATATATGCGTACATATCCTATTCAGCGCATTGAAAGTTCTATCTTGATATCGCTGTTACAGATGGACACATCCTAGTGCGAGTAATAAATGTACAATAAGGTGCAGATAGTAACAATTTACTACGCCTGCCCATTTTATTCGAGAGCAAATTACCGTTTCAATATATGCATTATTAACATAATTCGATTCTTATTGAAGAGCTGTGTTAGAAGTTAGTCACAGTAGTCTCCAATTCAATAATTAAAACTGTTATAGATAAACTGTTATATCTATTAAATCATTTAGTTTTTTTTTTACCTTAACATTATGTTATAAACAGTTTCTTTTTTTGAAACATAAATTGCTTTAAACATAATTTTGACGTAAAAAAGTTAGATGATTTAATATATATATAATAGTTTATTTACTTACCTAAATTAATAAATTAAGAATATTAATTTAATTTGTAGCACTTGAAAATGTAGTAAACAAAAGGTTGGGCAGTATTAGAGTTTTTTATTTTATTAATTTTTTAAATAAATAATTTAAATAAAATAATTGCTTAGATCGAAACGCTAGAAGAAATTTAAAACTGAAATAGCAATTCTATTAAATTTCACATATTTAAGTTTTTTAAATATCTCCACGAGTAACAAAAGCATCTAAAATTCTCTATATAAATTTAAGTTTACATAATAAAACCGAAAAACATTTTGTATCTTATGGACATTATTGAGATCGTCAAGATATAATATTTAACAGTAATCCAACATATTTTGATTATAGGAATCTTGATATCGTTTTTTCTTTAGTTAAATGTGATGAAAGCGCTCATCTTGGCATTGACACTTTTCTTCGGTTCAATCAAATTCGAAGTACACATTAACAAGAGTTTGCATATAATATGTGCCACTCAGGCTTTATCTTAACGTGCTACTGCAAAATTGAAGTATAAATGGTAGAAATGCTTAAATATTGTAACTGCTCCTTCCTGACACTTTAGAGTGAAATTCCCAAACACATACTTCAACACTGACGGCATATTTTAATAAAAAGTAAGAAATTTCAAAAATTCTTTCAATGGAGACTGTGGTTAAATAATAATTTAAAAAAGGTATATAACCCCTTACCACAATTATTAGACGTATCCTAAATACGTATTTCGACAACTAAGTTGTCATCATCAGTAGGTAAAAACTACTAATTAAAGTCACACGGGGCACAATAAAGTAAAGTAAGATAAACGCTTCCGCACAACTACTATACACTGCAACCCTGTAAAGACTAAATTTACCATGCACATCTCAAACTACGAGACAACGCACTTGTCTCTTGGAAAAGGTTTTTAAAAACATGTGTTAAAATATCGAACAAAGGGACGGCAAAAATTCTTCTCTAAAGAAGGCGCCTACTAAAAACGATTTTAAAGCTACGGTGACCTACTAATAAACTAAATGAAACATCTTATATTTCCACAAAACACTAGTATATATAACTGTATGAGCATTTCTTGTGCAATGTATAAATTAATAGTTATTATTTAAACGTGTTAATTCGAGTACGCAGGTAGTGACAAAATCTATATTAGGTGGGAGTGTAAAAAATTTTCCATTAACAAATGGTTAAAGAGTCGTATATATATAGTAAAGGCCGAACTCTCATTGTAAATACTGAGAAAGACAAAATTAAGAATGGGGCTTTATATGTGAAAAACCAGACATCTGGCTTGTTGTATTATATTAAATGAGAATAACATTCACGGTAGTCTCTGGGTATGTTAAGGAGGTAATTTTTGCATATTAAATGAGAATCACTTCACGTGAAAAGGGTCATAGAATAATTGGATATTGTAGGTATTTAATTTAAAAGTTAATTATAAATAGGTGGCATGTCCTAGTTAAGGAGTTAAGCAATATAAAATAATGTATAGAATTCACGGTAGGCTCTGGGTGAAACATGATAAATAATTTAATAAACAAAACACCCGGTACATCTGTTCCACAAAAATCGCGAAACATATTTTACATTTCCTGAAACAAACACACCGAGTGCTTCATTCAACAACCAATGTTTAGGAGGTAATTGCATTAATTCACGTGTGTGGATTCCCACATGTCTATATTTCTGATGTTACATCCCCCACCCACTTATAAAAATGTGAAAAGACAGCTGAACGGTATTGGAGATTTATCGCTATTCAAGGAGGTATGTTTATTTTTCGCGATAAATATACTTTCGTAAGCATCAAGTTCATGGGGTTTACTAATTCTTTTTATCAATTTCAAACCTGTAATCGGTACATTGTGTAGTGTGCTCAAAGCGTGATTTGCGACATTTGATTTATCCGGTCTATTGTATTTGATATGTGCTATGTGTTCTTTAAAGCGTGTTATTATAGGTCGTTTAGTTTGGCCTATATATTTCAAATTACAATCCGCGCAACTAATTTCATAGATCCCTGATTTCGAATTGGAGTTGATTTTATCTTTAGTATTCCCTAGCAGACTTTTGATGGTGTTTTCAGACCGAAATGCTACCTGGAGACCTCTTTCTTTCACAATTCTATTAATGTTTTTCGTGACAGGGTGGTATGGTAGACATATGTACTTTCTCTCTTGGTTATTTTGGGGTATCAAACTCGTGGATTCGCGGATCGTATTTTTTATTTTAGTTTTTCTAATTAATTTATTGACTATTTCTATGTCAAAGCCATTGTATGTCGCAATATTTTTAATGAAATCTAGTTCTGTTTCATATCTCTCTTTTGTTAACGGAAAATTTAGTAACCGATTGACTAAAAAGTTAAAGGAAGCTGTCTTATGTTGATAACTATGATTTGAATCCGCGGTGATGAATCTATTAACGTTGGTTTCTTTCCGGAAAATATCGATTTCTATTTTATGTTTATTTCTAATCAGTAAAGTATCTAAAAATGATATCTTGCCGTATTGTTCCTTTTCCACCGTAAATTTAATAGTCGGATATTTCAAATTTAATTGATTAACAAACATGTCTAATTCGCATTTCCGTGTGTCAAAAATCGCAAGAATGTCATCTACATACCTAATCCAGACTCTAGGGAAATATTTAGCGTTGTTTTTGAATTCTACTTCAAATTGACTCATGAATAAATTGGCTATGAAAGGAGATAAGCAGTTACCCATAGTTGTGCCTTGTTTCTGTTCATAAAATTTTTCTTCTACTTGGAAACAATTCTGCGCCATGCACAGAGTTGTCAGTCTCATGTATTCTCTTATTTTTGAAGGTTCAATGTTGTTCTTGTGGAGCAAGCTTTCTAAATATTTCATAGTCTCTGGAATAGGTACCGAGGGAAATAACGACGTCACGTCGAATGAAACTAAAATTTCCCCGGTTTCCAGTTCACAGTCTTTAATTAATTTAACAAATTCTAAAGAATTACTGACTGACAAATTTTCTGGTTTAACGGGTAGATTTTTAAATTCATTCACTAGCCATTTGGAAATCAAGTAAGTCGGTGAGTTAATACCTGAAACTATAGGTCTCATCGAGTTACCTGGTTTATGTATCTTCGGTAAACAATACATTCTTGGTACTACAGGATTACTAACATTCAATTTATACTTTTGGGTAGAAGTTATTAAAATTGGACATTTCTTAATCGCGTCTTTTGTGTCATTAATCATTTTAGGTAACAGATTTTTCTTCATTTCTACATACGGACCTTCGGCAATTAAATTTTTTACTCTTTGAAAATAGTCGGTTTTGTCCATAATTACTAACTTGTTCCCTTTATCTGCTTTTAGATAAAAGCAGTCCTTCGATCTAAGAGTTTTAATGATATTCCACTCTTTATTGACCGTCTTCTGTTTGTGCTGCTGTAAATTCTTATCGATTTGGGTTTTACAAGCTTCTCGAATAAAGTTTTTTGGCCCTTGTTCAAAATACTTAATCGAAGTTTCGATGCTTGCAATCACCTGTTCCATAGGAATCTGACGGCTTGGCAAACAGTATTTTAACCCTTTATTTAACAAATTTATTTCTAAATCACTAAAATTCTCAGATGATTGATTGATCACTAATGTTTCTTTTATAGGAATTTTATTAGTATCCTTTTTAGGTGGACATAACTTTTTAAATTTCTTATTAAGTTTTAAACATTTCTTTTTCAATTTATAGTCTTTAATTTCCGTAATTTTCCTATAAAAGTTACACCAATCTTCGAATTCATTGTTGTCCATGCTTTTAGTTAATTTTAAATGTAAATTATATAGTTCTAATTCTAATTTACTACGTTTACTGTACAGATATTTCATTTCTAGGTTCAACCATTTCATTTTTGCATATGAAATGACCTTATCGTTATTTCTACAATTAGTCGTTACATTTACGTTCATGAATTTAGGAAAAACATTGTTATTTTTACACCGTTTCAGAAAATTGATATCTGTACTTATAAGTTTAATTTTAATATATAACTTATGAAATCTATTGAACTCCTTTGACCGGTGTGTATAGTGTTGTGCGGAAGCGTTTATCTTACTATACTTTATTGTGCCCCGTGTGACTTTAATTAGTAGTTTTTACCTACTGATGATGACAACTTAGTTGTCGAAATACGTATTTAGGATACGTCTAATAATTGTGGTAAGGGGTTATATACCTTTTTTAAATTATTATTTAACCACAGTCTCCATTGAAAGAATTTTCACAATGACTTCCCGGTCAAAGGAGTTCAATAGATTTCATAAGTTATATATTAAAATTAAACTTATAAGTACAGATATCAATTTTCTGAAACGGTGTAAAAATAACAATGTTTTTCCTAAATTCATGAACGTAAATGTAACGACTAATTGTAGAAATAACGATAAGGTCATTTCATATGCAAAAATGAAATGGTTGAACCTAGAAATGAAATATCTGTACAGTAAACGTAGTAAATTAGAATTAGAACTATATAATTTACATTCAAAATTAACTAAAAGCATGGACAACAATGAATTCGAAGATTGGTGTAACTTTTATAGGAAAATTACGGAAATTAAAGACTATAAATTGAAAAAGAAATGTTTAAAACTTAATAAGAAATTTAAAAAGTTATGTCCACCTAAAAAGGATACTAATAAAATTCCTATAAAAGAAACATTAGTGATCAATCAATCATCTGAGAATTTTAGTGATTTAGAAATAAATTTGTTAAATAAAGGGTTAAAATACTGTTTGCCAAGCCGTCAGATTCCTATGGAACAGGTGATTGCAAGCATCGAAACTTCGATTAAGTATTTTGAACAAGGGCCAAAAAACTTTATTCGAGAAGCTTGTAAAACCCAAATCGATAAGAATTTACAGCAGCACAAACAGAAGACGGTCAATAAAGAGTGGAATATCATTAAAACTCTTAGATCGAAGGACTGCTTTTATCTAAAAGCAGATAAAGGGAACAAGTTAGTAATTATGGACAAAACCGACTATTTTCAAAGAGTAAAAAATTTAATTGCCGAAGGTCCGTATGTAGAAATGAAGAAAAATCTGTTACCTAAAATGATTAATGACACAAAAGACGCGATTAAGAAATGTCCAATTTTAATAACTTCTACCCAAAAGTATAAATTGAATGTTAGTAATCCTGTAGTACCAAGAATGTATTGTTTACCGAAGATACATAAACCAGGTAACTCGATGAGACCTATAGTTTCAGGTATTAACTCACCGACTTACTTGATTTCCAAATGGCTAGTGAATGAATTTAAAAATCTACCCGTTAAACCAGAAAATTTGTCAGTCAGTAATTCTTTAGAATTTGTTAAATTAATTAAAGACTGTGAACTGGAAACCGGGGAAATTTTAGTTTCATTCGACGTGACGTCGTTATTTCCCTCGGTACCTATTCCAGAGACTATGAAATATTTAGAAAGCTTGCTCCACAAGAACAACATTGAACCTTCAAAAATAAGAGAATACATGAGACTGACAACTCTGTGCATGGCGCAGAATTGTTTCCAAGTAGAAGAAAAATTTTATGAACAGAAACAAGGCACAACTATGGGTAACTGCTTATCTCCTTTCATAGCCAATTTATTCATGAGTCAATTTGAAGTAGAATTCAAAAACAACGCTAAATATTTCCCTAGAGTCTGGATTAGGTATGTAGATGACATTCTTGCGATTTTTGACACACGGAAATGCGAATTAGACATGTTTGTTAATCAATTAAATTTGAAATATCCGACTATTAAATTTACGGTGGAAAAGGAACAATACGGCAAGATATCATTTTTAGATACTTTACTGATTAGAAATAAACATAAAATAGAAATCGATATTTTCCGGAAAGAAACCAACGTTAATAGATTCATCACCGCGGATTCAAATCATAGTTATCAACATAAGACAGCTTCCTTTAACTTTTTAGTCAATCGGTTACTAAATTTTCCGTTAACAAAAGAGAGATATGAAACAGAACTAGATTTCATTAAAAATATTGCGACATACAATGGCTTTGACATAGAAATAATCAATAAATTAATTAGAAAAACTAAAATAAAAAATACGATCCGCGAATCCACGAGTTTGATACCCCAAAATAACCAAGAGAAAAAGTACATATGTCTACCATACCACCCTGTCACGAAAAACATTAATAGAATTGTGAAAGAAAGAGGTCTCCAGGTAGCATTTCGGTCTGAAAACACCATCAAAAGTCTGCTAGGGAATACTAAAGATAAAATCAACTCCAATTCGAAATCAGGGATCTATGAAATTAGTTGCGCGGATTGTAATTTGAAATATATAGGCCAAACTAAACGACCTATAATAACACGCTTTAAAGAACACATAGCACATATCAAATACAATAGACCGGATAAATCAAATGTCGCAAATCACGCTTTGAGCACACTACACAATGTACCGATTACAGGTTTGAAATTGATAAAAAGAATTAATAAACCCCATGAACTTGATGCTTACGAAAGTATATTTATCGCGAAAAATAAACATACCTCCTTGAATAGCGATAAATCTCCAATACCGTTCAGCTGTCTTTTCACATTTTTATAAGTGGGTGGGGGATGTAACATCAGAAATATAGACATGTGGGAATCCACACACGTGAATTAATGCAATTACCTCCTAAACATTGGTTGTTGAATGAAGCACTCGGTGTGTTTGTTTCAGGAAATGTAAAATATGTTTCGCGTTTTTTGTGGAACAGATGTACCGGGTGTTTTGTTTATTAAATTATTTATCATGTTTCACCCAGAGCCTACCGTGAATTCTATACATTATTTTATATTGCTTAACTCCTTAACTAGGACATGCCACCTATTTATAATTAACTTTTAAATTAAATACCTACAATATCCAATTATTCTATGACCCTTTTCACGTGAAGTGATTCTCATTTAATATGCAAAAATTACCTCCTTAACATACCCAGAGACTACCGTGAATGTTATTCTCATTTAATATAATACAACAAGCCAGATGTCTGGTTTTTCACATATAAAGCCCCATTCTTAATTTTGTCTTTCTCAGTATTTACAATGAGAGTTCGGCCTTTACTATATATATACGACTCTTTAACCATTTGTTAATGGAAAATTTTTTACACTCCCACCTAATATAGATTTTGTCACTACCTGCGTACTCGAATTAACACGTTTAAATAACAACTATTAATTTATACATTGCACAAGAAATGCTCATACAGTTATATATACTAGTGTTTTGTGGAAATATAAGATGTTTCATTTAGTTTATTAGTAGGTCACCGTAGCTTTAAAATCGTTTTTAGTAGGCGCCTTCTTTAGAGAAGAATTTTTGCCGTCCCTTTGTTCGATATTTTAACACATGTTTTTAAAAACCTTTTCCAAGAGACAAGTGCGTTGTCTCGTAGTTTGAGATGTGCATGGTAAATTTAGTCTTTACAGGGTTGCAGTGTATAGTAGTTGTGCGGAAGCGTTTATCTTACTTTACTTTATTGTGCCCCGTGTGACTTTAATTAGTAGTTTTTACCTACTGATGATGACAACTTAGTTGTCGAAATACGTATTTAGGATACGTCTAATAATTGTGGTAAGGGGTTATATACCTTTTTTAAGAAATTTCAAATTATTCAAACTTATATTTTTGCTACAGTGCTTTCTCTGGGAAATACGTAATAACGAAATTCAACAAAAGCCCTGCATTTTTTAAATAAACTAACAAAGTGTTAATACTAACTAATTCGAAAGTAGTATCTTTTTAACTCAAAGAATTCTTTTTGCCTGCACGTGGCTCAGGCGTTTGCATATGGACCGTCGGGAGTAATGCAATACTTGTGTAATTTTTTTACAAGGAATAAACATTAAACAACAATTATTATTGCGCAGTTTAGAGTTTTAAAAAGTTATTGGCATTGGGAAATACAGTGTTTTGGACTCATACAAGAACCGTTACGCGCTAGCTAGAAAGAAATGATGATCACTATGATCAGATATCGAATCACCATTCCAAAAATGTCCAATCCACCCAAAATCGTGTAATGATTTTTTCTTGTGAACCGGTATTGTTATTTTAGTATAAAAAAAATGTTCGTATTTCCTAGTTCATACTAAAAACATCCAGTTTAAAGTACTTATTATAAATACAAAATTGATTGATGAAATATACGAATATGATAATAAAGCATATCATTTGAAGTAACTATCAGAACTTTTTCTAAACTTACTATATATATCCTTGAGTATTGAAAGTGTTCTTTTAACAACGCGAACTTAAAATAAACTAAGTCTCCCTCATTTTAATTTCTAATTAGAAGTTCATTTGTTTGTGTGAATCTAGAAGATATACTACTACCAAAATTCTTTTTAAATGGAGTTGTTATCGAAGTTAATATTATTGTAGAGACATATTTATTGATTACAACGAGTCGCTATAAATTGCAGTGCGGCTGTGTTGATGATGCGAATAGTATTTTTGTTGTTATCTAATGACTATTATGTAATAATAATAAAAAAGATAAATTTTCGGATTATTATAATATATATAATAATCCAGATTTGTGCAGAGGATGTGAAAAAAGTGATTGGAAAACACCTGGCCTAGCTAAAATACAAAATTTTTGGATAACAAAAATTACTTAAATGTACGAGGGTATATCAAATTCAAATGACTGATTTCTTTTTTAAATTCCACACAGGTCGCTGACCCGGGATGGGTTGATTTTCAGCTAAGGTGGGAGTTTTGGAGGGCATAGTAACGACTCTCAGGCCACCTTAGTACTATAGAAACCATGAGTGAGCAACAAATGCATGTTTCTGTGGAGCAACGGATAATTAGCAAGTTTTTGGCCAAGGAGGGTGTGAAACCAACGGAAATTTTGCTGAAATTACAAGCATAAGTTTCCAGCAAAACAATACCTTTTTACGAACCCGTGTTTTTGCACGGCACAAGGAATTTTCTGAAGGGCGTGAAAACGTTGAGAACCATAGCTACAATCGCCACCTGCGAACAAGCGCGACCGATGCCAATATCGAGGCCGTTCGCAGCACATCATGGCACTGGACTTGAGATTCCACAAAGTGTCTGCAGATACCTGATAGCTTGATAGCGGCTTGCCCTGTAGTTGTCTCTAAACAGTATCTTGAGAGACATATCACTTGCCTTATTCTGAAAATGTGCCGTATTATAAATGTGAACCGCCTTCAGTTCGCGGAGATGACAACTCCAAATTATATTGGAATTGTCAAATAGTAACGGATAAAACAGTTCTTAACATTATTCCTGATGAAGAAGAAGGACAATGTAACGTATATCTTTGACACTGCTGTTCCGCTGGCAAAAAATAATGCGAGGAACTATAGCGAGAAGGTAAATAAATATTTACCTCTCAGTGACGAAATTATATGGAAAATATATGGAAAAGGTCGTCATAGTTCCTATTGTAATTGGTGTAACAGGGGAAATTCCACATAAATTACTCAAATCAATAGATACTTTGGATCCCCATGAAAAACTTTATCTCAAAATGCAGAAAAGTGTTTCGTTCGACACGGCTGCAATAATTCGCCGCGTACTAAACTAATTATTATGAGACGGCTGAATAGTTATAATAATACTACTAATTATTAGATAATAGTAAAAATAAATGATATACGAGAAGCGTATATTGATGTTGAAAATTCTAAACAAACCGCGCTATTAATATGATTCGTTTATTACTCCAAGTTTCTAAAGGGTTCTTTAAATAAAATATAAAGTAGGGTTCGTGTATTAACTAAGATTTTAATTTAGTGCTACGAACTAACATGAGAGTGCTCTATCTTCTACAGGGGGTTCTAGTGTCGTATGTCAAATAAAGTATTAATCTTAGTATGTACTTACCAGATTCTTAATGTCGTTTCAAAGGTAACGAACAATGTATTTATTTTGCTTAGTTGGTTTCAAACAGAGTGTTATTCGTAGAAATCAAGCAAAATGCTGGTAAACATTAAATTGAGCTTTAATAAAGGCAACTGTCAGTAAGATCAACAAACAACTAAGTGCACACACATATGACAAGTAAACAAACAGAAACAAAATCAAATATCTCACAAGTAATACGTAAATAACTAACTTCAAATGTGATGGAATACTATTACAATATCACTTTTGGTATTTATAGTGGAAAATGCATTAACATGAGCGCAAGTAAGTAATGTGATAAAATGAGTGCTAGAGGTTATGTCAAAATCGTCGGCATGCGGACGTTTGAGTTTATAGCAATAATAAGTAAGCAATCTTTGTATAACAATATAATAATTTAAAAATGATAGATGTAGTATTCTCTATTTATGGCAAATAAAAAGATATTTTATTTAGAAATGACTTTATAAAAAATTTAAGAACAGGTTTAAATTCAATTTTATATTTCTTATTCAAAATACCTGATCCGGAATTATCAGTGCTCGGATTGGCGCTTTTTCTTCCACGCTGCGATCCCATTGGTGTTGATAGCAGCCTCCTGGTTGGTTGTTTGCAAAACGCGCCATAATACACTTTGAAATTGGTGGGAACTTGTAGATGTTTCGTATTTTTCCTTCAAAACTGTAAACGGCCAAAGTATTATAAATTTTTTATTGGTATGTTTGCTCGGCGTTGGTAGTAGATTTTCTTTAAATTAAAATATCTCGGGTCCCACATGAGCTACAGCCGCACAGTAACTTTTAAAATGCGTAGAAATATAATAGCTATCTTTCTACACTAATTTGATAGTCGCACAACGAATATTTCCGCAATATTTTAATTTTGCTTTTCGTAGGGTCCACTAACGCGTCTTCTCGCCCCGGCGTATTTCGTGTAACCCCCTGATGCAAGGATTTTCATCGCGATCGTCTTTGTTTCTTAAAATTTGCCTGTACGCAATGAACATAGTTGCGAACGGTTATAAATATTTGAAATAGTTTTAATAAAAATGATAATTAAAATATAGAAAAGCTAATATAGAAATTCATTATTTTAGAGAACATTTTTAGTACTCCCGATGGACAGAGGCAACAGCAGTAACACACGCCAGCACGGAGGCCATCACGCAGTTCCTCGAAGAAGTGTTCCACGTTTGGATATCCAATGGCTGTCCTAAGCGACAATGGACCGCAGTTCAAATCCATCGCTTGGGACGCGGCATGCGACGATGGCAGTCCATACACAAGACCACACCTATTTACCACCCACGGGCAAGCCCCGTTGAAAGAGGAAACCAGGAAATTAAGAAAGGCTTGGGCGTGCAACTGGAGGGGCAGACACCGGAGCTATGGGATAGAAAAATGGACACAGTGCTGTTCAATCTGAGGTGTCGCCAGAACGCCGCAACGGGATACTCTCCCTCCAAAGCTCTTCTGGGCTACGAGCTCCACCGACCGGGAGACTGGCGTGACCCTCACTTGCAGCCATACGAACCCCCTGAGCGGAGAACTAGACAAGTGCATGCTAACGAACTCCGTTACAGGGAACGTAGATACGCTCGCCCCGATAAACCCATGCCGATTGAACCACAAGAAGGTGAGTTCGTAATGGTAAAAGCCCAACTTCCACCAGGCCAACCCTTCGGGCCCCGATGGAAGGGACCCTACCCCGTGGTAGAAATAGCAGGCCCGGCGGCAGTTTGAGTTGAGCAACCGGGTGCTCAACGGGTAAAGTACCACTTGGATCAAGTACGACCCACCACCCGAGCACGGGAACCCGAGCCCGGATCAGCTCCAGTAGCCAGCTGCCAACACAACCAAGAGCAAACGCCCCCGCCACACCCTCAGCCAGTTACAGAAATCCACCTTCACCTCGACCAGGAATCTGCACCACCACCACCCCCTCCGGAACCAGTCCCGGGACTCAGCACGGCAACAAACTAGAAACCAGTGGGCGATTGTGTCGCTAGTAAGTGTGGTGCGCGAACGCGTAGAGTGCGATCGTGTAGTGTGCGAGTATGTAGCGTGCGACAACACGTTTAGGTTAAGAGACAATTTAGAGACTATTAAGTTTGTTCACAACCAGTCTACCTCAAGCAGCGTCTTCCCGGGGAGCGGCCATTTGTTACCATCGGCGGCCTCCGGTTTGAAGTTACGACGTGTTTGAGCGTAGACTGGTTCAAAATACAAAGACGCATCTCCCAAACAACGGACCTCCTCCAGTCACAGGTGCATCGTGAATGCCGGCAAGTCATCACCCTACTCTTACTTATGCATTCACGATGCCACCGCTAGGCCCCGCTCACCTACGACGTGAACCATTCATAGAGGAGTGGGGCGACTCCATCGATAGCAAATAAAAGCGGGGCCGAATCCCTGGAGAAGTCAGTCAGTCAACCAGCCGGTGAGACAACTGTTGTCAGCCGTAGGTGAAACAGCAGACCATAGAGCCAGTTAGCAACTCAAACAATTAGTGAAATAGTGAAAGTGCGTGACCCCGCGGAAACACTAGTAAGTACTTTAAGTAGTTATAGACTTAGAAATATTGTGTAAACCTTGTGAGACTTTGGGTATAAGTTAAAAATAAAGAAGAGTTTAATTATTGATGTGCCCAAAGAACCGTGTTTCATTTAAACACCCTGAAACAAAGAGCAGTATTTCATTTAAACCAAAAAGAGACAAATAAAGAAAGAGAGCAACACGAGCAAATCGAACGGTGGGTCAAGCAACCCACCTCCACCCAAACACCATTGTCACCGGGAGGACGACTGAGCAGGCCCGGGCAGGCCACCCGATTACTTAAATTATTTTCTTTCCCTGACTCCCGGTGTAACAAGGCACTCGGACCAATTACACGAAGCCGCGCACGCATGACGTCAATAGTGGGACGCCCCCTCCCGACACAGCAGCATATAACAAGAGGTAGTGCTAGGCGCACATTAGACGATCTCCAGCTCTAACCAGCGACAGAGCGACTAGCTCCTGAAGATGACGAGTGCGATCTCGCTGAAACGTAGAGTAAATAGTCCTTTTCAGGACAAAACTCACACGCGGCCAAGAACCCGAGAAACTACACTTTCATATATATATATATATATATATATATATATATATATATAAAGATAATTATTTCGTGACCTTTGTATGTTATGGTAAATTTAAATTGTTGGCGATTTAAGGTCGGGTTTTAGTTCAAAAAATATATATTTAAAACAATCCTACATGTTTCGGCAAATGATGCCTTTTTCAAGGAATATAAAATATAAAAAAAAAAAAAAAAAAAAAATTTATTTTATATTCCTTGAAAAAGGAATCATTTGCCGAAACATGTAGGATTGTTTTAAATATATATATTTTGAAGTAAAACCAGACCTTAAATCGCCAACAAATTAAATTTACTATATATATATATATATATATATATATATATATATATATATAGATATATAGTAAACCTAATCAGTAGGCGATTAAAGGTCTGTATATTACTTCAAAATATATGTATTTAAAAAACTCTACATGTTTCGGCAGTTCGCCTTTATCAAGAGAATACAAAATATAAATATATTTATATATATTTATATTTTGTATTCTCTTGATAAAGGCGAACTGCCGAAACATGTAGAGTTTTTTGAATACATATATTTTGAAGTAATATACAGACCTTTAATCGCCTACTGATTAGGTTTACCATATCATACCAAGGTCACGAAGTTATTATATTTATAGATATATATATATATATATATATATATATATATATATATATATATATATATATCTATAAATATAATAACTTCGTGACCTTGGTATGATATGGTAAACCTAATCAGTAGGCGATTAAAGGTCTGTATATATATATATATATATATATATATATATATGTGTGTATATAATAAATTTAATTTGTTGGCGATTTAAGGTAGTATATTAACGCATCTATATATATATATATATATATATATATTTAGTGTTTATAAGAATTTTATTTTTCTTATTTATTTTATTGGCCGTGTCTTAATATTAAAAATAATAGACTTTTTATTGGTTTAGCGACCTTTTATTGAATTATGATGTTTTATTCTACGACGTTTCGACTTTTATTATTTTTCAGTCTTTTTCAAGTATCTAGAAACAAGAATTAATACAATGAGAATATGAGAATTGTGTTTGTTTTTGTGAGATTGAATTAACAATTAAATTAACAATTAAAATTAAAATTAGATTAAAGACTGAATTACCAATTAGATTAACAATTAGAGTTAAAATTTAAAATTAGATTAATAATGAGTAAGGACAATTAAAGTGATTACATCTGTATAAATGAATAGAAAAATTTGAATTAAACTACAATACAGTAAGGTAAATAGAAACAAGAATTACTACACTGAAAACGTGAGAGTTGTGTTTGCTTTTGTGAGACTGAATTAACAATTACATTGACAATTAGAATTAAAATTAGATTAAAGACTGAATTACCGATTAAATTAACAATTAAAGTTAAAATTTAAAATTAGGTTAATAATGAGTAAGGATAAATTACAGTGGTTAAATCTGTATAAATGAATGAGATGTTAAACTTTTGATGTTAAACTACATTACATGAACAATTAATGACAAAACTCACCGTTTCTTTTGGTTTTCAAAATCACGCATTCTGTGTAACATGTGTGTCGGGTACCCGAGACCTTTTTTTGTAACGAACCGATCGCACTGGTTGGAATATTGTAAGTGTTTGTGGCTTTGTTAAGAGAGGTTAATTTTTGTTCTGTTTTTGGAATTTAGAAAATTGATCAGGACCGTGTTTAGGGGTATGTAGTAAAAGTATTTACAAATGGGAACTGATAAAAAGTTTTTTTTTTTTTTTTTGTTTTTTTTGGTTTGTGTTTGTGAGTGCGGGGGGGGGGGGGGGTTGATTTTATCTATTGTTTAATCAGTGGGTAATAGAGTTTAGACAGTCCATCAATTTCGTTCCTGTCGTTTATTGTTCTGCTGTTTTTGAAAATGTGGATCATTTCTAAGACCTCCCTAGCTTTTGTATTCTTTTTCTGTGTTATTACTTTGGTGTTATCAAAATAAAAATTATGTTTTAGTGTCAATTGGTGTTTTTTTAAAGCAGTTTGATTTTTTGCGTATTTGTGACCTTTCAATCTTTCTTGTAGTAACTGTTTTGTTTGGCCTATGTATATACTTTGTCACAGTCTTTGCAGGGTATGTTGTATATTGTGTGTGATTGTTTTTGTGTAGGTGTTGAGTCTTTTAGTTTGGTGTGTAGGAATTTTAGGTTTTTACCGCTTTGGTGTGCTATTTTATAGTTAAATGGTTTAAATATATTGTCTAGTTTTTCGGATAATCCCGTTATATAGGGTGTGGGGATATATGTTAATTCATTGTTTTTTATGGTTTTGTTGTGGTCGTTTGTTGTGTTATAAATTTTATTAAGTCTTAGTTTTATAATTTTTTGTATAAATTGTGGTGGATAATTGTTTTCTGTTAGTATTGTTTTTACTTTATTTAGTAGTGTTGGTCTGAAAATTGGATTAGTGAGATTTGAGGCTCTGTCTACTAACGCTGTTACTACATTTTTTTTGTGGGCTAGGGGTTGGTTTGAAAAAAAGTTTACATATCTGCCGGATGTGGTTGGTTTGGTGTACCATTTTGTTTGTATTTTGTTTTTTGTTTTTATCAGTGTTAGGTCTAAGTAGTTTATGGAGTTGTTTTTTTCTATTTCAATGGTAAAGTTTAAATTTGGATGGAAATTGTTGAAACTATTTTGTACATTGTTTATTTCATTTTCTGGTAGCATCATTATACAATCGTCGACATATCTTTTGAAAAAGGTTGGTTTTATTTTCAGGGATTTTATAACACTTTTAAAACATCATAATTCAATAAAAGGTCGCTAAACCAATAAAAAGTCTATTATTTTTAATATATATATATATATATACATATATATATATATATATATATATATTTATATATATATATATATATATATATATATATATATATATATATATATATATATATATATAGATGCGTTAACATACTGGCAGCCAAGAACAAATTGAAAGCTCTTGGGCGTGGAGAAAATAATAATAGTAATAATTTAATTTCAAAAGAAAAGGAGATTTAACATGATATTATAACACCAGATTTTCCAAAATTATTTTAATGAATGAGTTTCAAATAAAATTCCTTTGAATGGCGATTCGATCTATACATTTTATAGATGTTATTTAATGAAGAGTCTGTAATACTGTTAGAGATATTCTGCAGATTTCACGAAATATTCCCCTGATTTAAATTTAAGAATATTCCACTTATCCTTCGGTGACCGTTTTTTAGCTCATGGTTAGGTAGGCCTTCTTACATTGAGTAGATTTTGTAGAAAATTTCTATAATTTTTGTAACAATTCCAATGACCTACAAGTTTTCTTATATTTGACCTATCTCTAAATTTCATCATAAATTTTATATTATGAGTAAGCCAAGGTACAGGTTTCTCGGTGACTTGAATAATATGAGGTGGGGCAAACTTATTAAAAAGTTGAAAAAGTAAGCTCATAAAGTATGCAATTTTATCATCAATACCAAACATTCTATTAAGGGGCATCGAATTTAGTTAAGTAAGGAAAGCCTCATGGTCGAAATACATTATTAAAGTTCCTAATAGATTTATTAATTTCTAATATACTATTTATTCTAGATTTTTTAATAAAAAACAAGGCGCATTATAATAACATCATCGGATATTTTTTATCCACGCAATTATGTAAAAGGTTCCTTCAAATTGTAACTACTACATTAGATATTAACATATTAGCACCTAAAAAAACGCTCAGTGATCTACGTTAAATTGATCTTGGATTACGAATTTTAGATGTTTCTCGGTTTTATATGTTCCTAGATGCGAAGTAGAGCAAGTACAATATACATTAAATATGTTGGAGTAGCACTTAAACAAGCGTTCAGCTGCCCTTCTGGACAAAGCAAAATTTGCCATTACCGAAAAAAGGACGCGCAGTGACTCAAAAGAAAGTGTTATTACTCTTGCAACTCTATCTACATTAAAATTTTCATTTTCAGACCAAAAAAGTTTCATGCTGGGAACTAGTGAAAACCAATAAAAACTAGATGGCCAAGGAAGACCTTTAGTTCTTCTAAATTGATTTCTTTATCATCTGCACTTTGTACATTATGTTGATGAATGTAAAAATTGGTCTCATGTATAATTTGAAGTAGGCATGAGTCTGGCAAAAATATTTGCAATACAAAAAGAGGAGAGTTTGTGTTGATATCAGTCCTACGTCCAACACTTGCAGTAAAGGGACATTGTTGAAAATTTTCAGAATATTTAGCTTGCTTTGTCCATGTTATTACTTCCTCCTCTATTACTTCATTTTTTGTTCCCTCCTCTGGTTCTTTATTTTCTGCTTTATCCTCTTCTATTTCTTGAAAAGTCCTATTTTCCTCTTGTGGCTCATAATTCAGGTCCAACAAAGAGTCGTCACTATTACTATATTCGTCATCAGTATTTCTGGTTCCCCCGCTTGTTGATAGATCTGTATCTGACCAACTATTATCTGCATCCGAGTCCCACTCACATTCTGAATCTCGTGCCATATCATCTGTAATCTCATCTCAGATGTTTTCGGCTTCTTTTCCCAACTCTTTTTGTGTCAAAGTAAAATGTAAACCATCAGATAGAAGTTCCCGATTGTTTTAATACGCTCACAAATTCTCTCACAAATACTCTCACAAAACTTTTTAGCTGAGCCGAGTAAATTTTAGCAACAAATTTAGCGCGAGTTTGCAAAGGTATACTTACTAAGCAAATTTAAATGAAGAAATAGTAAAAATGAAGTAGATATGCTTGAAAGAGGGCAAATTTATCGCGCTATTGAACCTAACCTCAAAATGCAAATTTAGTTTCATTTTGTAAATTTAACATTTATTTGATAGAAAAGATAAGAATGACAGTTACATAAGGAACTGGTAAACATTATGTAATAGTTATAGTAACTAACTTACCTTTAAGTCTAATTAATTACTGCAATATTTCTAGCTACCAAACTGCCAAACTACCAAAATGAGGATTCAATGCAAGCAAGTAAGGGAACACTATTATTCCCACCTACATTATAATTTTACGTGTTTCTGTAATACCAAAAACTGCCACTAGATGACGCTATTGGTTATTACAGTTCGATGTATTCATTTGGGAAAAATAAATCCCAAAGATAATTTCGGAATCGTTATAAATGTAGTGGAAAATTATTATCCCACTAGCACTTAAAGGGTTACCAATTATTTTTTGCTTAAAGGTACATTTACGAAGTTCTGGAACAATTCGGTTTGGCATTTATCCAAGGGCTAAATTATTCCAGCAAGACAATGCCCGTTCTCAAGTTGCATCTATTACAGAACGATCCAAACAAGATCCAATATTCTCTATTGACCTCCGCAGTCGCCAGATCTATGGCTCACAAAACATAACTGGGATATGAGGTCAAAAAGTCCGTGTGTTTCTTAATCCTTCAATGAAGTTACAACAGTGCTTGGAATGAGCTTGCAGGGGAGTCCATAGATCATCTTA
The DNA here is from genome assembly GCA_935421215.2 of Melolontha melolontha. Classification (NCBI taxonomy): domain Eukaryota; kingdom Metazoa; phylum Arthropoda; class Insecta; order Coleoptera; family Scarabaeidae; genus Melolontha; species Melolontha melolontha. Next base: position 124,504,681 of record OW285237.1, on the reverse strand, counting down.
TTAGAAGCATTGACAGACGAATAGCAGAATGTATTCGTTTATAGAGCGAAAATTCAATATTTAATTTTCTCTATAAGAGGTACGCTTTTTTAAATGAAAATTTAGTCATTTATTATTCTTAGCACTGTAAATAGTTGTACAAAATTTAATCAAAAAATTATATACTTTTACTGGGTAATTTGTTTTTTTTTGTCTTGTGATATAGACAATGAGCGTATATTATACGTAGATCACTTGTACAATTAAGTTTACGTTTTCTTATAATTTTCTACATAAGTAACTGAGGAGTGTCTTCTTCAAAATAATATTGAATATTGCCGAATAAAAGAAACTATTATCTAGAAATAATATTAGCAAACGCTTTAAGATATAATGTTTCTTAATAGTTAGGGATATAGCCTATTACGGAGTGTAAAATGTAGGAAATGTTTGTGAACGATTGTTGTCAAAACATCAACAAAATTGCATCCTTATTTTAAATGGCCTTCTGCTCAATCCATTTATTACAGAAATTTATTATTACGAAAAGTGTTTTATCTACACTAAATTTATTCTAATTTTATATGAAGTATTATCGTTAAACTCTTACATAACTTGAGAGTAAAATGAAATTAAATGGGATCCTTAAAAAGCATTGATTTATATTTTTTCGATGTCCTTATCGTATTTATATGGTCTAATACACCAACAAAGCAAACGAGTAACTAATACCACACGTAAAACTAATTTCCACACAACAGCAACAACAACTTACGGATGCAATAAATAAGTGAATTTCGTTATGCTCAAAACACGGATTTATTGTCGAATTCTCGAAACATGGTGTAATAAGCCAATAGGAAACAAGTAAAAATTTCATGTGTTAAAAGTATCATATGTCATCCGCTTTTAGAAAAGCAATAACGAACGCCGTGTGTGCATTTGTGTGCGTTAGAGGAGAAGGCCGAAAGCGATCTACAAATGCGGTCACTCAATACTTAGAAAAGTTCCACATAACGAGGTCTTAAAGTCAAGTTAGCTATGGTTTCCGCCAAAACAAAATTTATGTTCATCTGTTTTTTCTTGTGTAAATGTCCACCGTAATGGAGCTGTGCATATCATTAAGGAGTCGGTCGTGAACGATTTTGACTTTTATGGAATGCAGCGATAAAAGCGACAGTGATATCGAATTTAAAACATTCAGTAAGCAATAAATGTACATTTTGGAAGTGAAACAGAACTAATATATTATTTATGTTCAATTATCACAAATGTTTTTAATGTCTAAAATTATTACCCAACGGCCTACATCACATTTGGAATATAAATGAAAGAACGGAGAAATTCTATGTAGAAACCACAAAATACTGGCAACGCTCTTAAAAAAGTCTTATTATTTATCCTGTACTGTGTGTAAATATAACTCATACACTATTCAAATTTTACTTCTAAATATGAGTCTTACTCTAACTAAAATACTCTCTGAGAAATAACTCTTATTCATCTAATACACTTTTATGTTCTTTCTTCTTACCAAGTTATATCATAAGATTCAAAATGATTGTAGTAAAAAGTATTGGTTCCTGCCAACTCCATATCAACACATGAGTATCTGTCTCAGAATCAGCTTAGTACTAATAATTTAAAATTTACAACTCATAATTTAACGTCATTTTTTTGATCTTTCAGTTTGATGTATAGAGAACAATCGCAAATAAAATTACGTTTCTCAACTGGCAACGATCAAATTTTCTCTGATTTCCAAACGACATAAAGCTTACCAAAATGGTACCAATACACAAAAGAGGAGATGAAATATTTCTACGGAATTACAGGTCTATCTCTTTACGTCCTAGGAATTGAAAAAAATAGTTTAATAGTCAATTGTTATTTCTCTTTAATAAAATATCAAGTATTTTAAACGAAAAGCAATTCGTCTTTAAGATGGGATGCTCGACATCAGATACAATAACTGAATTATTAAATAATGTGTAGAGTAACATAGACATAGGGAAGCAATATTTGTTGTATTACTAAATTTGAGCAAGACGTTCGATGTCGTTAATAATGAAGTATGTATTACTCGATAAATTATGGTGTAAGAGGAATACGTTTAAAATGGTTTAGCAGTTATTTAGAATGCAGAAAGTACAGATTAACTTCAAGAGTTCCTCAAGGACCTCTACTTGGTCCCCAATTGTACATACTATAATTATTGACCGCCAACTGCTATTAATCTTTAATTACTTCAGGGACAGCAAACATTTTAAACTTACATACCTAAATATAATACTGAGCTAGCCGTGGCTACTTTGTTGTCTAGATGTTTGTCAATGTGTTTGCTTTATCATTTATTTTGCTTTTAAACATTTAGCGGCAAACTGTATTAATGTACATGATTAACTTGTTCTATATCAGTTATCTGATTTCAAGAACTAATTAATATTATTGTAATTATAGTCACTTTTAATTTTTGTTTATTTGTTACATTTGTGTCAGTGACGTTGATTATATAGTGTAAGTAAATTCGAAATATTTCTTGAAACTACGTATTTCATAAAATTGCCTATTTTACATTACGATTACAACTGTGCTGAAGAGGACGATAAATTTATTTCGAAATCCAATTTTCTAAATGTACAAGATAATAAAAAAGACACTTAGGTCTTCGGGAATTTTATGCTAATTTGATGAATAAAAAATTTTTATTTATAGAATTGTCAATCGCTTATGCGAAACAAGTGTTTGCAAAGGTATATAATTTGACCGTAAAATAATTCTTACCCAAGAGATTATAGAAGATGTACGCCCTCATTTTAAATGTTCTACTAAGCTTATACGTCGATTAGTATCATAAACAGGTGCAAAAACTGGTTAAATAATCTTAAAAGCACATTTGACATTTATTTTATTGCATACAGCTTTACCCAGGCAATGCTCATGCTTTGAAAGATATATAGAAAAAGAATTTGCCCGTATATTGGCGAACAACTAAATAGGTTTGGGTGCCAACTACTGCATTTGTTGGTTGGCTATTTAATTATTCTACTGCTGAAGTAGAAACGTAGAATGGTAAAATTGAATCTAAATATTAGATAATGTACCGGAACGCTCTCAAAATTTATCCATCAAAATACTGAAATATTATTTCTACCACCAAATATAGCTTCTCTTGTTCAATCATTAGGTGAAGGGATTATCTCCATATTTAAAGCATATTATGTGCAGCAATCTCCTCAGAAAATTGTGGAACAACTAGACATTAATCCTGAAAATGACGCTATAAATATGTGTCAGAATTTTGCAATTTTAGGCGCAATTAGTACAATATCATTATCAGTTAAAGAATTAAAACAGTTTACGTTACGTAGTTGTTGGAAATTCTTATGGTCGTAAAGATTATACCTGAAGATTCTATAAAATTAGAAGAAATATGTAATGAAATTGTGAACCTCACTCGTAATATAACTGAAGAAGAATTGTTGAGATTGAAATAAAACACATTAAGAAATCTTTTTCAGAGGAAACTTTCAACTTCTTCAACTTTCCGTGGAAGTGTTAGTGGAAATGATTGACAATATCACTAAGGAATCGTCAGATGAAGTAACTCCATCAGAAATTATAATAACTGATCTAAATAATAGAATTGTCTCAATAAAAGAATAATTTGCTGAACAGTTAAACAGCTTCTTTGTGGAACAGTCACTAAGCAACGTGCCCTAAGATCCAAGCATGAAATAGAAAAGTGTTTGCAACTATATTGTAAAAGCAAAAGGAATTAGAAAATAATGAAAAGAGTCTTTACTATCTGATTTTTTACAAATAAAAGAAAGAAGAAAGGAAAGAACAGAGTCTCAAACACACAAAAAACAAAGAAATGTTGACAAATCTGGAACCATCAAATAAATTGTGTATGCAACTATAATTATATATCGAGCAGGTATACCTATACAATAATTGAAATTATTTTGTCCCATTTTATATAGGCATAATGTTTTCTCCTTATATTGTATTACTATTTTTACAATTAAAAAATAAAAACACATATAAAGCTTCTAGAATTCCGGGCTGGAATCACGTTCTTGGCTTTGCTACCTTCTTGGACTACGAAAAGCAATCATGAACAACGACTGCGAAAGCCTGCAAGCTAAATAAATTTTATTATATTATTCTATTTACTATAGCTTTTATTATATGTATGATTATGTATAATAATAAAAAAAAAATAAGAAAAGATATAAAACTTCTTACCGCAATTAATACTCGTATCCTAAACACGTCTTCGCAGTATTGAACATAGGCTAGTATAAAGAATCGCGAAACACTATACAAGGTCTATGTATATACACTAATGTATTACTGTATCCCGTTCAATACTGAGATTATTATTTTTACCTAGCGTAAAATTGGGTGGAATTGTGACACTTTTTGAGGTTTTCTTACTGTTCTAAAAAAATTACCAGAAGTATTTCTAATTACATGGAATAAATATAATGTGGAATAGTATCTGTTTGTATTACAGTATAAAAAAATGTTTAATATCATTTTAGAATGTAGTAAACAATGACATTTTTGTAGCCCATACTTACCCCTGTTGTTGGGGTGAGTATGTGCCACATCAGTTTTCAGTTCATATCTTATGTAATCAAGCATTGGAACATTCTCATCCTAGTATTTCAAAAGAATAAATATACAGATATAAATAGTTATGTACCCAAGCGTTAAAAAAATTATGTTGTTAAATTTAAGCTAGAAGTAGGTAACTTACAACTTGTTCTTGAGCAACATTTAATACAAAATGAAACTAAATTCGAGCTACAACACATAGGTAATAAAAGTACTTAAGATAATTCAGGAAGTTTAAAAATTGCCCTCTTAGATATTTGAGATGGTTTATTAATTTTCTTTTTAATGTCTTCGTAATAATACCAAATGCAATCTAATTTTAGAGGCCACTTCCAATTTCCACCACACTTCTCCATTGTCGAAACTAAAGCTGTATTATTTGCAACTTCTTTTACTTGACCTGGATAGAGTTGATTATCATACATAACTAGTACATAGTCACCCTCATTAACTTCATCTTTCCGCACATTTGTGTTAAGTGTTTGAATGGGTTCCATATCTGCATCAGATTCCTCGTTTAGATGAGGTGAATAGGGGCTTTGATCACTTTCTGCATAAGAAACATGTCCTGTGCTTTCATCATCAGTATCTGATTCGTCATTAGTTCTCATAACTCTTCGAGGAGGATTACCTTGCTCATATGTCTGCCCTGATAAAGTTGAAGGTTGCTCCAAGTCCACTGGTGTATCATTATTATTTTGTAGATTGATATCGGTGGCCGTGATACTTTTACCTGGAGAAACGTTAACTTTTCTTCTTTTCTTGTTTGTTCTTGTAGAAGTGATGGCCTGTCTCTTCAAATTCAGGTTTTCAATAAAGCTGTCACCAAGTAGTGCTTTTACTTCAGGTAAGGCTTCAATACTATACATTGGCAGTCTTTGCAGCACTTCATGCTGATTTACAGGAGTAATACCGCATTTACGAAAGCCAGCCTTAAGATTTTGAGCAGAATTTTCTTTTAAAACCTCTAACAGTTTTTTTAAAAGACCCGGAAATTCATCTTTGGGCACTGTCATACACCGACTATTCCGAACCATTTCTTTCCATTCATTTAAAACCTTTCACCATGCAATCTTTACAGGTCTGAAGAATGCTACGTCTAAAGGTTGCAGAGGGTGAGTAGCATTGGGGGGCAAAGCAATAAAGCTAATCTCATTTTCATGGCAAAGATCACTTTACTATTCATATGCGAACTTAAGTTGTCGCCGAAAAGAATTTTCTTACCTGGTTGTTTTTTTTAAAATAGGCAACATTAGACTTACAAACCAGTCTTCAAAACATTGAAAATCGAACCACCCTGATTTGGTGCGGTTGTAGCGAGTTTTCTCTGGGCCATTTTCGGTCCAACTTTCCCACATCTTTTCAGCCTTATAAACAACATAAATAGGTGCCAACTCACCACCTGCATTTCCGCATATCATTATTGACGTATTCAACTTGGAAGAATTCTTTATATTTTCGGGGTATTTGCAACCTCTTTTAACAAGGACTTTAGATATGCCTGGGTCATATACTAGACATGTCTCATCGTAATTCCAGATGTTCGATGCAGGAACACCTTCAATTTCTTTTTCTAAGTAATCAAAGAACTCATTTACCACGTCCTCATTAACAGAAGCTCGACTGTAACAAATATTTCTGGCAGCACGATTAGAAATTTTTTGTGCGTGCCTGTTTACAAAAGAATTTGCCCATTCAGTACCGGGCAAATTATTTTTAAATTTCGCGACTGTCCTGCCTTGTTTATCTAAAAACCTCTTAACAATGAATCGCAATTCTCGTTTATTTACAGGAAACCCATAACTACATAGAGTGAGGATGTGGGCCTCGATAACTGATTCCTCATCTTCAGTGAAAACAGTCTGTCCTCCACTCTTTTTAGGAGCTTTGTTCTTTAATTTATTACTAAGAACGTTTCGGTGAATGGTATGGCATATTTTTTAGCTACCCCACGAACAGAAATCCTTTTTGCCCTAATTTCATCTAAAATTCGTGTCAGTGTTTCTGGATTATAGTCTCGGTAATGTCTAGTTCCTAGTTTTCTAACATACTGACGCGGCATTCTAAAATTAAGAAAAAAAAAATAGTTTATCTCGAATCTACTAAATCCACTGGATGGCACATTTTCACCCCACATATTTGTACTATATCCTATAATTTTCTGTAACCCATAAAAACAAAATAAGCAGCAAATTATCATAACGTCATAATCAAGCTAAATAAATAGTTAATTGAAATTATTTACCTGATTGCTTCAATTTGTAACAGGAATTTCGCAACACCACAAAGTTTACAGACTAATAGTAATTCGTTAAAAACGTGTCAAAATTCAATTGTGCACTGTGAACAAACGGCAACTGCAGTGCAGTTCGGAATAGTGCCACGAGATGTTCCAAGTAACATTAGTTTCGTAGTAAATGCCGATATATCTGACAATATCATTTCCGAGGCACCAAATTCAAAGATATGTAGAAAAGCCTTGTGGCACATTCTCACCATAGGAGGCACAATTTCACCCCATTTTACGGTACTGAGAATGACAACTTAGCTATCGAAATACTTATTTAGGATACGACTATTAATTGTGGTAAGGGCTTTTATACCTTTTTTTAAGTTTTTACTTAACCACAGTCTCCAAAGGTAGACTTTTCACGTATAATGTAGTTCTTAATTATGTGATATCAAAACACACGGTATTTTTTAAGAGATATGTTATCGTACAAAACGAGGGCCACATGTAGGTATATATAGCACTAAATATTGAAAAAAAATTGTAAAAGGTGTCACATTTTCCTATAAACAGAGAATAAATACTATTTATTAGGCGACTTCAAGTTACAGATGTTGCTATTGTTCAAAATAAAAAAAAGGTACGTCATGTTTTCAAGGAGTTGAAGGTTCATTCACTGAACAACTTCCTTGTTTACATTTCTCTGATCTATATTATGTAACAAGCAAATACTAATACTAGAGACAATGATCTGAACATACTTACTTCGAAGATCATTTATTTCTGGTATAAAAATGTATTTTTTTTTATAAAATTAATAAATTTAGTGTTTAAAATATATAAAAAAAAATCGAACATTGACTTATGTAACGTGATCTTGTAAATATTTAACTTTCATAATTATTGTTAACACTAAAATAGTTAATACAATTAGTTAATCTTAACATATTATTCTTGTCCATGTAGTCGAAGATACATTTAATTCGTTACCATTTATCAAGTCTCTTGGCAATGGCGATTGTTTCACCAATTAGTTTTTTCAACACAGGAAATATGAGTATATTAATGGTTAATGTAGCACAAATTATACACTTGGTAAGCAATAGTAAAAGATAACTATATCTCTATTTTAATAATAATTGTTTCCTTTCCGTCGACATGTTTCAACGTTTTCTTGTTTTTAAAGCAGTTAAAGTCAATTACACTGTAATTTTGTTGTAAGACATTTCGCCTTTCTTCAAAAAACTTAATTGAATATCTTGATTGCTACGTGAATTAATAGAACACTTTTCAAGCTAAACTGAGCTAGTTTCGAGAAAACGTATATTATTAATGAACTATAGACTATAGGTATACAGCGATTTTAAAGTCGACTATCTGCACTAACTTCTGAACAGTCAGACGCTGATGCGTAAATTGTGTTTACCTACCAAATACTGTTGTATTTATATTCATTCATTCATTTTCCGTTTAATAACTTACTTTATCTAAATGTAATATTTCAAAATTACACCTGTTTTCTATGCAACCAGCATTGCATTTCTTAGTTATACTATCTGCAATATTAAATTAATTAATAGGGTAAACGATCCAGTAAATGACCGGTATCCAGTGAATGACCGTTATAGGCTATACTAAGAATTTTTAAGGAGTCATTTATATAAACTCCTATCTTATTTTATTTACTGTAAACTTCGTGATATATTCATGTGGTTTGCGCATTATTCATATTATTGCTTCTGCAAACGACTGTTGAAAACAGAGTGGTTTTAGTGTAGTGTTCTATTCTAACAAAAATAGTAAGGTAAGTGAGACCCAATCTACTCATAAGATGTGATCAATTATTGTTCTTATGATATCAATTAGAATAATATAGATTTATTTTACACATAGTTATATGTAGTCACTAAAATTTTGTAAATTTCTAGTTTTTTTTTTTTTGAAAAGTGGTCAACTATTGGTTCGCTACAACCATCTTCCCAGTGAATGACCGATGTGGTCATTTACTGGGTATCTAGGCTAAACTAGACGGAAGGTTGTATATATGTAGTTTTTATTGTTGTGGTCATTTACTAGCAATATTTACACACGAAGGACCGGTATTACAAACGATAAAAATCTGCAGATTTTATTTAGTAAGCAAGTAAATTTAATTTATTCTATAGATTGGGTATTATAAATAGCGAATAAGGAAATTGAGCAAGTAAATCTACCAATATTTACACCTTAGAAAATCGTGGTATTAAATGTTATTCATTGGTTAAATGTGATCAGCTGTTTGCTCCTCTGTACTTCAAATAAACATAACCTTATTTTTAAAAGTTTATGTTTTGTGTGTCTGGTAACTCGAATTATGATAATGTCAGATTTATCGGTTTCGTCCATAGATAATTATAAGAAGTACTTGTTTTAATATTTTATCTATGGTTTCATCAGTGTCTTTGGTATCATCAGTTTCAAGAGTCTGAATTATCCGACGATGAACATCAACTGTATGAATGTTGTCGTCTGACAAGATCGTTTCGCGAAACGACCGACCCATTCGAAACGTATTCATATGATGAATTTAAACCAAAATTTCATTTAACAAAGCAAAAATTTCAATATATAATATCACAGGCAAGTGCCAAACCGCGATCGAAACTTAAACACAACCTACTAATCTACAAATACAAACAAAAATAAATCATAAAGAATTAGGTTTCTTTGTATTTTTTCGTTTTATTCAGTGGTTCCATCGTTTATCTAAACACTAAACTACAAAATATATAGCTATTCAGAGTTATTCCACAAATACTTATTTTACTTGTATGCATTTTTTATAATACCAGATTTTAATTTATTCGTTCAGTAAAATTATTCGTCAAATTGTTATTCAGAGATTTATTCGCTGTTTATAATATCGGCCCTAATTTTCTAAGCATTGGTATTTCTAGTATTTGACCGTCTTATTCAGTAAAACTGAAGGGGTGGTCATATAGGATCCAATAATGAATGACTAGGAGGCAAGTTCTTTATGTTTTATTAAGTAGTAAATGTAGTAATAAGTTAAATCAGAGGAACAAGTTATTTTGAATAAGAACTTGTGATATAATAATATAAAATTCAAGAAATTCGTATTTTAAGTTGTAATGAACTATGTTAAAAAACAATAATAAGCAAAATATTGCTTCCGATCATTGCAGATGGCAGAAATAAATATATTTTATAAGCGATTCATTTACACAGTCGAGGATTTAAGAAATGCGATAACTGCTGTTCAAGAAGGACAACTTTTCTTTCTAAAGTAGAAGACTGGATACAAAAGAAAGCCAATATTGGGTTTCCTATGCACGATGAAGTAAAAGACGCAGTGCAATTTGTAATGAAAGAAACAAACAGATAAAAAACATTTTTAAACAACAGATTAGGAGATAAATAGTTGAAACTAAAAATGAATGCGAAGATTATCTCCAAAGCTCGGGCTAGCATTACTGAGCAAGATATTGGAGATTGGTTCAAAGATTTGTACTATTAAAAGAAGAAAATGCTTTAGATATTTTGGAAGACAGCTACAGAATTTATAACGCGGATGAAACAAGTAACAGGTAACAGGTGTCTGCTAAGACAGGGAAACTCCCAGGGCTGAAAAACTTTAAAACTTTTATGACATAGCGGTAGATAAGGAAAAAGGGTGCATTACCGTATTTGCAACTTTTTCTGCTAGCAGAAGAGTAAAGCGACGTTTGCTCAATTTTCTGCAGCTAATTTTTCATCCTTAGCTATTAATATATAGAGATAATTTCTAAGCCGGTCATTTTAATATATCATTTGATAAATTCAAACTTTCAAACTGACGTCTGAATAGAATCATCGGTGCCTTATATGGCATTTCTAATAGACTTGACACCAAGGTCCTCGTGGCCCAGTTGGTTAGAGCGACGGTCCGGCAAACCGTAGACTTGGGTTCAAGTCCCACGCGGGTGTAGAAAATTTTTCAAATAAAATTTCGTATAATTTGTAGACAGATATGCTTACATTCACACTTACTTCGCACAATAACATACTAATTTGAAAATAATATAAAAGCCGAAAATTACAAGAATTTATCACATTTATATGTATATAGGTAAAGCTCCTTCGAGGGTAAAATGCTGGATCGAATTAACTCTAATATGTATACAGCCGAAGCTGTAAATGACATTAGCATACCCCATGGCCACGTTTTGGTGTCCTTTGATATTGTTAGTCTGTTCACTAATATCCCTACAAATTTAGTAGTCGAAATTTTAAGTGAAAATTGGTCACTTATCGAACCCAACGCCACCATACCTAAACCAGAATTTCTAAATCTTCTAAATCTGAATCTACTATATTCACGTTTGGCCCGTTTTTACCTTAATTGCGAGCTACAAGTCCATGTATATAAACAAACGTAGTTGCCAAGTTAAATACACAAGTGCGCAAGTACTGTTCGAGAAAAGTAGTGGGAACCCTTAAAGACAGGTCGATACGATCATTTCGATCATAAGAGACCAATATTGTGCATGTTGGCGGTTGTTTTCTTAATTTTTATATTATTATTCACGTTCGTGATATTCTTAATAAGTATCTGAAGTTAATATTATAAGAATTACCTACTTCACATTTATTAATTATATTGTTGAATTTAATTTGTTTCTAATTGGCAGTTATATTTTGTATTATTTGATTTTGGCCTGTTTTTATAGTTTTTATTCAATATGTTGGTTTATACAAACGAGAAAAGGATACAAATTATTAAGTGGTACTACTCTGGTAGTACTGCTCAAGTGGTAGTAGGGCGATTTATTTTTTCTTTCCAAAATAGACCTGTGCCTACAATACCAACAATAATGAGTATTGTTCAAACGTTTGAAGCTACAGGGTGTGTGCAAAATTGTCGAAAATGTATAAATAAGGTACCTAGAATGCGCGTATTGAATGAAGGAAGAGAAGAACGGGAAGTTTTAGTATGTAGCGCGGTTGAACATAATGACCATGCTCATCGCGCCAAATTGCCGAACATGTCAATATACCAGCGAGAACTGTAAGAAAAATCTTGAATAGGCAAAGATACCGTAGCTTTAAAATTCAAAAACGTAAAGAAATATTTCCTCACGATGAATCAAAACGCGTTGCATTTTGCGAACAGGTTATGGAGAAGGTCATTGCCAATAACAATTTTATTGCAAATATTTTGTTTACGGACGAATCATCCTTTTATTTACATGGGGGTCATAATCCAATGGCTACAAGATATTGGTCTAAAGCAAATTGTCATATCTATCTACCTCTGCGTATCCAGTATCCCCAAAAATTGAACGTGCCTCTTCGTGCCCTTGAGGTTAATTTTGACGATATCTGGCTCCAGCAGGATAACTGTCCTGCCCATACTGCCCGTCTGGTTCAAGCATTTTTAAGGAAAACATTTCACGAACGCCTAATAAGTTCCGTTGGTACAATTGTTTGGCCGCCGCGATCCCCCGCCCTAACGCCCCTGGATTTCTTTTTTTGGGGGTATGTAAAATAAACCCTGTATAGTCATCAGCACAATCGAGCACGTAATCTTGGGGAACTACAACAAAAAATTGTTGATTGTGCAAAAACGATAACTCCGGAAATGTTTTCGAATGTACGAAATAATTTTTATCACAGACTTGCGTACTGTCAGGAGCAAAGAGGTGGATTATTCGAACATTTGATTAATTGAGAAGTTTTAATTTGGTTTTTCAAGAATTCCGTTTATTTTAGAAGTATATTTTAATTTCCATTATTTAGAATTATTCTTCTAGTTTATCGTACTTTTCCTGTTTCCCCAGAAATTATATTTATTGAATTTTTTCATTTTGTTTTCCAAGAATTTTCTTTATTTTTTTTATCTATTTTATTTTAAAATTTATTGCCTTTAGAAGAGCATTTTTTTTTCTCTTACTTCAATACGTCTACTTTGGTAGTGTTATACATTTACTATTTTTTACAGCTTGTATTTAATGACTATTTACCTAAAAGATTCTCAAATTATGTTTTTTGCGCTCGTTGTTAACATTGCATAGCTGTATAGTATATCACTATTACGGAATACATTCATATTCATTTGTCAATTCTCCAACAAAAGTACTGGTAAAATTAAAGGACGTTGTCTATCACATCTGCTTCGGCAAACCACTAATCCAGAAGAACATTTTTATTTCTCTAAAGGTCTACTTGCCGGCTCGCGTATGTATATTGGTTAGATAGGTACGGTTTGGCAACTTCTCACGCCTTAGGTATGGGAAGCCGCATGCAAGATGATTGTAGACCGAACCTATATATATATATATATATATATATATAAGGTAAACTTAATAAGTCGGCGATTAAAGGTCTGGTTCATTACTTCAAAGTTTATATATTTAAAACAACCCTACATGTTTCGGCAATGATGCCTTTGTCAAGGGAATAAAAAATATAAATATAAATATATAATTTATATTTTTTATTCCCTTGACAAAGGCATCATTGCCGAAACATGTAGGGTTGTTTTAAATATATATTACAAACGTATTTTTAATAATATAAAATATTATTAAAAATCTGGTGTGAAGAACACAAATGCAGGTTCACTATTAATATTTTCTGTGAACGTGTCCGAATATATCCTATCCCCAGAGACGTAGATACGTATTTCACCTTTCTACAGGCTCATCGGTACGCCCCTGCTGGAGAAAGGATATTCCCAGACACATTCACAGAAAAGAACCACATCGCCCTATCACCGTAATTACTCAGACCGAGCGCAGAAGTAAATTCGGCGCTGCCTGTTGTCAGACAGCCGAAGTACCTCGCATACCGTCCACATAATTAATGTGAAGTAAAGACGTCCTTCCAAAGGTTGGCACGGCCAATCTCTCTAGAAAACTGCATTTTGTTTGTGACTTCACTCATACTATGGCTTAACCGCATGTGTAATGTATAAGAATAATTGAAACGTACATGAGTAGGTAAACCCCACCAGTTTTGTATAATACAAAGGTATTTTTAATAATATAAAATATTATTAAAAATCTGGTGTGAAGAACACAAATGCAGGTTCACTATTAATATTAATAGTGATTTTTAATAATATTTTATATTATTAAAAATACCTTTGTATTATACAAAACTGGTGGGGTTTACCTACTCATGTATGTTTCAATTATTCTGATACATTAAATATATATACTTTGAAGTAATGAACCAGACCTTTAATCGCCGACTTATTAAGTTTACCTTATCATACCAAGGTCACGAAAATATTATATTTATATATATATATATATAGTTAGTTGGCGATTCTGGTTTTACTTCAGACCAGACCTTAAATCGCGAACTAATTGAATCTACTATAGCATACTAAGGTCAAGAAATATACATGGTCCGGCAACGAAGCGGGGACGGAAGATTACACGCGTATTTGAAAGTTAGTCAAATATTTGGTTATCGGATATCCTTCCGTACCATCAAGCGCACGTTTTAAAAATATATTGTTTTATACAAGGTGTTCTAGATGGAAATGCCAGACTAAAGTTGCATTTTTTTAAATGGAACACCCTGTATATTAATAGATAAAATGATCCGCGCTTGAAAGCTGGTTACATCGATATAATGTTGTATGGGTCTAAAGTTTATATTTTCTGTGTAAATAATTATTTTACTTGATAAATTGATACATTTCAGTAGGCTATTCTGCATAAGGAAAATCAAAAGATCCGAAACCAATAGAATAGAATATTTTCTACTAGTATGCACTTTCGTTGCTACGTGAAATAAATTCTGCAACTGCTCGCGTTATACAGGGTGTTCACAATTTCGCAAAATCGAAGAAATCTCGTAATTTTTAAATGGAACAGCCTGTATATTTTTAGCTTGATTACATGTTTGCACTATTTTAAATAAATACTAATTATTAACCACAACATCAAATTTAATTAACAAAAGTAGTAGCACAGTAAATAAAAATAAAGTAAATGTATATAGTAAATGCAAATAAATCAAAGAAAACTTTCAAATGTCTTCCATGTCTCTCAATACATAAATGAAGCCGCCTGGTGAAATTCTGTTGAACATGCTGTAATGTTTCTTGGCGAACATTTCTAAATTCCTCTCTTATGCGTTCCATCATATTTTCCCTTGTTGTAGGAACTTCCACATAAACTAGAGCCTTGACATATCCCCAAAAGTAGAAGTCCAAGACAGTAAGATCTGGACTTCGTAGAGGCCAAGCCATTGGACCACCTCGTCCTATCCATTTGTTTTCCTTCCATCGCCCTAGATACTCCCTAACGTTAAGGCTGTAATGAGCAGGTGCACCATCGTGTTGCAACCAGAAAATTTGTCGGGTGTCAGCATCCACATGCTCAAGTAAATTAGGCAGTTCATTCTGCAAAAATGCCAAATACGTATCGCCTGTAACGGTTCCATCGAAAAAGTACGGCCCAATGATATATGGACCAAGTATACCTCCCCAGACGTTAAGAGACCATCTATTCTGATTGTCTACATGACGTATCCAATGCGGGTTTTCTGTTGCATAATAATGCATATTATGTGTATTTACCGCCCCATTACTTTTGAAAGTAGCCTCATCGCTAAACAAAATCTTTGTTAAAATATTTGGCATTTCTTGCATTTTATTTAACAACCAACCATAAAGGTCTGTTCTTTTAATGAAATCATCACCATGCAATTCCTGATTTAATTCCATATGGTACGGATGATACTTATGACTTCTTAAAATTCTTCGTACGCTCCTATCTTCAATAGCTGTTACCTTTGAAATACCGTCTATACTTATATGTGGATCTTCCTGTATTGTTAATAATACGGCCAATTCGCTTTTTTCATTGATTACCGGCTTATTTATTTCTCTCTTCATGTAGGTTACACTACCAGTTTCTGTAAATCTCTCTAATAACCTTTCAAATGCTTCCGGTCTTGGCTTTCTTTCAAGGTTTGGAAATCTCTCTGCATATACTCTACTTGCTAGGAGACAATTTCTTGTACACTCCCCAAGAATAAATATCATATTCACCATTTCTTGAATACTAAAATTAGTCATTATAGCAATTTCTTTTAAAGATTGAACGAAATACTGTGTAAGATGAAACGAAATTTTTGACAACTGGGTTATTAAGTATAGGTACAAGCTTAAAACTGACACCAGATAACTTGATCAGCAGTGAATCTATTGCAAATGCTATATTACATTATATTAATTTAATGCTTGCTTTCACCGCTGAGTGAAAATCAACTGTTTCTCGTACTTAATGGGGTTTCTTCTTGTTATAGATCATTTATGGTTAATTTGTTGAATATCCGATCTTACAGAAGGTTTAAAAGCGCAAATTAGCTACAAAAATACAAGCATTTTTCATTAATTCAACTCTAAAAAGAAATAATTAGCAAATGATCCATCCTAGGTGCATCAAATGAGGTATCAATAGAAAGCGTAGTAAAAGGGCTTTTCAATGAGCTAAAAATATACAGGGTGTTCCATTTAAAAATTACGAGATTTCTTCGATTTTGCGAAATTGTGAACAGCCTGTATAATGCGAGCAGTTGCAGAATTTATTTCACGTAGCAACGAAAGTGCATACTAGTAGAAAATATTCTATTCTATTGGTTTCGGATCTTTTGATTTTCCTTATGCAGAATAGCCTACTGAAATGTATCAATTTATCAAGTAAAATAATTATTTACACAGAAACTATCAACTCTAGACCCATACAACATTATATCGATGTAACCAGCTTTCAAGCGCGGATCATTTTATCTATTAATATACAGGATGTTCCATTTAAAAAAATGCAACTTTAGTTTGGCATTTCCATCTGGAACACCCTGTATAAAACAAAATATTTTTAAAACGTGCGCTTGATGGTACGGAAGGATATCCGATGACTAAATATTTGAATAACTTTCAAATACGCGTGTAATCTTCCGTCCCCGCTTCGTTGCCGGACCCTGTATATATATATATATATATATATATATATACAATTTTTAATTATGCTTATTTTATACATCACTATTAAAAATATATGTAATTCGTGTTATATGATTGATATGTCTCCCACTGTGTGTATTGATATGTGTTAGTTGTGTTGTCTTGTTTGGAAGTGACGAGCGGTTCGGTCAGAGTGAAATGTAAATGCGATGGACGTGTCAAGCCTTGATACATACGTTATGTGTATTAACACCCAATGAAGTTGTGGCTGCTACCTGGACATCTGCTATCTCGGCTGACTTGACTTTGAGTGTGACTAAGATCATTCAAGAATTTGCGGAAATACATAAACGCTCATTCAGAATCGTTATGAACAATTTGTCCGAAAAAGTTGATATAAAATGCAAACAATTTAACTAGGATAGTGTTTCTATAAAAGTTCTATGAATTAGATTTGACTGGGTCTAATATGGACTTTCAACGTCTCGGAAAACAATAAATTATATCGTCATCAACCATTTAAATTTCACCCTGTCTTCTTCTGATTTAATTCCTAGGGTTTTAGATAAATTTAGAACCGTTAAGTTGACTGAGAGATATCTGAATTTGGCTATAACCTCAGATAAAACACAAAAGGCAATACCATATTAGAGATAATTTAAACCTGAACGCGGTAAGAGTTTATTGGAACGTGAAACAAAATTTATTTGTTACTCATTTGTGAACATCAATTTATCAAAACAACGTATTAATTACGAAAGTTTATTTTTACAAGTTACTGATTAGTGAAATTTTTATGTTACCTGTCAGTACTACAGGTTAATACAATTATTTACATTAGAAAATTCTGTTTTATTTGTATCACACGTTTTAATGCTAAAATACCTGCAGCCGCATCCACAACCATAGTTGCTCCAGTTCAACGAAAATAATTATCGGTATGGCTCTTTTCAACTTAAATATTTCGCAATTTGCTTTGGAACAGCGCCAATAGTGTGCTGACCAGCATTAAGAGAAGCGTATTGTCCATTTCTGTATGTTAAAAAAATGTAGGCTTTCTATTCTAGAAGGTCGAAGATTTACGTTATTTCTGTATAACATACAGGACTCGAAGCTGCAGCCATCATCGGTTCTGGTAAATTTTCTGGCTGTTAAATTTTTGTTTGCCGCAATGTCACAATAACGTATTTGCCCATATCTTCTATATCATTTAGGGTCGGACAAAGAACTTCATCATATCGACAACAACCAAAAATTCCGAATATTGTTATAACTTTTACAAGCAACCAATAGTCATCAGGAGCTTCCAACTAGAAACGTTCGATCTCAGTTTTAGTTAAAGCTTTCGCCTTTTTTGAAATACAAGGCTCAATCTTATGTTTGACAAATGCAATTACCTTTTGAAATCTACAAATGTCAAATAAAGTCACATTTTTCATATAATTTTCAATAAAAAACAAACCTGCGAACTTGAACATTTTCCTTGATTTTTAAGTAACTTTTTAGCATAGATCGTATTGCACATAATGTATTAGGACTGGATCGAATAGATAGTTGATTCATATAAACCAACAGAACATTTTCTGTTACCACAATCACCCCTCTTTTTCTCTGACACTGTTTAAAGTCGAGTTGACGATTGTACCTTGAAGATGATTTTTTTGGCAATAAGCTAGAAGATACGCTTCCTTAATAATTGCTTCGGATACATTCATTTCCACCAAAATAAATAAACAGTAAAATTAACAACATACGTAGTCACGGTAATGTCTCCGAAGCTTTCGAGAAATTATTGAGGATTTTATTGTAATCGAAATTTGAATATGTATCTGCGAAACCCATAAATTTGAGTATCGTTGAGCTGCTCTTTATAAATTACGATCAAGTGTTAAGTGTCAATTTTTAAATAATTAATGCACTACAAGCTAACGTAAACTAGATAAAGGTAATTACCAACTATTTTGCTCTTTAACTAAAATTTATACATCACCGATTTTTACTGAATTTTTATTTTAATTTCTCATAGTATTTTCACTATTTTCACTATTTAAAAAATTTAAAACGCCACAGTGAGGTGTCATAATGATCTTTTTTCGCATTTTGACAAGTAATGTGCTACTTTACTACAATCAAAATCGTTTACTAAAGTGGCACTTTATCACATAGATACGTCACTTTACTACATAGTTATGTCATGTCAATAAAACACAGTTTGACAGAATAGTATATTAAACAACAAGTATAGAAAAGCAATGTTTTACTAAACGAATATAGCGTTTGAGTACGAGCGAGCGGAGCGAGCGAGTAACTTAAAGCTGTATGAGTTTAGTAAAACTGCTTTTCTAACGAGTTTGTTTACATATTTTTTCGCATTTTGCAAGAATAAGCATTATAAACTTAAAAATTTAAAATGTTATAGTAGGTATTTGTACAGGTTTTCCGTAATCTGATTCGGCTTTGTTTATTTACATAGTAACGACACAGTAACAGTAAACAAACTTCATTTTTTGTAAGTCGATTTGAGTTTTAGTTAAAAATGAGTCTTGCTACTAAACATACTTTAGAACATTATTCTGAAGATATTTTAAATGCCGCTCGAGAAGCGTCTTTCCTTTGAAATCAAAAGAAAAATACGAGAAGGCATATGAAATATTTTGTAATTGGAAGATAACAAAAAAAGCACTAATAATTGATGAAAGTGTAAGCTAGCGCATTTTTTTGAGAAGGTAAGCTATTTGTTTCTATATATTTTAGTGTTATTCATACAATGTCTTTCATTATTTTAGGCAAAAGTCCTTAAGGCATCCAGGTCTACATATTCAATGTTGAAAAGTACTATACAAATTAACAATCATTCAGGAATACAGATGGAGAATTATAATAATTTTCAGAAAGAGCAAATAGAATTGAATAAAATGGGTTTTCAAATTTGAATAATTGTACTTTTAATATATTTCACAATAGTTCCAATTCCAATATTTAAATAAATAATTTGTTGTGTTTCTAGGAAAATTTTACAGTAACGATGAGTATTGTCAAACAGAGTTATCAATTTCATATTTGCGAAAGGGTTAATAAAAGTTTCCAGGTAGTTAATTGATCTTCAAAATTACCTACAGTGAAATTTTCCTAGAAAAGTAAAAAAAATATGCCTTTTGGGCCCTACCCCGGCTATGTGTCTGTATGAATTTAATAGCTTTGAAACTAGTAACATAGCTAAAATGCAATGTATTCAAAAAAAAATTGTGGACTAGTTTATTGCAAAATGCCCCTATGGACAGAAAAAAAGGTAAATATAATTCATGTAATTAAGTCTTTAAGCAAATAAGTAAGAAGGTGGCAAGCTTATAAAAGTTGTGGATTTTAGACCCAAAAAAAAGTAAAAACAAATCTTATAAATGATGCCAAGAAAGTTATTTTCATAGCAGAGCTGAACAAATGATCAATGTTGTGTAATTTTCAAGTGTTAATGTTAAGCTAAGGTATAAATAACCATACAAGATACAAAGGTATATTAGATTTTATGTATCTAAAAGATTAAGTTCTTTAATTGTTTCGACCTTTGCTTGATGTAAATCCATATCACTAATAAATAAAACACACATAAGATGTTTTAGATTTACACTTTATTAATAAAATAACGACAGCTACTGTGTTAGCGAAACAGCTGTCGTTATTTTATTAATAAAGTGTAAATCTAAAACATCTTATGTGTGTTTTATTTATTAGTAAAAGATTAAGAACCTATGACTGCAACAAATTAACTAGCGAAGCTCGGCTCTGAAGTATACTTTATTGGAATCATTTGTAAGAACTCCTTAATCGTCTGGACATAAAAAGTCGCAAAAAATGGGAAGAAACGGCAGGTAGTATGGATTTCAAATTATCTAGTAGGAAAGCTTGGAGACTCCTGAAGAAACTAGGCTGCTCTAACCCACCCTCTCGTGGTCCACTGGAAGTATCAGCTGATGAAATCGATGCACGAATTAGAACTGTCTAAGGTCCCAAGTACAAGACGACAGAATGCATACATTAAGAAGCAATTGACACTCCGCCGCCAAACAACAACAGCCCATCCTGAATACTCCACGACATTCACGGTGGAGCAGGTAGATAAAGCATTGAATGACACTAAATCTGTCAAAGCACCTGGATTTGTCGGAATACATCCCGAATTCCTCAAAAACTGTGGGAAACACGCAAGGATGTGGATGAGTAAATTCTATCAGACATTGACATGACATATCCCTACAGAGCTCAAGAAATCCTAAATGATTGCAGTCTTGAAGAAGAACAAACCCAAGAACCTTCCTGAAAGCTTTCGTCCGATAGCTTTATTGAGCTCATGTTATAAGCTTCTGAAAAGCTATTAAACCGACTTAGCACATTGATATTGAAGCATGTTCCCGTTGAACAGGCTTGTTTCAGACCCAACCGCAGTTGTGCTGACCAGGTGCTCAGCTTAACAACGAACATTGAGGCAGGGTTTCAGAAACGGCTGAAGACAACTGTGGTGTATGTTGACCTGAATGCGGCATATGATAAAGTCTGGAGAGAAGGCCTTCTCTACAAATTTCTCAACGTAGTACCATGCAGCCGGGTAGCATCTTTATTAAACAACATGCTTTGCGACAGGCCCATCTTAATAATGGATTGCCACAAGGATCGATACTTGTACCTGTCCTGTTTAATCTGTATATTTCTGACATGCCACACACAAAGTCAAAAAAGGTTGGATATGCCGATGACGTGGCTCTTGCATGCAGGAGTAAAACCATAGAGGTTTTAGTATACTTTCAGAGGACCTAACCGGGCTGGGAAAATACTTCGCCGACCGGAGACTAAACCCGAATATGAATAAAACAGAAGTATCGTGTTTTCACCTCAATAATAAACAAGCACGTCTAGAGCCGCAAGTGTATTTCAATAACAACTTACTACGTTATAATCCTTACCCAAAAATCTGGGAATAACAATGGATCGTACACTTTGATATAAAAAACATCTAGAAAACACCGCAGCTAAAATAAACACCAGAAATAACATAACTCATAAGCTCTGCGATACTGCTTGGAGTGAAGCGCATCCACCCTTAGAGCCTCAGCTCTTAGCCTTGTTTACTCGATAGCTGAATACTGCGCCCCAGTCTGGTTAAACAGTTGCCGCGCAAAGAAGATCGATATCAAACTCAACGAGACCATGAGAATAATTAGCGGTTGTTTAAAAAGTGCACCTCTACCCTGACTCCCGGGTCTAAGCCATATTACACCTCCTACCATCCGGAGACAGGAAAGCCTGGTAAGAGAATATAATAAAATAATATCGAATCCTCATCTTCCAGTACTCAATGATTTGCCTGATGCTGGCCTGCCGGGACTGAAGCTCAACTACTGCTAGCAAAACGACTTATAGCAGAAGATTTCAACCCAAATGATAGATGGAGATGGTATTGGATAGCGTTGAAATCCGCTCAAGCGGCCCATCATTGATCCTGCCTTACTCTTACCAGGATTGGAGCTGCCTCGCCATGAGTGGAAGACACTCAATAGAATAAGAACGTCACATTGAATTTGTCGTGACTCATTCTATAAATGGGGACTGGCTGATACACCAACTTGCGAATGCGGAGAATATCGCCTGACTATTCACCATATTACAGCTGAGCTGCTAGTAGCCCCTTACAGCATATGGAGGTGAGATGAGTGACTTCTTTGAAGCAAATGACTCCGCGTTAAACTGGATCAATGGCTTCGATTTTAAAATTTAACTTTTAGATGTATAATCCATGTTAGCCATATGCTAAATAAATAAATTTGTAAGATATTATTTGTGACTTTTTTGGGGTCTGGAATCAACTTTTATCAGATTGCCACCTTCTTGCTTATTTGCTTAAAGACTCAAATATATTAAGTATATTTACCTTTTTCCGCCCTATTAGGGCATTTTGCAATAAATTTGAATATATATCTAATATATTTTCATTTATTTACAAATGAATAAAAAATAAATTATGTAACAATGAACGCAAGGTACCGGGTTTCACTGGATCCAGAAGGTGAGAGGCTCGTCTAACGACTCGCTAGTCACATCCTTCTGTCCAGCAGTAAAAGCTCTTTACAATGCTAGTAATGTTATCTAGTCAGTGTATCTATAGAAAATTGACAAATATGCCATGAAATATTATGCGCGCATTGAGTACAAAAACGCCTTCTGTTATAATTTATCTACTTTGCTCTATGATTTTATATGTACAACATAATCATCATGGTTTATTGATTGCGTTGAAAATAATTAACTAGTTTGCACTTTTTATAATATAGCCTGATGTGACAGAAGGGTAGCGACAATATAGGGATAATGGTGTGCTATATTAGCTTTTGCACTACACTTTTCACTCTTCTTACTACGGATAATATTACTCATTCACTACCACTACAACATAAATTTACAGTTCACTCTTTTATCTTTACTGTTGGCATAATCTATATTGTACGTATACACAGTGTATACGTGGACGCCGTGTAAAGTTGGTGCGTTTTCATGTGTTTAGCTTTACTGTACTCCATGTGCGACACTTTGATTAGTGGTTTTACACTGATGATGACAACTTAGTTGTCGAAATACGTATTTAGGATACGATTAGTAATTGTGGTAAGGGGTTATATACCTTTTTTGAGTTTTTACTTAACCAGTTTCCAAAGAAAGACTTTTAATATGAACTGAAATATAAACGTCTGATAATCCATTAGTGCGAGGAGATTATTTTTATCCGATACTTGACGTGTTCTTCGAAATTTATGTTGTTCGTCAAAAAATACGATTTCGTCAGCTAATAACTTTCGCTCTCATTTGAGTAAAGTGGATTTTGTATAATTGGACATATTTCCTTGAAAATATTTGCGATGTTAAGGTTGTTTAGTAGTTGTTTTATAGTTGCTTTACTAACCATGCGCCTTCTTCACAGGAAATACCTTTGCGCATCTTGGTTGGTACTTATATAAAGATTTGAAGCAACTTAAATATTAGGAATTACTATCATAAATATGAAAAAATCATATATTAATTATGAGTTAGAAAGTATCAGAGCCTTAGCTAAACTTTAATTTGACAAAGTATACAAACACTATCTTTCTAATGTAGAAGATGAGATTACTGCTACCTAACCCTCCTAATTTGTGAAAATTTTAGTATGTAGTGATCTCGTCAAACTAATCGCATGGTAACGACGGATTTTCTGACGTTGTAGATATTTTGACGTTGAAAGCATAAATTTTTTCTAGAACGTATTTGTGTGATGTTAGTTCTCTTCCATCAGCTTAAAATAACTGTTTGATAATTTGCGTTTTCTAGGCATTGGAAAATTAATTGAAGTACATAACGTCTATTCTTCCGACTAAATTCACACAGGGTTCAATTTAAAGTTTTTTACTATTTATACTCTTTATAAGTAATAATAATATGCTGATTAACCTCTCTTGACTCTCGTATTTGCTTATGCAGATAATTCTATTTTTTTTTTAATTCACTGCATGATTATATGTTTATTACAAACTAATACAACGTAATGTAATGGTGTTGATCTTAAGGCGTTAGTGATCTAGAAGTGGTTTTTCTCTCATCTCTTAGTTCCACTTTTCAATTGAATGCAATGTGTATTTCTACCTATTGTATGGTTGAGTTTATCAGGCGCATTAAGGAGTACTAGGTGCATTCAAGTTCTAAGGCCTCCGATTTTTTTTCTCCAGACTGGAAAGAGATAGAAGCATGTGCATTGTTTTAAAATGAGCGTGCGTTTGTTGTCAATACGTCACAGAGATGGCAGCATTGTACGGCAGATGGAATTGTAGCGGCAGCGTCGAGAATGAGAATTGTTTTAGATACTTAAAATGGCTACGTTTTCCTTACTTGAACAGCGTGCAATCATTCGTTTTCTGAATTTGCGTGGTGTGACACCAATTGAAATTCATCGACAGTTGAAGGAGACATGTGGTGATGGAGTTATGGATGTATCGAAAGTGCGTTCGTGGGTACGACAGTTTAATAAAGGCAGAACATCGTGTGACAACAAACCGAAACAACCTCGGGCTCGCACAAGCCTGTCTGACGACATGATCGAGAAAGTGGAGAGACTTGTTTTTGGGGGATCACTGAATGACAGTTGAACAGATCGCCTCCAGTGTTAGCATTTCCGAGGGTTCTGTGCACACAATCCTGCATGACGACCTGAAAATGCGAAAAGTGTCCTCCAGGTGGGTGCCACAAATGCTGACGGACGACCACAAGGCTGCTCATGTGGCATGTTGCCAAGCAATGTTGACCCGCAACCAAGGCATGAATGGGACTTTCTTTTCATAGATTGTGACAATGGATGAGAGGTGGATGCCATTTTTCAATCCAGAAACAAAGCGCCAGTCAGCTCAATGGAAGCACACAGATTCACCGCCACCAAAAAAATTTCGGGTAACCGCCAGTGCTGAAAAAATAATGGTGTCCATGTTCTGGGACAGTGAGGGCGTAATCCTTACCCATTGTGTTCCAAAGGGCACTACGGTGACAGGTGCATCTTACGAAAATGTTTTGAAGAACATGTTCATTCCTGCACTGCAACAAAAACGTCCGGGAAAGGCTACGCCTGTGCTGTTTCACCAAGACAACGCACCCGCACATCAGGCTAACGCTACGCAACAGTTTCTTCGTGAAAACAACTTTGAAGTGATTTCTCATGCTCCCTACTCACCTGACCTGGCTCCTAGTGACTTTTGGCTGTTTCCAACAATGAAAGACACTGTCCGTGGCCGCATATTCACCAGCCGTGCTGCTATTGCTTCAGCGATTTTCCAGTGGCCGAAACAGACTCCTAAAGAAGCCTTCGCCGCGGCCATGGAATCATGGCGTCGACGTTGTGAAAAATGTGTACGTCTGTAGGGAGATTACGTCGAGAAGTAACACCAGTTTCAGTTTTCGGGTGAGTAGTTAGTTAGAAAAAAAATCGGAGGCCTTAGAACTTGAATGCACCTCGTATTTTGGAAGGCCAGCTTTCATAAAAGTCTCGCTTACATGCCAGAAAAATCATCAAACTTCGAACGATATCCAATCTACGCTGTTACGTATTGTTACATAAATCACATCCATGGAAAATTTTTGGAATTCCTATTTTTTAAGGGAGATATTCTGGAATCGCTACTACATAGAATGAATTGTTACTGGAGTCCCTCTAGTTTCGAAAGGATCGATAGTTGTTCTTTAACTTGGTATGCTATAAACCTCCTGCCAGATAAATAATCTGAAATGAGTTTCATAAGAAACAGTAGACGAACTGTCAAAACATCGAATTACTTAAATCTATCAAATGTAGATCAAAATAATAATTTAAAAACAAGAATACATAAATATATTAAATAAATATAATAAGACTTATTGAAATTAAAAATATGTAAAATAGAATTTGAAATTTTGAAATAGAAATTTTGAAGCAACAGTTCTTAAAAGTTTTTTTTTGTGGATCTCCAGAGTTCTCCTGAAAGTATGAGGTTGAAGCATAAGTTCGTAGCGCTTTGGATTTCTACGATGAGAATGCCTTGAAGAAAAATGTTAGGCATCGTAGAAGTTACTTTAACTGTTATTATTATTATTATCATATTAATTACTGGAAAAAATCCGTCATGCGTTACTATGCCATTTAAGCAAACGCCTTTTTTTGTCTGATTCTGTCAATAGTATTTGAAAAAAACATTTATTCAATCGAAAAAGGTAGTATTTTATTGAGTTTTTTACGAATTTTATTGAGCAGCTTGTTAATTAAAGAGCTAATTAAAGATATGGAATATTGAGAAATTCGAAGATCTTCTTATATCTTTAATTCCCCATTTGTAACTGTGTGGTCGCTGGAGGTCGCTGCTCGAGGCACGCGCCCGTAAAATTTCATATCAAGCTAGATCGCAATATTCGAAAAACATTTATTCAATCGAAAAAGGTAGTATTTTACTGAGTTTTTTACGAATTTTATTGAGCAGCTTGTTAATTAAAGAGCTAATTAAAGATATGGAATATTGAGAAATTCGAAGATCTTCTTATATCTTTAATTCCCCATTTGTAACTGTGTGGTCGCTGGAGGTCGCTGCTCGAGGCACGCGCCCGTAAAATTTCATATCAAGCTAGATCGCAATATTCGAAGTTTGCCATGTTATTGAATTTCTTATCCTTCTGTTGTATTTTAATTCTTCAGTCTTTTATTCAAGTGCTTTGGGATACACTATATTTTTTATTATTCCGTGCAAAAATGGATAATTATGTCGGTTGTCCTACTCATGAGCCTGCAACATATAAATGATCATGTGAAATGCATAAAGCACTTGGCCTTGGGAAAGACGAACAGTATGCTTAATAATGATTGCTGATAGTTTATTGTTAAGAGTTTCGCTTATATGTATGAAATGAAGAAACAAAGTAAGTAATAAGAAAGGAATTGAAATTAGTGTTCAGAAATATGAACGACAAAATTATATTATCGAATGTATGTCAATGCAGGTGGTTATATTTGCCTCTAATTGGATTCGTTGCATTGTATTGAAGTGGTCTCCGCCCTGCCATTTCCAAAAAATTATTGGATACCATAAGGTATCGTAGGATTGATGTATTTCAGCGATAAGTTAAATCGTATAATTCTGTCGATGAATAATAATGTCACGTATTTTAAACTCATCTTCCACCATAACAGTAGCTACTTCAACAGTAGTTGGTGTATCTGGCATGCTCTTCGGTTGGTATTTTGTAAGTTAATGAAATCTTCGCGAATGTTAACATTTAGGCCTTTTTTCATAACTGTTTGGTTTATACTTCGAGCAGTTCACCAACTGGCATCTCCGGGGAATTCCTCGAAATCTGCACCGCAGGCTCGTAATCAGCTTAGTCTTTTCGATAACTATAAAATTATGCAGCAGCTCGTTCTGTCTCTTCGGAACAACGTCAATGCGCATTAATTAAATCGACAGCTTGTTCTGTCACTTCTTGATATCGGTGACAGCAAGTCAACTTTTGTGTCTCTTTGCTAGCTCGTCAACAAGATAGACAGTTTTTGTCTCACATTGTTACCATTGACGAATAATGTTGTCTTCATGTTAACATCAAGAACAAAAAAGAATGGCTTGTTTGTAATAATAAGATAATTCCCCGACCAAAAGTTGATACTTATCAGAGTAAGACGATGTGCGTCATGCGGTGTAAAGAAGGCCTCGTCGACTATTTAGTGTTTGACAACACTGTCGGCTTAAGGCCGAAATTTTAAAAAAAGAAGGATGGAAACATATTGTCACGTCATCACGATAACACTCGCCCTTATACTGCTAATATTTCAAAAGCGGTTATTGAAGAACTCGGTGGGGAAGTAACTCCAGAGCCGCCGTATTCTCCCATCTCTTTGGCCCTCTATCAAATAAATTTCTAAGAATCTTCTTTAATAATGATGTCGTGCTTCAAAATTAGCTTGACGACTTTCGAACTTCCAAACACTTCCAAAGAGTCGGATTTCTTCAGGCATGGGATCGAAAAATTACTAGATGGCTGGGATTCAGTCATAAATAATGAGGATATTATATTCTTGATGAATTAATCAATTTTAAATTTAATAAAAACGTTACAAACTTATGGCTCCAGACAATATAAAAACCCAAAAGGGTATTCAATATTTATTGCAAATTGCATATCGAACGCCATTAATTTTAAAAGGGAAAGGATAGATATTTACCTATGCCTCTATTATTATGATAATATTTATTGCAGTAACTGTAACAGAAATTTAATGAAATTATACAAGAACTTTGGTGCTGTATACCATTAAAAAGTCGGTTCAGTATCTGAAACTAATCAGAATCCTAACGTTTTTGTCCAGTTTTTGTAATTATTTTTTAAATAAAAAAGAACAGAGAGAGCGTTTTCGCCACAA
This sequence comes from Melolontha melolontha, assembly GCA_935421215.2. NCBI lineage: Eukaryota > Metazoa > Arthropoda > Insecta > Coleoptera > Scarabaeidae > Melolontha > Melolontha melolontha. Next base: position 124,475,941 of record OW285237.1, on the reverse strand, counting down.
ATATATACGATCCCGAAAGGCATTTGTGCTTTCAATGCCACCATTGATGAAGCCTATAAAATCTTCGTTTAAAATGCTATAATAACAATTTAAACCATTCGAAACGATTTAAGCTAAAAAATGCAATATCTATCTTAATATTAAACGAGCATTTGTTTACTATAAATATTCAATTTGAATATAGAATATTTCACATGCGGCGGTAAAATAATTGCAATTAATTCTATTATTTTGTTCAAAATCTCAAAATTCTAAAGAGATAATTCACTATTAAACCTTTTGCCTAATGCATGGGATAAATTAGATTGAAATTAATCCAAGCGACGTCTTCTCGTGTGTTTACAGTGGCTAGACACTCCTGGACTCGTTTAACTTACGTAACGATTTAACACATAATTTAAATATTTGTTATCTCCTCTTTATACCGCAGTTACCATCAGATAAGAATACGTAGGAACTTCTACATGACCTTTTTATTGAGGAAAGGAACTATTATTAATGTTGAGGAAAGAAAAAAAAACTATATCTAACAAATTTGTATGTACGAGAAACAAACTATGACCATCGTTAAAAGCAAGCTGAAGATTGGATTTATTGCTGACTCGTTTTTTAGTCGTTCATTACGCATTCTACATGCGACTTACACTTAGACCGGCAGTAAATATAATTTTCCGATATTATATTTCAGATTAGGACGCCGTGTATGTGGACGGCGGACTCACTCACAATCAGAATTGAATCTTGATGTTCGGGTTATGGACTTTAATTAGACGATAGCTTCAGGTTAAGAAATATCTACTGGTTAATTATTTAAATAAATTGGCTCTCTATTCTGCGCTTAATATTAATGTAGTTATTTCTTTCTTCTTTGCTATTAACAAAGTCATTAACTAGTATATTCGAAACGTTAGCTGCACCTTTTTAACGTTTTAAAATAATAATGTTCTTTTAGAGTTACAATTAAATGAAAACTAATAATATTTCATAAAATTAAATGTTTTGAATAATGCAAACATGGCAATAATATGTTTAATTATATAATAATAATAATAATAATAATTTCTAGTTTTAAATAAATGTTTAGGTAAATAAAATTAAAATTTTGTCACAAAATGGTTTAAAATATTACATGCTCGTTTCAACAACTAATTTTTTTTAAAGTTCAACTGTTTATTTACCAATAAGTAATGCAATATTTATTGGTAATTCAATGAATTTTGTCTAAAAGAAAGCAATTTTATGGAAAAATGAAACTTTCTTGTGAAAATTTTTGTTATTTTATTATTTTAAATGTAATTTAACACCGAGTCAATGCATCAATCGTCTTTGTTTTGCTCTGAAACGCCATTCAAAAGTAGTGTTGAAAATTGACGACGAATTTCGTGAACTTGTCTACCGACTTCTGTGGTTTCCACAAATGTTAATGTTATGCGTGATCGGTATTGATTGAACGAGATCGGTATGTCATATACTGTAAAATTACAGCATCTATGAGCATTGGCCTGAAAGCAATATACGCGACTTTGCATAGAAATTTGAACATACACAAACTTTCCAGTCGTTGGATTCCACACAATTTGATTAGAAAATTAACTCCAACATTATTAATTACTGGCGACTAGGTTTGGATTTATTCTTATGATCCTGAAAACAAACAACAATCCTTTGTTTGGGTCTTCCAAAGCAAGTCAACACCTACTGAAGTTGTTCGATCACGTAGCGCTGAGTAAATGATTTCTTATTTCTTTGGTTTTCCTAACTTTACAGGAACCTCTGGTTGATAAACGACAGAATGCCGATGAATTATTTTTCATTATGATAACGCCATCTCTCACTTAGCACGTCAAACTGTTCATTTTTAAGCTAGTAAAAATGTGAAATTAGTTATTAATTGATAGTATTCACTTGATTTATCAGCTAGAGATTTCTATTTGTTTCCAAATATTAAAAATTAAATTTGTTGTGAGTGATTTTTGTCGCCCGGAGCAACTGGTAGATTCTGCACGCTGGTTTCCGATGAATCAGCTTTAGAATGAAAAAAAAACTTCAATAGTTGATTCGAGCGTATGCGAAAATTTTATTATTTTAGTGATATTAAAAACGAATCACAGATACGCAAATTATTTTCACATACTTATATTGCTGTTACTATTAATAACACAATTAATTAATGTTAATGTCCGTTTTAAAGTTCACCAGCCAATCATCTTTACATAATTGGCAATTGGCATTTATGAACCAACTACTGTTATACGGATTACTTTTTTTTTTCCTTCTTATTTTTTTTCCCTGTTTGTCTGCAATTTGATATTATTTTTGTAATTATTATGTATTCAGTTATTTATTTCAAAGAATGTTTCTCATTGTAGGTATATTTATCTGTTTATAATAATGCATAATAACGCACATTTTGGTTAATAGAGTTCGTATTTTTATGAATTTAGTATTGCAATTGAATTTAACATAATATCAAATGCGCTTTTTTAGTTATAAGAAGGTTAAAATGCTACAATAATTATTGTTACGTTAAATTACGTCTATTTCTAACTTTAAACTGTCAAGTAGCGATAGTAAGTAACTTTGTTTTTCCCGTTTCTCTTAAAAATTGTTATATACAGGTGTGACGAAAGACTACAATAAAGTGTCCGAAATGCCAGAAAGCTACATATTTTATTTAACCAATAATTCTATTTCCTATATATATATATATATATATATATATATATATATATATATATATATATATATATATATATATATTAATTTCTTATTTATTATTTCTAATTCAAATTTCAAATATTAGCGCGAAAAACACATATTCAAATTCATATGCATCTTTAATTTATATCGACGCTAGTAAGCCACGCCTACAAATTGACATCTCGCAAATGTAAATATTTATCGTGCGCAGTACTCAATTTGTAACATTGAGTTTTACATTAACCTAACTTGTTAATTTATTAAATAATTTTTAAAATCTGTAAGAATAGTAAAATTAGTCAAATTCCATCTAATTAAATATGTTGATAAGGTAAAACATCGAGACTTTTTGGCATCATTAGATAGCTAAGTTTGGTAAAACAGACAAGCGCTATCGGCATCATCTTTTGAAATTTATTAACTAGTAGACGCTTTTATTTGACCGATCCTTAGAAATTTTTATATATCATTAATTAAAATCGCTAAGTTAGTGAAAAGTAATTAAAAGTATCCTGACTTTAAATAAACCCGATCGACGAGAGAAATTCTTCAAGAAATTTCGATTTTTAACGTATTTACGTACAACCAGGCGTCATAGATGTAATTTCACCATAATCGCAAGAAATAAAAAAGAAATATTGTCAAGAAACAGTCACAGAACATCTACGGAATTGATTATCGTTCATCTACATCGATACCTGTAATCCAACAGCTAGATAAGAACGCAGGGAGAAATTAAGCATCAGAGACCAAGACCGAAGAAAATCTTCGAAAGCGTCATTAGAAACAGCCACCCACGCCGCCAACCATTCGAACAGCAATCGGACTTTTTCGATCGCCGAGAATCATCCCATTTGATGCGTACGTTCTACAAAATAAACATCAGGATTATTATAATCACAGGTTACAGATAAAACGTATTTATTTTTCAAAATTTTTAATTCTTTAAACTTATAAACCAATAAAATTCTCGATTTTGATTACCTAACCTAAACGTCCTATACTTGTATTAGAATTTAATAAACAACCAATTTAAACGTAGAAATAGTAATTAAAAGGTACTCACCATTATCGTTAAAAGATTATCAATATTGTTATCCATATTTTTATAAGTTAAAACACACATAACCACCTTATTTTCTTAAGTAACACCTTGTTGTCTTTCTTATATGTAGTTTCTTTAATTTCACCCTTTGCAATACATGTTATTTTATTACAGTTTTCTTTTTATAGCAATAAACATAATAGTTTTATTATCATATCAATCTTTTATTTGTCTATATTTACTTGTAGGAGTTATTTCTTTAAGCCTTAACATTAATAGTTTACTTTTATGGAAGCAACTACTTATTACAAACGAAGAGCCTGAGATTTCACATTTAATTAAGCTTTTTAATTTAGTTTCATGCAATCCGACTAGTTGGCAATTTAGAACACAGATAGAGCAGTTTGAGGAGTTATATAAAGGCGCCCATCTTTTAATTTCAAAATTAATATTTTTTGAACTCTTTCATTATATTTATTATCACCTCCTCAGCTATTCATCATTTGCCAGCCCAACGTGAGGCTATGTAATTCATCAATATATATGTGTATATATATATATATATATATATATATATATTGAAATATATCTGAAGCCTCCACGTTCGGCGTCTAAATGAAATATGACGAATGAGCTGAATAATAATAATAAGATTAAGTAGTTAAATCGTACTTTGGCTGTAAGATGTGTTGGGCGCGTTATTTTATGAACAGGTAAAGTTAGATCACCAGCCAATAGTACGTAGTATCTCTGATTATGACTAGATGTCGGTAGAGCATGACCAAGATACTAAATAAATTTGATTCTTACTCAGGATCCACGTCGGTGGGTTTATACTCCTATAAAATTGACGGAAAATTAATTAATAGTATCAAAAAGTTATTTCTAGCTACACAATGATAAATAAAAGAGCTTCTTTAAAATAATAAGTGTAAAATATTTATTAACGCAAAGTATCTGTATACAATAAATAAGTAACTTGACTAACGGTGGAACAAAGAATTAGAAAAATATGCACGTGAAAAATTATGGTTATGTAACTAGTGAAATGATATAGTAAAGTTTATTTTGATATAAATAAATGAACACAGTAATGGTAAGTACTATAATTTTTAATGGATAATGTTCTTTTCTTAAAATTTAGCAAAATAGTAATATATTTAAAAGTAAAATCAAGATGAAATGAATTAGTGAATTTGATTGGTTGAGAAATTATTATTAATTAGACTTTTACAAACAGAATTGAATTAAATTAACCTGTGTCTTGCAGGGAGCGTGAAGGTATTGAGGAAGGTTTCAGCTATTCAGGATGTTCAGCAGTACGGGATCAAGAGAGGTATTCTTGGGTTCTACGGTGCAGGTATGTGGAAGCTTGTTCTCGTATGTAGAAATCGGTCGACGCTCGGCGGTCAAAAGATGCTTTTGTCGATTTTTTGCCGGTCTCGGATATTGTTCTCGCCAGTATTAATTACACCTTTTGTATATAATTTTATTCTTTTAGCACTAGTATTTTAGTATTTAATTAATTTAATAAACGGAGTATCACTTTTTAGGCAACTTGTGTGTAAAAATTCTGCACCCACGCCGCTATCTATTATTTCTTTTCCAAAGCCTTATTAGAAATTAAAAATTTAATTGATTTGTACTTTCACAATAATTTATAATAATTAAAATGTAGATAAAATGTTAATTTGGACAGAAAGACAAAATTAAAATATTAATTAACAAATAGGTATGCCTGGCTTTTTAATGTTAGGTTATGTACAATTTCCAATACAAAAATAACCTGTTCGCGGGTTTTTCTTATAATTTGAAAACTGGGCGTGTTCCACTAGTATCGATATAAAATTCAAATGTAAATAAATTAACTATCTTTTTTAATTTCGCGTAATTGACTTGAATGTTAAACATGAAAATTAAAAATATGAAAAGTAAATTTTGAAATAAATATAAATTAATCTGAAATATACAAAGTTATCGTAATATTAATTTATTAACATTTCGACACTAATTTTACAAGTTATGTCCGCCAAATGTAGCTATACCATTGAGTGTAATTCTTGTATTAATTCTCACTTTTTCATTTACAGATAGCTGGAATAATTGAGCTATTTGTATCATAACTATATATATATATATATATATATATATATATATATATATATATATATATATATATATATATCTACTTCTTGGCTGATAGCAGATACTGTATTAATTAGTAACAATAAACGTGAAAGTCTACTAAATTAAATTACCCAGAATTTATATGTAATTTTCCTATATTTATCTATATAGGAATAATAACGTTTTAGAAGCTCTCGATAGGTTTTTATTACGTCAGCTGATCCACTTCTTGCCCTGTTTGTTCACTTGGTATTCCAGTCAACCTAACGGTACCAGCCGATAAGAACACATGAATGAAATAAGAAGAAAAAATATATGTATGAAGACAAAATTGCAATGCCTATGATTGGATTATTTTATTACAAGCCGAAAATTCCAATTAATTAGCTGGCATAAGTTGAACGTATCGTATAATCATGTACCGTTTGTCGATCAATGGAATATTGATGCGTATAAATTTTATCTCTATCATTCAGACATCAATTACTATGTTAGAGAGATAGCGATATTTCTTCGTTGCTAACACGGTAGTGCCTGTCAAATTCTTTTTTTAAAGTTGTTTTTGTTTATAAAATCTAATTGACTAAAATTAGTGACCAGTTGAAATAAATTAACACTAAGAGTATATTCGTATAATATAATTATTCTACGGATTTATTCAAAATAATCGAAATTGTTGTTCCTTGCGGCAAAACAATAACAGTAATCGACCTGTACATAAGTAACCTAATTCATTAGAAAATATATGTATTTAATATGTTTGATCCTGTAACATTATATAAAGTCAGTCCTCACGTTACATTCAGTAGAACATTAAGTATACTGCTCTTTTATTATACTCTTGAGGAAAGGAATCTGATAGTGATATGTCACTGATATCATTAATAACGTGCCTTCAAAAACTTTCCTTATTAGAGACGGCCATGCTCATTCAAAATGATACGTTTGTGACAGATTACGTGCACTGTCATCAACCATTATCAAAAAGCATGTCCGTCTCTAATGACAAAAGTTTTTGAAGGCACTTTATGTCAAGCAATAATATATTAACATAGTTAACTATATTGTAATATATTCTAGATATTAACTGAAAGCATCTCTTTATTCTTCAACAATTTGTTAATCTATATGTTTTATATTATATTAAATGTTTAAAATTCAAAACACATATTTGACAGATCAACCTATAAAATACGTAAACATCAAATAAGTTAGTATAACCATTTGAGATATGTAAATATAATCAGAAAATTTAAAAAAATTGTTTATTTAGATTTTCCACTTGAAATGATCAAATAGTCAATGAATAACATAATTATGGTGTAAAAATATAATGAAATAATTTTGATAGTATCTACTATACCTTTTAAAATACCATTCGCGGGAAAATGAATATTTACACATGCGCATAGTATATAGGTTGCAAAATCAAAATAATATTTATACTGTATACTGAAATAATATAAAGAATTTTAAATTAATTATTTAATATTGAATTTTACCTAAAATAGTACGATAACCAAACCATAGTTAAAACAACGGACGAAAAGCTTCCTTTCTACGATTTGGTAAAAGGATGCCGCATTTTTCTGATCTCCAAGTTTAAAACTAAAAATCACCGGATAAACTAATAATAAATCCCTAGAAAAATTTTGGTTGAAGAAACTTGGACATCCTACATCTGTGCAACCAAAAATAATCCGCGGCTAACACGAATTAAGGTTAGAAAGCTCATAATCTTTCCATCATCAGATCCAGCAAAGTTACAACCTTTTTCCCGTTGCTGAAGCGCTCTTTCCATCCTTGATACTTCAAGAACCATCCCATCTACGGTTCTTTTAGTCAGTACAGGTACTGGAACTTTACATTTAAGGTCATCAACCTCTATCTCAAAATTATTTCATTATATACAATAAATAAATCTTTGAATAGAATATAAGCCATAATTAGAACTTACCGATTAATTGGTCTGTCATTGCACCTAAAATTTACTTAGATAAACACAATTTATTTGTACGATACATGTGTTTGACTGTATGTATGTAGTGAATATAGTTATAACTAATTTTTCCCTTTTCTCTTATAATATCTAATTATAAATACATATAATAAAGACCTACTCATATCTTTCTATACAATTGTTTTATTTACATTTGCATTTAAATTTCTTTGATATTTGCAAATTAATTGAATTTTCGAGAAGTAATGTGAACGAGTTAAATGCTTTCTACATTTTACGATGCTAATTATTAGAATTTTCAATTGTGGATGGTAGATAACGACTTGTTTGCAGAAGTCTTTCGAGATATAAGAAATAACAAACAGCGACACAAGATTATTCTTCACCATGGCAATGCAAGCTCTCACATATCGGACCAAACAACTCAATACTTGACCAATCAAATCATCGAACTAACGTGTTATCCACCACACAGGCTTGAATTGACCTTCGATGATTTATTTTTATTCCTGTAGTCAACGATTGCCGGCGCCAGAATTAGCGATTGACGCAATCAAAATGCATGTTTTGGAAATGCATAGTTAATTGAAATGGCCAAAAGTGCTGTGAAAATTGATTCAAACGCATGCAAAACTTGATCAATCAGCGCAGAGAATATTTTAAGAAATATTAAAACCACTGTTAAAACCAATGTTAAATATTTGTTTTTGTTTATTATTCCGTATACATAAATAGCAATCCACATGCAATGGTTACAAACGTGCTACTAAGAACCTTCGGGGTTTGTAGAAAAATGAGTATTCCGGGTGTGATGAAATATAATTATTATACATATTATTAAAAATTATATTTTTTCATGAATAAATCAAATTTAAAAATGTTATATATTCGTAAGGAATTTGTAGCAATTTATTAATATTTTCATAGAAAGGCCTCTCTCTTGTATCGTGAGTGAAATTGGTCATAAGCGACACCCTTCCGAGTACCTACCACCAACGGTCACATTAGGCATTTAATATAATTCTCAAAAACCGTGTATCAATTGGTATAAGTTAGTGTAAAGGTTACCTAAATCATATCGTGTGACATATCAGTCTAAGTCTAATGTATTTTTTGCAAGCAATCTTTCAATGCTATTAATTTAATTATAGTTATAACCCTTTATCTCGCGCTTTTAATTAAATCTCAATCCCTAGACGTCACTGTGGTTCATTCTCTCTAACTCGATTATAAAACTACCCTTCGCATTACCGTGCGCAAGAGAACTCGATCTTTTGCATTTCAGCAACCTAACGGACAACACCTACCCCTCGCAATTTTTAAATAAAAGCAAGTATTTATAACCAGTATCGTTAGATACCAGTCCATTATTTTAATTACATTTGCGAATTATAACTCTCTTTCAGCCTGTAAGTAACTGTACGTTCGTTTCCTGTACATATATCTTACATATATTTATATCGTACATATATTTCTTAATTTTAACCAAATTCAAACCTTGATTTCTTTTGCGTAAATATTAAATAAAACATTAAGGACAACGTTGATGTGTTTTTTTTTATATACTTACTTCAGCTGCTATACGTCCTTGACCTGTAATGCATAATCATTACATTAAAACACTTTCATTATAGCTAGGATGCTACAGCTAGTCCCACACTGTTATCCTTTTTAACAATTTGGCACTCCCACGTGGTGTAAAGTAAAGTCAACAAGCGTCTACGTAACAATAGTAATGAAACCGACTGATAGTCTAGTGGGAATGTACTGCTTATCGTGCCGGGGTTTCAGGGATCACATCCGCATATGGGATTTTCGTGGTTTTCATTTTCATTTAAGCTAAATACTGAGTCAAATATTTTAAGGCGCTCCACGGGCACACGAGCATAATAATAACTCATTAACTATTATTATCATCATGAACTATATTATTATTATTAAAAATAGTTTCTTAAGAATATTTTCGGAATAAAATATTGTACTGTATCAACATAGCACACTTTGTAGACGTTAATAATTGAGACCGCCACAGTGTCTCCAATATTAAATATATATTACGTTAAAATGTACATTCATTTTGTATCATTAAGAAAAAAATTAAGCGTGGGTAACATGTGGATAAGGTCAAAAAATAGAATGCTAATAACACAAAAATTTGGAACCCTCAGTTAGGTCTTTGACTGTGAAACAGAAAGATACAGCTTCAATTTTTACCGCTCCTCTGTTAAGTAATTATAAATAAGAACCACAGTTATAATCCCGAACTTAAATTCTTTAAATAAATATCAATTTTGTTATTGCTACAATTTAAAGTTTGCAAAAAATCAAGGTTCATGTTTTTATGGCATTAGTATAATTTTTATATATTTCAATTGAGATTAATTGTTATGTATTTAATTAACCTTTCCAATATATTTCCTCAAAAATACAAATTATTTCCTATGTATTTAAGACTATACGGTTTATATTTTAAATATCCAAATTGAATTAATTCTTTAGCAATAAATCACAAATATTGTCCTACATTTTGAAGTAAAGAAAGACGAACGCAAATTAGAAACACCTGCTCACACAAGTGACATTTTTTCCTTCATTTCACCAGCCTTCGCATATATGAGAAACAAACTGTAATTTATATTTAATGGGTAACAATATTTTATCAAATCCAGTCGTTATATGAGCGCCGAGACTTTATGAACATCTTTCTCTTTTTATATAGCTTTGCATACGTATACATTTATATGTTAATGCTACTCGTCATTTGCAAGAGTTTCCTAAAAAAATTATACTGCGTTTGAAAAGGCAGATTGCTTCTTCGTGAACTAATTTTACATTCTTGATCCGGGTGAAGAGGTAGAGAGAATTATTACAACATTAAAATATCATGGCCTACTAGTAATATGTTAAATTTTAAAGCCGACAACAGTTTTACGGTATTTAGCAGGATTTCTAATCGCCCTGTTTTCCTTCCTTTTTGGTTTGTCTCTCTTTAATATAGACTAGAGTGAAATATAGGGAATGGATTGTGTCATACAATTCGAATAGAAGTTTTAAACATTTACATATATGCTAAAAATCTTCGTTTCTCTCAACACCAATTCGAATAAATTTGTTCGAAAAGTTATTGACAACAATGCTGTTCCATTCTCTGAATTAATAAATTTTGTTTAACAAATGTTTGTTATGGCGATGTAAAAAGTATACTAATCAAAAATTGAAGGAAAACACACATACAAATGTATAAGCAAATCTGTTGTGTGGTATTTCAGAAACACAATTACTTGAAAAGTTGCCAAAATTAGAATTATTAACACATAATTTCGAGACTTTATTATTGCTTACTATCACTTATGACAGGTTATATGAATAATAGCTGTAATCGTGATATTCAAAGGTTTACTTTATAAACATATACTTTATTTACTACGGCTAACAGAGAGAAAGAACAAAAATATATCGAAAGTAACCAGAAATACATGCATTGTGGTATTCGTTTATGATACTTGTTTGCGTCTTTTGCCATAAGAGCTCTTAGAACTCTATTTAAAATATAGATCAAGGAACCGTAGATGATCGTGCGTTATATTATGATACAAAAAAATATACTTCGGGAAGCAAAGAAGGATCATCAATTTTGTTTTAATAATTTTCATTAAAACGTTAGCATTAGAAATCTTGCGTTCAGACAAGGACTTATGCTGTCATCATTCAAAAGACTATTATAGTCGACACCATAATAATGATAATAATGTTAACTTTATTGTCCAACGGCATGGGTATTTTCAAGAAAAAGATAACATATTGAAAATACAATCGATTACACAGTAAAAGTTATACTTATAACATACCTACTAAGCTATAACAAAAAAGCAAGTAGTTAATATTTGACCTATTCTCCTTTATAATCCCAAGCCTTCCTATTTTTAAGCTATTATGTATTCATTCTTAACATAATAACCTAGTCAAAAGAAGTTTGTTCAGTAGACTTTGAAAGAGAAAGATAATGATAGCAATCATGTCGGAGTATAATTCATACCTAAGTTTGCGAAATGTCAGCTGTCACTCAATGATTAAATTGACAATCTGCGAGTATTTAATTCATCTGTCATGTAATATTCATTAATCAATGAAAAACTTAATTTTAGTAATTTTCACGGCTACAAAAAAATTGCAGGGGTTATTGGACTATACTCGTACTTTGTTCGCACCTTAGAAGACAGTATGGGCTCTTATGGAGTATTGTCCTCTTTTACGCACTTGCCATATGTATATATGTATATAAACACGTCTCTGTCTATCATAGGCGATGTTGTAAGATTTGTTGGTTATAATTAGAGAACGGACGCAATTTCCATAAAACGCAATCGGCAATTGGAATTGTGTATAACGTCGCTCAGTAAATCCCGGCGTAATTCAATGAAGTATTTGTTTGACTTACTCGGACACCTGGTCTCGCCGCGATAACAATGGATAAGCCAGCTATTGTATTCGAAGAATATAGTGTTTTTTAAAGTGTTTTTTTATGTTTATGTTTATGATAAATATTCATTTAACACAAAAAACAATTGTTAATCTTTAAAATTCAAATTATTGATGTACTATCGTGAGCAATTGAAAGTAAACGCACTATTATAGCTGCGTAAATTTTACCAAATTGTCAAGCTAATGTCATTTATGTTATGATTAAATGCTGACACTGACACTTCAAAAGTACTGTATACATTAGATAAATTTTGCAATTTCGACATGCCAACATAATAAAGTGTTAACTTTCAATTGCTCGCGATAGTACAAATGTTTTGAAACAACAGTCAGTGAGGTTATGTGATTATCTATCAAAACATTAATGTTACCAACAATAAACACTATGACAATTTTCACTGTTCTGTTCATAAATTATTGCATTATATTTTATTACATTGTTTGTTTCACTTATGTTTTAACTCGAAATAAAACGTAAATAAAACCATTATATTGTACTTTCGTTTACATCTTAATTTAAAATTTTCTGCAACGAAACATGATAACGTTACATCATATTTCCATAAGGCCTGTACTGTCTTTAAGGTGCGAAGTATACTAAAAATTGCATCGACTATATCATTCTAAAATTATGAACCAATGAAAATGCAGGATTCTCCGTAGTTGTCATGTATTACAGCGGTTCTTGATGTATTATGAATGACGCAAATCGAATATACGGACCTTTGTATAATCGATATACGAACTACTGTATATTCACTGCCCAAACTACGATTAGATTACTATGATTTCGACTTCAATAATTTGACAGTACTGAATTGTCAGATTTGTTAGTTATCATCATGGCTCGCTTCGCACTATTTTTTTTTAAATTTTCATGATATAGTTTACCTGTATATAACTCGACACATGAAAATTCTCGAAGCTGGACGTATTGCCAAATACGTCCAGCATTGCATTTCAGGCAATACGTCTCGAGTATTTTCAAGTTTCTTGTTATATAATATATGAATATTCTACTAGTTATGGAAGGGAATATTTTAAACAAATGAAAACTTTATTTACAGCGAAAATGAACACAGAAATATTATTTTCTAACAAATTGAAATGTATAATTTGAGAAACTGACATTGGAACAGTTTTGTAACAAACCTGTTTCTCTTATAATATTTTCAAAACTATCATGTTCAAATAAAACGTTGCTACTGCTGTTGCTATCAGCTACCCTGGATCTCATCCTCTCCAATACAAGGATACTTGATGGTATCGTTTGTGTAGTTGCAAATGATCTAATAAGATCATCTTTATCGCAAAATCTTCTCAACTCACTTTCCATTGCAATTTAAAACGATTCTTAACAGTTTTAATAAACTTATTGAGAGAAATTTGTGTGGGACGCTTTCTAACACTTATGACATTTATCGAATATTATTAATCGTTGTGACAGTAACGCAATCATGAATGGCTTGAATGATAAATTATTTAATTTGCGTAAAATGGGTTTGAAGGATTTGATTCATTAAATGGTCCTCCAAATACGATTCGTAATTCCCGGTGCCGTTGACATTCGAAGCACCACCACAAAAATAATCGGCATAACATTGACTACTCATCGCATTATAACCGACTATTTCCCTCAGAAAATTTCAACCAATTACATTAATGTAAATTATAGAAATTACCTAGTAACGGACGAATATCACCGAGTATTTGACGCACCATGAAAATATCCGGATATTTGCACATGTGCATAAAGTGAATATTTTTGACATTTCAAGAACATTCGGGCTTTAATTTTCAAAGCCCATTTATTAATTTATATTACAACTAGTGTTTGAACAATAATAGTTATAGTTATTATCGAAAGTACAATTTCTATATCAATTACTTGCTACATTGGAAGCAGTGTTGGTTAAAATGTCGTTAATATTTTCTTTTTTGAATTCTCCTCATAGCTTTGCAATTATATTCCCGTGGTGATTTCCTTCGACTTTTAATATTAATTTAGGGAACAAATATTTGAATGACCTGATATTTTAATAATTTCATGTTCTCCTACCCCACGTTTTGCAAGATTAGGTACAGCTGTTGATCGATTAGAATGGTTTATTTTATTACGTTTTAAATTTATTCCATTCTTTTCAACGGCAGTTGAAGTCCACTTGGAAATTGTATTTCTTCCGATGGGCGAATTCTTAAAAAAACAACACAGTCTTTTTGTTTCCACGGTGTTAAGAAAAATAGATTTGTAGTAATGCCTCTCTTTTCGATAAGTTTGTGAAACAATCTGAAAAGTTATTTTCTGTCCCGAGTATTAGATGGTTGTATAAAAGTTGCCTCAACGAACATCGATCCGCCTTGATTCTATTTTCAGTCAACCATTATTTTGTGTTAACGGGTTTCCCCCTCCCTGACAGATTTTAATAAATACTGGCTTATAAACAATTCGTCCTATATATGCGCCAAAACTATCTTTTTCTGTTTAAAGCAAAGTTATCAGACACTCTGCCTCTTCATCACCACACCATGCTATTTCCTATGCCACTATGTGATAAAACTTCCTGTGCAACCTTGAGTTATTATTTGGGTTATCTTCGTCCCATAAAGCTATGATTTGATTATGTTCGTCTTCGTTTAAAATTGAAGCACTACTTTAAATAGGTACCACATCTTCTTTAAATGCATCGAAAGTTGCTCCAAATTCCTTGCAAAACTTTTCCTGTAGCAATTTAGCGATTCTGTTCCTTTACTATACCTTCTTTGTATTCAGATTCGTCCTTCATATTAAAGGCAAAATCTTAAAGGATTTTTGCTACCTGAGGTATAGAAGTATTTCCATTCGCATTTATCGTATTTACATGCGTTAATGTATGAATTTCTTCATATATTAGCGCGTCTTGTCAATTTATTTTTTTTTACGTTTGAGATGTCATATTTACGGTATCCAAAAGTAACTATCTTTTTTGTTTTTTATTATGTCTATTGTGAAATTCCTACAAAAAAATTGGCTGAAATTTTCTTCGAGAAATAGACCCCGTTATATCCCTCTTCCATGCCACCGTTGAACATGTTTACTCGTGCACTTCGTACACTTATAAAAATATTTTTGTACTCGCTTATCAAAACCTGTCATTTCACGATTCGATTTGCGTGCGTAAAAAGTCACTTTAAACACGAGTGCGTAAAAGTAAAGTTGGTACTTCCTGGAACTTGATTAATTTAGTGACATTTTAAAATCATAAATCCCTAACCTTAATAATATGCTACCCAGTTCGTTGTTTTTCTATGAAAATAAAAGGAAATGAAATAGAAATTGTTATATTTGTAAGGTATGTAATTCAATGTCAGAACAGCAACAAACATTATTTTTTAAATTTATAGAAAACTAAAAAAAAATTGTCAGAAGTGGGATTCGAACCCACACCCTCAGAGAGGACCAGAACGCTCGAGAACTCGTATAACGGGCAAGGTAAACCTTGAGTCCGGCGCCTTAGACCGCCCGGCCATCCTGACAGATACTAGTATATTGTTAAAAATACTTATAAATATAAAACTTTTGAAATTATATTTATATTTTATATAAATATTATTATTGTTTATAGTTCTCGTACAAAAAATATTGTACAAACTTCGTGCGTGAAACATTTCGCGAATTCGTGACCATAAAGCGCTCGCCTACGGCTCGTGCTTTAAACTGGTCACTCATTCGCGAAATATGATTTCACGCACTTGGTTCGTAAATAACTATTCCGTATTTGACATTTACTCATGTACTCGGGATATAACTACTATTCTTACAAATTTATCATTAAACAATGGCTTATGTATTTAATGAGCAACAAACGAGATATATGGTTGATATTTATTTAAGAAATGGAAGAAAAATCGATTGTGAATGGATTTTTTAAACGAATTTATAGATGACGCGGTGTCATATGACCATTTCTGTGTTTCTGTTCGTCGTTTTGTGAATTTATTCAGAGAAACAGGAAGTGTGAATCGTAAAATGGGAAGTGGTAGACCAATGCTCAGAAATGAAATTACTGTCGACGTGGTAGTCCAAGAACGGCAACAAAGCTCTGTACGACATTTACAGGAAGAATTCAACCTTTCTTACGATACCTGCTGACGTATCCTTAAAAATTATCTATATATGCATCCTTACCGTATACAAGTAACACATGTGTTACTTCCTGTTGATAGGTCACGGAGACAAGAATTTTGGCAAAAATTTATTGAACAATTCAATAACAAGAATAAAGCATTATTGAAAGTTATGTTTACAGACGAATCGTAATTCCACCTATCTGGGCATGTCAACTCTCAAAATATAAGAATGTGGAGTATAGTTGTTCAACTGATTTTTCAAGAGACTCCAATTTTTATTAAATTTCTAAAACACTTTGTTAGCACAATTACGTATTTTTTTTTTACTTTGTAGGAACAATAAATGTTGAACGGTACCAGTTAGGAATTTTAGCTCCATTTTTAATATGTTACGCGATGATGAGCTACAGGTTATTTTCAGCAATATTGAGCTCGTATACATACTACCAATACAAAAATGGACTAACTAAGAGATATGATATTCAGGGTATACATTGTTAAATAAACTGCACACTTCTTCCTGTTGTCTCCGTCTATTTCCATATCCCACCATTATTAAAATTTGAATACGATGTTTATCAGTTAAATGAGCCATTCCAAGTTTTTATCTAAAATATCGATTTTCAAACGACTAACTTGAGACTAACACAAGTCACACTGACATTTCCTGGGCGAACGTAATTGTTTGAAACATACCTATTAGCAAAAATGAAAGTGAGGACAGATATCTCGAACATTTGTAGATTAGCTTATTGTCAAGTAATAAATGGATGGAATTTTGAGAATTTAGCTTGATACCTGAAGATGTTTGAACACTAAAATCCTTGTTTTTACCGTTCATTTTTTGTTTGTTTTATTTATTGAATGTTACTTTAGTTCCAATTTCAGTTTCTATTCTTTTTTTAATGGTGTTGTTCTTAAACATTAAAGGAATTTTTCTCGAAAATTTTCTTATGTAATATATCAAACATTTTATGCTGTCATTTGGGCTGTCAAGGGGCCTCTCAAAATCCAGAAAGAAATTAGGGGTTGTCATTAGGAGAACAAAAGATGACGGCATTTTTAAAAACGAAAATCAACCTGTTTCGGGATTTTTTCATAAAATCACTTGTTTCAGTGCCATTAGCAATATTCCATACTTTCCGCATACGGTGTATATTGGTCGCTTGGTGCTTTCTTGTCTTCTTCTTCACTAAAATGTGTCAGCATATCGTTTGTTGTAATTATTGTGATAGAATAGAGATTTGAGTGATACATTTGTTTCCAGCTCTTGGGGTATCAAAGACAGTAAAATTTCTTGAATTACGTGCAGGAACATAAAAATTGACCAATTTTGTTAGTCGAGACATTAATAACAAAATGTGACTTTGAAAGGAAGGTAGTTCAAATATCTCTTTTGTGCCCATTCAACCATTAAGTGTTGATGCATATAACCATGGCACTAGATAAGAGCAGCGTATTCGAAGAACTGTGTAATATAAAGCTTTAATCGTACTAATATTGACAAAACTGCATGCATGTTTTAAGAAATTCTAGAGATTTATTTGTTGAAAGAAATTGGAATAAAAAAATATTCCTAAGATTTTGTTTAATTTTTCTTTTAAGTTTTTCAGATCCAGCAATATAATCGTAAATAATAGAATTTGTACATTTAGTGTATGTGATCACAAAACATTTTTTAATATTTAATTCAAGAATTAAGATCATATTAATTTGGAGTTTGATGCAATCTTGAGACGTGCTTATTATATTGTATATTTTCAAGTCCTCATTATATCCGAGATACTAATAGATCATGGATCTCGGACGGTTATTATTGATTGTAAATATTAAATAATACTCTCTAAGATTACAGTCTTAGGAGACGTGTAGTCCCAATACAGGCCGTCCCATTACGGGCCGCGTTTGAAAACTACCTGAAACAGTGCCAATACAGGCCGCATCCCTTTTTGACCAAAAACCGAGTCTCATTACAGGCCGCCGCGATGATTCATTAATTCCCATAGATTTAACAATATGCGGAATAGGAAAAACCCTAGATAATCAAGTTACTTTCACATTCAACAATATTTCAATGCGCGTAACATCCAGAAACTCTTAATAACCTATTATCCTATAATCCTAATCCTAATGCCTTATCCATTTGTGTGTATTGATGTATTTGCGATTACAAAATGCAAAATCTGGAATTAGATAATCGGAATATATTTATATTTCTCAGAAATAGGTCATTAGTCATATCTATTACCTGTACTTAATAATTACAAAATGACGACATTCCGACCAATAGGTGTATTTTCTAAGTTGTCATGGTTAAGTAGTTATTAGTATAATTATTAGTACGTAGTGAACTTCAATACGGTTAACACAGTGTGAAAATTAAAGTTGCAATGGATTGTGTTGAAATTATTGAGAGTGCAAGGGGAAATCCGCAAGTTCTCTATCAAGGATTTAAATATTGTTTGAAGAGGACTAACAAAAATTTTACCAAAAACTGGAGATGTGTAAATAGCAATTCAAAGTTAGAATGCAGCGGCAGAATTACAACGAACAATGAAAATAAGGTTATCCGCACCAGTCAACACAATTGTTTAGTAATACCTAACGTTGCATATACCGATGTTGAGAAGTGCAAATCAATTTGTAGAAAACGTGCCAGACAGGAAATGACATGCATACCAAAAGTGTATGAAGAAGAATTTCATCAAATTAAAGATAGTGGATTGGAATTTGTTACAAAAATGCCAGCATATGAGTCTGTAAAATCATCCTTGTACCGACACAGAAATAAAGCTCTAGGGGTACCTGCGTTACCAAAAACTAGAGCAGAATTTATAGTTCCCGATTATATAAATAAAACTGAAGATGAGAGAATTTCACAATTTTTGATCAAGGTACGACAGATCGAATTATCGGCTTTGGAAGTAAGCTGGGTATACAGGGATTATCGTCAAAAAATACAATTTTTGGGGATGGTACATTTAAATGTTGAAACTCATTATTTGATCAACTATATACATTCCACGTGGATTTAAAAAGTACCGAAGAAACGACTAGTGTACGACCAGCGTTGTACGCGTTACTACCTAACAGAAAAAAAGACACCTACATAAAGTTGTTCACGTTAATGAAAGAACATATTCCAAATTTCAACCCAAGGAGCATGAAGATAGATTTTGAAACGTCAACAATATTAGCGTGCAGAGAAATGTTCCCTGATTGCAAACTCAAAGGTTGCAATTTTCACTTTAACCAAAGCATATGGCGAAAAGTGCAAGAATTGGGATTGGCTAAAAGATACAGGGAAGACAAAGACATCAGGAAGCATATAAAGCTTACAGCTGCATTAGCTCATTTACCTTCCCAATATATTGACGATGGCTGGCTGTATATAATGGAAAGCTCCCCCAATTTTAGAGAAATAATGGACTTTAATGATTATTTTGTGACACAATGGTTAGAAAATTCTATAGTGCAAGACATGTGGATATGCTATGAAGAACGTCATAGAACGACGAATGTATGCGAATCTTGGCATAGTCGTCTAAACAGGCATATTGGGAAGTCGAAGCCAAATCTAATGGAATTAATTATATCTTTAAAAAACGATTCAAGGCACTACGACATTATTCAACAAAGGATTGACCACAATATATCCCCAAAAAAGCGTGCTGCAAAATATATTCAAATGGATAGGAGGATAAATGGAATAGTGTCGCAAATACAAGAAAGTCAAGATGTAGAGCAAGCACTTCCCAAATTAGCAAGTTTAATTAATTTTTAATATTTGCATTTTTGCTATATTTAGCAAACGTAATTAGTTTAATTAATTAATCAAAATTGTAAAATGTTGTATATGTTGTAAATATAAATAATTATGTATGTATGTTATAATAAACTTTATAATAAATAATTAATCATAATTGATAGTTTTTATTGCCAATTTCTCGTCGCGGCCTGTAATGGCACCGTTCAATCCTACATTTACGGCATAACAATTTCGCGGCCTGTAATGCTACTCCATTGCTCCGCGGCCTGTAATGGGATGGCCTGTAATGGGACTAAGTCCTTAGGAGACACCTACAAGAATTGGGATTTTAAAAAGCATATCCGATTCTATTTGTTATATATGATGACATTAATTTTAATGTTACGGACAAAATTTTGTAGTGTTCTGTAGTTTTACAAGAAGTAACTTACTATCTATGAAATCAAATGTCTCGGAGGAATCAGAATAAAAGTTAATATTTGTAAGGATCTAATACTGCACCAAGTTTGTAACTGTCAATTTACCTGGTATAAATTCATTTTGATGTATTGACAGAGAATGCTGTATATGTGTATAAATTTTGTTACGATGTTGATAAAATAGTTATTGGTAAATAATTATCAACGTTTGTGCCATCACTTTTTTAACACTGGCATGATTTTACTAGTTTTCCAGACTTTCGGAAATGAAGATGTACTAACTATTCAATTAAACAAAATTATGAGAGAGTAGACCAGTGTTTCAACATAATCATGCACTATAAATTGAGGTATATATTGCATCCGGTAGTACATATCTATTTTCTGATGCGGTGGATAAATACCACTAGCTTTAAAAGATAAATATTTTAAGAACCTCCTTTGTTCGCTCATTAATTTAGACTTCTAAACTTATTACATAAAGATATTAAGTATTTAATAATGTCAATACAGTAATATGCGTTAATAACAAACAAAAAAATTATGAAATCGAGAAATCGCCAAGGCTCTTCCTCAATATTATCGAGAAAATAGATATTATTCTTAAAAAAAATTAATGGTGGAAGCCGTTACTTCATGATTGTTAATGATATTCGTAGACAAAGAAACTATTACTTTGCTTTTCATCACTTTATTATAATAGATAACGTTAGTACAGTTTCGACATTAAAAACTGGAATCGTCAAAACTGCCACAGATAATCTGTTAATAAGATAAGCTTAAGTCTGTAAAAGGTATAGTCGTTATGAAAGAATCATCAGAATCTCATTATATGAAATTATATGAGAAAATAGCAAGTAATTATGTAATTTAGAATTGCACTTCATAAATTTGATTGGCTAGAAATCAACCACGTTTTTCAAACCGGTATACTTATATATACTTACATACTTTAAAATATTATTTCTGCATTCGTCGTTTGTGTTTAGTGAGTCTGATATTATATTTTTCGATAATGTTGCGATGAAGGGTACAATTAGTGTTACAAATAAAGGAAGTTCAAAAGAAGTTCAAAGGAAGCGCAATATCTAAAGTGGTGAAATACGCTGGCGTTGTACAATAACTGGATGTATGGCAACAGTTTGTACGATAACAAATGATCCAAAAGAAATCATAAAACTGGATAACGACAACAATCATATTCAGAATGGAAAAAAAAAATTCGACAGCTAGTTACGCAATCTGCGAAAAGAAAGGCTGTTGAAGATTGCACTTTAAACTTGAAAAACTCATACGTTTAGGTATCGACAGTGTACAGAATGCCGAAACTATTATTACCCAAGGTGATTTCACTAGTATAAGAAAAATTTGTTATTACATTAGAAGTGTTATACCACCGCTATCTATACTAAGAAGTGAAGTGCAATTGGC
This sequence comes from Melolontha melolontha, assembly GCA_935421215.2. Lineage (NCBI taxonomy): Eukaryota > Metazoa > Arthropoda > Insecta > Coleoptera > Scarabaeidae > Melolontha > Melolontha melolontha. The sequence goes on along the minus strand of OW285237.1, from coordinate 124,453,901 downwards.
ATTGACCAATATAGATACAGTGACAAATCGTGGTGAAAACTTTTTGTTATTGAATGACTTTTCCAAAAACATTGTCGTGTTTTCATGTAAAACGAATTTTCCATTCCTATGTGTGATATAGGACCAATATATATGGATGGTACATTCGGATATTGCACAAAATTTTATAAGCAAAAGTTACACGAATTTAGGAACGGACATTGGAATGGATTTACGAACGAACCCATTGGTGTTTTGTTTATTACCGAATAAATTAAAATTAATGTGTTCAACATGTTAAAGAATACGTGTGCTGAAATGGAGTATTTGCTACAATCAAAAATATAGCGATTGACTTTGAGTTTGGCATTCACAGTGCCGTATTAAAAGTTTTCATTGAAACGAAAATCTTTGGATGTGCATTTCACCTAAAACAGGCCTGGGGGCGTAAAATTCAAAAACTTGGACGCATCACTATACAATAATCTCAATCCACTTACAAATGGCCAAGGTACCCCTTTGGTTTATCTTATCTAGATCCAAGTGAGATCCGCGATTGATTTGCGCTGAAATTTTCTAAAGATATGCTCGAACATGAAGGCCTTCGGAACTTCTACAATTATTCAATAGAGAATTATGTAAATGAAGAATCAGCTGTTTTTTCGTCTGATATTTGGGCTGAAAATGCAGCTAATTTTTCTAGAACAACAAATACTTACGAATCTTCCCATTCAAGATTCAATTCAAATTTTTATTGCCATCATCCATCTTCGTATCAATTTCTAAATGTTTTATAGGATTTTAAATTTAAAACGTATATAAAGACATAAGATGTTGCGCAAAAAGTGCGAGCGAAGCCGAAGTACGTAAAGAAGAACGCATAAGTAATTTAATAAGACAATTAAAAACTGGTGTTATATTCTTGTAAAATGGGTTTCTCTCTATTGTAGTGTTAACAAGTAGGTACGTTATTTTGAATATGTTACTAAAATTTTTGTATTTTTGTTATACGTGTTTCTCATAATTGTAAAATTATTTTGAATGTATTACTGAAATATTTTCTGTGCCTGTTTTCTATACTTAACAAGAAAATATGATAAATATCACAGATTAAATAATAAGTAGATATATAAATAATATTTTTGATAAGCATTATAAGAAAATCCGTGGCTGTTTTTGACGATAGTTCAAAATTTATCTGTATAAGCCGTGGTTTTAGTATATGATTTTATGACATGTACTTGCGGTAGCTGCTTATTAATGCATAACAATATTATTGTATTTTTCTTAGTACCACACCTTATTACTTCGGAAATTCGTTATTGCCAGTTAATTACCTCTTAATTATAGCTTAAGCCTGGGATTATTTTTGATTGTAACTTATGTATACCTTATAAGTAACTAATTTCTTCTAAGATATTAAAATAAGCTAAATATGCATTAAATGACCTGGTAAGTAAAGACCGGATTATGTGCATAATAAAACTAAAAATATGCGGATATATATGCAAGTCTTTTCGTCAAAATATGCAAAAATCAAACAAATATGCAACTGAAAATTGAAAATAAAAATATAATTCAGGCTTGTTACAAACAAATATGGTGTACTAAGATAATATATTATAATGCAGATAACAAACAAACACATTTAAAATTGAACTAAAGTCTAAAAAGATCGTAAAATACATCAAAATATTAACAAACATGATTAATTTATTATTAATTTTAATTATTATAAAAACACTTTATTACTAAATGTTTCTCAAAGTTTTCTAGTAAAAAATTATACAAAAAGGTTTTGTTTAAGTATGACAATACGTTAAGCACGTATAAAGCATTTGTACAATATGAAACAAACATGTAAATAATTTACATATCTGTAACTATGCACATGGACAATGTCGTTTATCTGTGAACATATGTTTATACACTGAAAATGTTCTTAATGAAATTCGTTAGTGAAATAACGACGAAAGGGTTCACGTAATTGTTTACTTTATTCACTGAATATTAGTAAATGGACATGAAGATGCAAAAGCACAAGTAATAAGAATGGGCAAAGGTAAACTCGGCCGCTTTAGTATTTTAATCTTCCGCGGTCATAATGAGTTTTAAGCTGTATAGGTAAACCCGGCCTGATAGTCCAAGCTGCCCCCAAGCGGGCAGAGGTAAACTCGGCCGCTTTAGATATTTTAATCCTCCGCGGTCAAAATAGGTTTTAGCTGTATAAGTAATTTGAGCCGAATAGTACACTTATCTAAAGCGGCTGAGGTTACCTCAATAACTCTATATACTAATTTTGTTAAATAAAATCACAAATGCCATATGACATCATAAAAATTTATTTATATATACAAATTCAAAATATATTTTAATATTAGATATCATTTTATCAATGGCGCATTAGACAAGCGTGGTCAAGGAGAAGTTATATAACTAACTTTAGAAATGCTTTCGATCAAATAGATCACGTTCTTATCTAAATAAATTTAAGTTTTTTGAGTGCTTTATTTATCTTTATCTTCTCATTTTAGTCATATTCGAACATAATTATATGTGATATTTAGCAAAGAACAAACCTAAACCCACACTAGGTGAATATAAGAAGTACTCATCTTACCCACCTCAGAATAGATCTTTCATTATTAGGCTTATTCTTGAAATTAATCTGTTTGGATATAAGAAACTCTAGGACAGATCACAAATATCTCCTAAATGTTTGTAAAAATGTTGTTTCAATATAAGTCTTTTATTAGTTTATGAAGAAAGTACGAAGTGCTATCCAGAAATTCCCGGAATTTGAATGTGCCGCGAGTAGGATGTAAATGTTACTTCTGGACCAGGGCATGTGGCGTCTTAAAAAACAAGGCAGAATCCTACAAATTTAGCTGTTTTCCCAAAAGCAAACAACCGAAAAAGGCCTAAAACCTCTCATTAATTTTTATTATATATAATATATAATATATAATTTTTATACACCCCAAAAAAATATGAAACGATGAAATAATGTTAATCTCTAATTAGGGTCAAAATACCAGGTAAGTATTTGGGCGGCCCAAGTATCTACCGTCCGAGTTTACTTATGAAGATTATGAAAGAAAATTTCTGGCAGGCCCAGTTTACCTGCGGGATTAGTACATGTTCTGTTAAGCGTCCGAGTTTACTATCGCCCATAAGAATTACCAGATATTGTAGAGTAAAACATTTAAGATTTAGAAAAGCTAAGAAAGAAGAATACACGTTAGAACTAATATAAGGGTATAATTCAAATTAAATAAAGCTTACTTTTCGAGAAATTACCACTCAAAATCGATAGAAATAAATAATCACAAAGAAAAACGTCAAAAAAAGATTTGCAAAGATTAGAAGCGCCCGTTTCCTGCATAAGAATATGTAAAGAAACTGTAAGTAGAAAGAAATAACGTACTAATTAGACAGATATCTTTGAAATAGATTACTAAAATATTAAAATATATACGAGGTGCCGCTACCCAGAAATTTTTGGAATGTCAAAAAAATACAATAAGGCCTTACAACATATTCACTACCATCCCATTCAAATTATTCTCCTTCCGCATAAATACACCAATCTCAACGCTGGAAGCAGTGCTGAAAGTCTTCGCATGTCAACCTGTTCAACACTGCCTGCGGTTCGGTCTGGATCTCCTCAACCGTCTCAAAACGGCGCCTTTTGTACTTCAGTTTCAACTTCAGAATCAGGAAGAAGTCACAAGCGGCAAGATCTGGGGAGTAGTGACGGTAGAATAGTATTACCGTCTTCGTTGAGGCCAAAAACTGACGCACAACAAGTGACATGTGGGCGAGTACATTGTTCAGATATAGAATCCACGAATTGTTACGCCTCTGGACAGGACGCTTGAGTCGAATGTTTTCTCTTAGTAGCCGAAGACAACGAAATAAAATCGTTTATCAACCATTTCACCTAGTGGGAAAAATTCTTTGTGTACGACGCCATCAGCGTCAAAGAAGCAAATCAACATTGACTTGACTCTACGCTCTTTCACTGCGACGACTGCTGCTTTATTTCGGGATCATATCCATCCCATGATACGTCGCCAGTAATGATTCTGGAACTGCAGTTCGCATTCCTTTCAACAGTTTCTTTCCGTGTAAAGTTGTGCGCGATTCTAGGTGTTAGCTTTACTGTGCCCTATGTTCAACACTTTGACTAGTGGTTATACCTACTGATGATGACAACTTAGTTGTAACGGGTGTTTTTTATAGAGGTATAGAACTTTAACTTCGCAACACTTTTTTAACTGGCGGCCATTTTGTCAGCTGTCAAGTGATTTATGTTTAGTTTGGTTTGGCATTTCAACATGAATAGACTGACGCCTGAACAACGGTTCCAAATTGTGCAAATTTATTTTGAAAATCATGGTTCTGTTCGAAATACGTATCGCGCACTACGTCCATTTTACGGTCAACATAATCGTCCATCAGAGCAATTAAATCGATTAACTATGGGACGTTTTCGCACCACGTTTACTCTAAATGATAATACGCATCCACAGAAACGTCGTACAGTGCGTACAGAAGAAGTCATTGCTGCTGTAGAGCGTACCGTAGAGGAAGACCCGAATCAGTCTATCCGCCATCGTGCACAGGAATTGGATATGTGTCCATCCACTATATGGAAGATTTTGCGGAAAGATCTTGGTTTGCTTGCTTACAAAATCCAACTCGTGCAAGAATTGAAGCCACACGATCACCTAGCAAGGCGTAGATTCGGTGAATGGGCCAAAAACAAGATTACCGTTGATCCCGATTTTCATAAGCGAATTTTGTTTAGCGATGAAGCTCACTTTTGTTTGTATGGATACGTCAATAAACAAAACAGCCGTATTTGGAGTGATGGTAATCCTCAAGTGTATGTTGAGACAACGTTACATCCAGAAAAACTGACTGTTTGGTGTGCTTTATGGGCTGATGGAATAATTGGTCCGTACTTCTTTAAAAACGATGCTGGTCAGAACGTTACAGTCAATGGTGACCGCTATAGAGTCATGATTACTGACTTTTTCGTTCATCAATTGAACAACCATGATGTGCAGGAGCTGTGGTTTCAACAAGACGGCGCAACATGTCACACAGCTCGTGCCACAATTGATTTATTGAAGGAAACGTTTGGTAACCGCATAGTTTCACGTTTCGGACCAGTGAATTGGCATCCAAGATCGTGCGATTTAACGCCGCTAGACTATTTTCTGTGGAGATATGTGAAGTCGCTAGTCTACGCCGATAAGCCCGAAACGATTGACCACTTGGAGGACAACATTCGCCGCATTATTGCCGCAAATGTTTGAAAAAGTCATCGAAAATTGGACCTCCAGATTAGACTACGTCCGAGCCAGCCGTGGCGGGCATATGCCAGAAGTCATATTTAAATTATAATTCCAGAAGATTATCTTTCGAATAAAGTAAATTTCATGTCAATTTAAAAAATTCATCTTTGTTTTATTCCATTTCAAAGTTCTATACCTCTATAAAAAACACTTTTTACCTAGGATACGATTATTAATTGTGGTAAGGTGTTTTATACCTTTCCTAAGTAACGCATACTTCAAAAGTTTACGTGAAGATATAAAAGAGAAAGAATTTCTCAGATGAATGCATTGCTGCATCTGTACTACAAATAGCTTTTTTGTTTAGTTATTAGATATTAAAAAGACAGTATTAAGATCAAAGAAGGATAAGTTCTTTGATCTTATTAAATTAGATAAGGATGATGCCAATACATTGTACTGTCATATTGTAAATTTCTTCTTGTCTAATTCTAAACCATATTAAGAAAATATAATCGGTTTTGTAGCAGATGAAGCAAATGTAATTATTAGTAGTTATCATTCCGTAACAAAGTTATTAAAGAATGATATATTATGACAAGTATACCACTTTCATTTGTGCGCATCGTATGCCATAAATTGTCAAAGAATGTAGAAGATCTAATTAGAGATGTTTACAATTATATTAGTTCCATCTCGAAAAGATCTAGTGAATTTAAAGAATATCAGATGTTTTGCAACATTAAAATTCATAAAATGCTTCACCCTTCGCAACTGATTCTCTGTTCTCCATGTAGTACAGAGAATACTGGACTAATATAATCCTTTAAAATTATATTTTATAAATGCTGTGACCAATAGTAATCTTTTAGCTGCAAAAAACATTGTTAAGAATTTAAAAGGAACCAATTGCTAAACTTTGTTTGTTATTTCTCTATTTTATATTACCATTTCTCAATAATTTAAGCCATGAGATGCAGTCTGAATCGCCAAAATTACGTCTATTTACTACAGATTTTTTAAATGCGAATATGTGGCTAGAACACCGATAGAGTATAGATTTTGAAAATCTCTGTTAGAAATTGAAAATTTGTACTTAAGAGCAAACGTTGGTATTGTGATGTGCCAGCCTGTGACTTAAGCGATGACGTTACCAGCTGTACACGCCTTGAGGCTCACGGTTCCCCTAGAAAACGAACAACCAGAACCAGCCGATGACTATATAACCACTCAAAGGAAGAATGATTTAATCAACTAGTCATCAACGTAAACTAAATATCGTAGACACAAATATGTATATAAATAAATACTGTTAGTTATTTTTTTAATATAGATATTTTTAATTTAAGTTAATTGCCGTGTGTTTTATTAATCGAACCCGAAAAAAAAATCATAACAGCATACATTTAGAATAAGTTAATTTAAGCAACTTAAACTTCGATGTTTAGTATTTTATCTGTAAAGTTGTGCTCAAATTATTTAGCGAATCCTGCTGGTAAATAATCCAATAAAAAAAAATTAAGTTTCTCAGCTTATAATATTTAAACGTGAAACTATAAGCTTTATAATTTATTTAGCTCTATTTTCTCCTGACATAATATCCAAAAATGGTTTACAAGCTTTCGATAACAAATAGAGAGTATTGAGAAATAACACAGAGCATTTAGTGAAGATCTTGAAGAATTTTGGAACAGTAAAAAAAAATACATTTGGAGATGGTATATTTGCATTTTCCCGTATTGTGCTATTATGTTGAAAATGTGTTTATTACATTCATCAAATAATTTAGAAAGAATTTTCTTTACAATGAATTTAACGAAAACCAAACAAAGAAATAAATTAAGCACTGAATCAATCAGATCTTTTCCATACAAAAATATAAATTAAAAATGATCGGTATTTTAGTTTTGACATTAAAACATTAAGAAATATTACTAATGAGTAAAGGCCGGATTATATGCAGTTTGCATAAATTTGCATATTTACATAATATATGCATTCTGTATATTATTTGCATATTTTGTAGTAATTCAGCATTTATTTGCATATTTTGTAGTAATTCAGCATTTTTGCATATTTTAAGTATCCGAGTTTTATTTATTTACTAAATCAAATTTATTATAGGCATTACTAAAAATATGTCGTGGATGTAACAAGCCAAGAAAAATTAAACCGCCCTCTTTAAATTAAAAATAACATTTTATTAAGCCCGTTACTTTTCCGATAAGCGTCTCCAAGAATTTATTAATACTCTTCCCATACATCCAGGTCGAAACATAATTCCAAGGAAAGCTAATACGTTAAAACTTATAAATAAATACAAAAATACATTTTACCAGAAAATTGGGAGTATATGTGCTTCTTTGCTATTCGGAGAAATTTATTCCCATATTTGAAAGTAATTTTATTTTAAACGTTATTTCACATTGGCTTTTTGAAGTGTAAACTTGTGAGTTATGATATATAAAAGTAAAAATGCCGAAAATAGCGACTGTGCCTGGATGGATTGCACCTTATTCAGAAAAAGTGTTTTGCGTAGCATGCTGATAGATTGTGAGTAAGTAAAATTTTAAGTTTATTTCCTCTTATTAATTAATTAATTAAGTTTTTAATTATGCCTTTATCTTTTACTAACATTTATTTTATAAGAAAACCAACCGATGATGTGATACTTTTTTTGTAGATTACGAGCGAGAGAAAGTTCCAAGTCGAACTACATATGAAAACTCCATCTCATCCTGCAAAACTAACAAAGATGAAATTGGCGAAGAAGAGTCAGCAATCATTACTGCAATATTTGCCATCAACAAGAACAATTTAATGAAGATTTGTGTCAAAGTTTGTGTAGGCAGATATTCCACTCCATAAATGAAACAATTTAAATGTTAAGTTATTTTTACAAAAGTACATCAGCAAATATAACATTCCCGACGAGAGCACGTTAAGAAAACAAATATATTCGCTGTATCTATGCAGAAACATTGAATAGCATTATAAAGGTTGTTGTAAACAATTATCTTTATATATAGTCCGTAGATGAAACTACTGATAGTGTGGGCCAATACATAGTTCATTTAATGATTGGTATTCTTAATGTATCAGTTCCAGCAAAATCTTATTTAATTTCATTCAAACAGTTGGAAAAGGCAAATAGTTTGACAATAACAAGGTTTATACAGCAAGAACTGACAACTTTCTTCTTACCGGAATCGATTCCAACAGAGAAAATTCTGTTGTTTTTGACGGATGCTGCATGGTGAAGGCAGCTTTCGACTTGAAAATCTAACACCCAAATTTAATTCACACAACTTGCTTGGCGGACCGAATAAATCGTGTTGCAGAAGAAGTCAGAAACCGTTTTCCCTTAGTAAATACTTAATTAGTAGTGTTAAAAAAGTATTTTTAAAGACCCCATTACGAGTTCAGTTCTACAAACAACATCTTTCCGGTGTTCCGCTTCCTCCTCAACCAGTAATCACACGATGGGGAACGTGGTTGGATGCTGCTATTTTTCCTGCAAATCATTATGAAGGAACTAAGACAATTATTATGGATCTTGATAGGGATGCACAATCTGTGATAAACGCCCAAAAGGTGTATTCGAGTAAAGAAATACCTCAACAGTTTGCGTTTGTTAAAGCCTATTACAGTTTTATTTCCACTTCTATATTGCTGTTGGAAAAACAATTTATGCCGCTAATCGAGAGCGTTGAAATAATAAACAAATTTGAAAAGTCATGTTTTGATGTTAAAGGAGGAGTGGGACAGTTCGTGTATGAAAAATTATTAAGTTTAATAGGAAAAATGAGGGTTTTAAAAAGCTAAAGGACATTGCTAAAATCTTCAGTAGAAAATATTGAGTTGACAATAGATGATATTTCTAATTTCAAATATGCTCCTATAACAAGCATCGACGTAGAACTAGAACGAACATTTTCTATATATAAATATTTGTTTTAAGACAAGCGTCACAATTTTTCTGTTGAAAACTTCGAGAAATATATGATTTTTTTCATAGTTCATTATGTTGTAAAATGTTCTAAATAAACTTGTAGTAAACATAAAAGAATATTTTTTTACAGTATTCCATTTTAGAACAATCCCGTATTTTTTTACCTGCATATTTTTCATACGGAAGTGCATATTTAGGCTAAAACATCTGCATGTTTATGCGCATATTTTCGGTTTTTTTTTGCATATAATCCGGCCTTTAGTAATCAGTAAATATATCACAAAGGAAGCGATAATAAAAAAAAAATGTGTTCTGCAGATACATATATTTACATGTTAATTATTATATTATATATTTTAAGTTTAAAAAAGGTATATAACCCCTTACCACAATTATTAATCGTATCCTAAATACGTATTTCGACAACTAAGTTGTCATCATCAGTAGGTAAAAAATACTAATTAAAAGTCGCACATGGGGCACAGTAAAGCAAGAGAAACGCTTACGCACAACTACTATACACCGCGTCCCCGTATACACAGTGTATACGGGGACGCACAGACACACAGTCTTCTTCAAACATTCTTATCAAACATCATATAGACATCATATTTTAACAAGAGGCACCGTCTCAATAGCAGTTTTACGTTAGTATAAGACGTAGATCCAAAATAAATGTATATAGTGTACATAAATATATTTAGATGAAAGTACATTTACTCATTTAACAAACAGTTACCGAAGATTTAAAAAGTTAAGGTACACAGCCTTACAACCTCTGCACGATGAAGCAACATCGGGGTCATGATTCTAGTAACTGACTTTGAAGCATCACCTCCAGAAGCTGGATACAACCAAAACATTGGTCTTTCACGAACCCGACGCCAACAGAAACCATCAATTCAGATACAAAACATATTCTCATTAGTTGAACCAGCTAAACACGGTAATTATAAAAAAACTCTTGATTAATAATTTCACCATGATAATTTTCATTATATCTATTCAGGTTATCTGACTGCATGGAATGTTTACCCCTTTCGTTCGTTTTAAAGCAGTTTAGTTAGAAACAATTACACTTTGGGCTCTAAAAAATCAGTCAACCCCTTTTCAACTAACTTTTCAGGCAAAGATATTTGAATGCTAGCATAGCCAAAGAGAATAGTTATCAAATATCTAATTAATTGATAATTGACAATGAAATTGTTTTGTCAGATTTCGACAATATATTGATGGAGTACTTACGGCAAAGCGTCTACATACGTATGTAAATACATGCCCATACCACATATATATGTACAATCGGCAGTTTATTCTTAGTCAGATTGAACCGTTAATAATTGGCCTGTAAATAATAATAAAGAACATTTTCGGTCGAGTGACGTAAGAGAAAATATAAATTAAGCGTAATAACAACCATCGCGGTCATAAACGTGAATAAATTAAATGTCGAAATACAAGAACTCTCGTTCGTAAAAATAATGGCAACAAAGAGAGAACTTCACCGTACGTTTCCTCGATTACTCCGTATTATATCGCTATCTCTCTTGCGAACACGAAGACATCTCGCTTAGTTTTATTATTACCTGTGTAAATTTAGCAATTGAATAACAAATTTTATTGTCCAATTATGTAATTCCGCCTTAATTTTATTTAAATGTATTCTCTTTTCAGTTTTGTTGTGCGTGCGTGTTTACATCTCAGCTTATGGAAGTTAATACGCGCTCATTCCTCCAGGAAAAAAGGAGAGCTATATCAGTGGCTCACACGTGTATGTATGTGTATAAGATATAGTTTGAAATGCGTTCGAAAGAAAAAAAAACTAAACGAGTTCAATTAATGTCTTATTGAGCAATGTAGAATAGTGAGCGATTTAAATAAAATTTAATATTAATGGCGTCATCTCGAAAAGCTACTTCTATGCAGAGCAATATTTTTAGTAACTAGATGATTATGTTGGTCAAGATTCATTAAAAGAAGTAGCGACTTAGGGGAAAAATATATAAAATCATAAAGCTTCACTGAAAGTACCTCACACATATTTATTAATTTTAGACTCGACTTAAAAATACTTGAAAGTGTGGCATTAATTTCGGAAATAATAATTCAATAAAATTAAACAGAAAATTATACGTAAATACCTGTCGAACATATAAATAATAAGAGAACAAGGCAATAAATAATTTCCTCAACTTAACCCTTAAACAGAAGCATCGGTCTGCGAGACCTTTGGTTCTACATAATGCTCCTGTGTGGCAGCACGGTTCGGGTTACGTCTCCCCGCTTCATAGTACCTCCTTAACAATCACTGTTCTACACCACCCATGTGTTTCTCCTCGGTTTGTGACTGTTTGTTGAGAGAAGAGTGTCGTTGATTGCAAACGTACAGGTCTCACTGACCGGGTGTTTCGTATTAGACATTTAATGCCAAGGTATGTAAGACCGCATGTTTCGTATTGTGTATCATTTTAGTAGATTTCAGTATGGATAACCCGTCAACAAGTAGTGGTAAATCCATGAGTAAATCATCACGATGGAGTGAGAGGGTATATTTTAATGATAAAAATTTTGAAAAAAAACTTACTGAGTGGATGTTGGGGAGCGATGACGAATTTGAGGAGGAAATTGATGACTCAGATGAGGATCCTGACTTTATTTTGCATGATGAAGATTTGGAACGAGATGAAGAAAAGGTGGATGGAAAGAATGGAAACGACAGTGATGATGACCACCTTGTTGATCTTTTGGAAGCCGAACAAGAAATTGCTGTGGACACCTCATATGATGTACAAAATGCAACTCCCCAGTTTTTCATTGGAAAAAAGAACAAAGTAGATTTCAAATTGCAAAAACAGGAGCCACCGACAAACAGGAGAACTCCAAGTCATAACGTAATGCGACAATTACCTGGACTGACTAGAAAAGCCTCTCAATTGGGAAACCCAAACATTAGAGAAATTTGGGAGCGTTTGTTTGATGAACAAATGATTGATGACATTGTCTCGTACACAAACGTGAAACTGCTGCAGGCTAGAAACAAACTCAAATCAACAACACATCCGTCAAACTACCGAAATACAGACTTAGTCGAGATATATGCCTTGATCGGTTTACTAATATATACATCAATCTTTAAATCCGGTCACGAAAATATGCTCTCTCTTTTTGCAAAAGACTTGACAGGAAGACCTATATTTAGAGCAACGATGTCCGTGAAACGTTTCGAAATACTGATAACCTGCCTACATTTTGATGATTCCACAACTCGTGAAGAGAGAAAAAAAGATAACCGTGCTGCTCCGATCTCCCAAATATTTGACTCCTTCATACGTAACTCACAAGAGATGTATATCCTCTCTGAAAACGTAACAGTGGATGAAATGCTCGTTGCCTTTAGAGGAAGATGCGGGTTTCGCATGTATATGCCGAAGAAACCCGCCAAATATGGGATAAAGATTCAATGCATGGCTGACTCACGCAGTTCATATCTTTTTAATGCCTACATTTACACTGGAAAGGACAGTGATGGCATTGGACTTTCTGAAGAAGAGAATAAACTTTTGAAACCAACTCAATCAGTTTTGCGCTTGTGCAAACCAATTGAAAAATCAAACAGGAATGTCACTGCAGACAACTGGTTTTCATCCTTAGAGCTGGTGGAAGAATTAAAAAAGAGATCACTAACATTTGTTGGTACTATGAAGAAAAATAAAAGTATTCTACCACCAGAGTTCAAGTCTGATAAATCGAGACCAGTTGGATCAGCCCTCTATGGGTTTGAAAATGATATTCCGGCAACACTCTTGTCATTTGTTCCCAAGAAGAATAAAGCAGTTGTACTTATCTCGTCTATGCACCATAATATTGAAACAGATCCCGATAAGAACAAACCAGAAATCATCTGCTATTATAATAAGACCAAAAGTGGTGTTGACCTTCATGACTTGAAGTGTGCTCTGTACTCGTCCAACAGGAGAACGAAGAGATGGCCATTAGTTGTTTTTTACTCCCTTCTTAACATAAGCTGCGTCAACAGTTTCATACTTTACTTGTGCTATCGTCAAAATCCAGAAATAAAACGATTACCTTTTATTAAAAGCCTGGCTTATTCTCTGGTGGAGCCACACCTCAGAAGACGCCTCAGTATTCCTAATCTTCCCCGAGATATTAGAGCATTGATACAGGAAGTATTACCGAAAGATGAAAATGCAGCTGCAGGACATTATGAAGTTCCAAGCGACAAGCTTGAGAAAAGGAAGACCTGCTCCAAGTGTCCATCTTCAAAGGACAGAAAAACTTCCTACAAATGTATAAAATGCAGTAATCCAATTTACCTGCAGTGCAGTAGAAAAGTGTGTATCACCTGTGTAGTACCAAATAAATAAAAATTGTTTTGTTCTTATTTAGTTTTCAATAAATTTGTGTTGTTAATCATAATTTTGTATCTTTTTGCGCAAAAGACTTTAAAACAAATATGTATTAGCATACATTCAAATATTTCAAGTTCGCAAAAATATAAGGTCTCCCAGACCGGATGTTTCCAATTATGTAGTACAGATCGATGTTTCTGTTTAAGGGTTAACTGCATCGAAAGTGCAAAGACGCCCTAATGTATCTCAGCGACAATTAGGTTTTCAATGAATATCATATATGTACATATATATATTAGGATGAATTTCTGATTTTCTTGGTCGTACTTATAAAATGAGATAAAAGTAATATTTTTTGGGAGTAGCGGCCGGGTAATTAAAACAATATTTAATTTGACGTTTCGGTAGTATATATAGTACCTTTTTCAAAAATTTACTTTTTGTGGTGTCAATATGTTGTGACGTATTTGTAACGCATTTCTAGGTAAAACTAAACTTTTGCTAAAAAGTTTTAGTTTTACTTAGAAATTGTAAAGTGTTTGGCAATTTAGTGCGCAGAACTTTTACTAGAGTTCATAAGGTTGTTGTGTGTATGTGCATCACGATTATTAACTTAAAGAATTCTTACTTTTGATGCGATTTTCTCCACATCCTCTTCTTCAAGGACGTAAACGTCGTCAGGTAACTTCGGGCACACAAAAGTAAGTGTAATATGTAAACTCCATTTAAGTATTGAGCGATGAATGTATATGTGTTTTCAATCCATAACCTCAAATATTTGCTTTAAAACTGTTACACTTTTTCGTAAGTAAATGTTCTTTACCGAGGGGCGACTTTGATACACACGTCGGGGCGAATTTGATCTACCACCATCCGCTAATGGTATCAAACTAGCCTCATCATTATTAACAATATAATTAATTAATCAATATCTAATTATAATATTTTATAATTATTCAAATGGTGCGAAAATATGCTTGGATCTCCAAATTATACTCAAGATCATTTAAATGAAGCAATTGAAAAGGTGGCTGGTGAAGCTGCAAGACATAAAATACCGTATGGAACAATTAATAATAGATATCACAGTCGACACGTAGAAAGGTTGATGGTCAATATATCTCTTCGCAATAAAAAGAAAGTTTTTTTAGCGGGTGCAGTGAAATATGCCGATAGGAGTTTTCCTCTTGATTTGATGGAAATACGAATGTTAGCAAAAAATTACTTAGGCAGAAAAGGATGGGTAGTAGAATTATTTTACAAATAATCTTCCTGAGCTTTAGGTCTTCTTGTACGACACAATGTCTTGTCGTAGCACATTGTGTCTTTCGTAACATTAATAAAGCTAGAGCAAGTGTGTCCAGACTATCCATAGAGGTGTACTTTGTTAACTTAAAGAATACACTAGAGGGAATTCCTCCCTCTAATTATTTTCAGTTATGATGAAACAAACGTTGGCGACGATCCTGGAGCAAAGCGACTAATTCATCGTATAGGAGTCAAATATCTAGAAAATATTGTAAATTACTTAAAGTTGTGTACTACAATTATGATATATGGATCAGCCAGCGGAACGCTTCTTTCACAGTACGCCATATATAAAAGTGAACATTTACATAACACCTGGAAGGCAGGAGACATTCATGGTGTTTTCTAAAATCATGCTGTTCGTTAATGTATCAATTTAATCGTACTGCTCACAGTCTTATGTTTGAAGGCTGGTTTTAGACTTCCTTTTTCCCTCATGATAGAAAACAAGAAGGCAGAAAAGTGTTATTAGGATACTCTGTAGCGTCATATTTTAACAATGATGTTTTAAGAATGCGTAAAGAAAATGATATATCTTTTGCTATCGACTTCGGGAATGCCCAAAGATCAATTTCCGTCATTGCTAAAACTCACTTTAGCAATGACGGGAAGATCAATTCACGTCATTGCTGAAACTCGCTTTGGACAAAATGGATAATGTAACTGTCCAAAGTAAGAACAAACCAAGCGATAACGAAGAGTTTGGTGTCAAGCGAAATTTAATAAATGGATTTTTTGGTACCGGCATTTATCCAGGAAATCGAAACCAAATATTAGATAAACTATCAGAAGTACAGCATGATCCAACATAAAAAATTAACGACACATTGACTCACTTACTTCGCGAGAAAAGGTATGGTCAAAGAACTGAGAGAGTGCGTCGACAAAAAACGAGAGTAAATGTTGTTCTGGAAGAAGCTCTGCTACAAGTCCAAATAGTAGCAGTTCCGAAGTTAATGGTAATAGCGAGATAGAAGTTGGTGATCAGGGAGCTGATGAAGTCATGGAAGAAATAGTTGAGGAAGCGGACTACCGTTATCTAGAACAAGAAATGATTCTTCCAAAAACATTTGTGCTCATAAAGTATGTGTTCAGGAAAAGAAACTCTACAATTTATAGATTCGTGTGAGAATAATTTTCAAAAGACGAACGGAATGTTGTTGGTCTAAAATCTACTGATGCAGAAATGCAAATTTTAAACTAATACAGAAGGATATCTCCACAATTCCAATTGCAGATGTTATTGCTGTTTTGCCAACTCTGAAGCAAGAAGACAACCAAACTTCTACATTTGGGGGTAAGATGGATGTGGTTGAATTGTACCTTTTTAAAACCTTTGTAATAATAATAAAATTATTTAAACACATGAGTTAGGTACTTTCTACAAAGTTATCGCCACCTCACATGCAAAAAATTATTAATAGACAAAATGGGGCATGTTTGACCCATCTGTAATACTTCATATAACTCATTTTCAGAACATGAATTTCTAGTGTAAATTTGATGGGGTGGTTTTTTTTTTGTTGCAATTAG
The DNA here is from genome assembly GCA_935421215.2 of Melolontha melolontha. Taxonomy (NCBI): domain Eukaryota; kingdom Metazoa; phylum Arthropoda; class Insecta; order Coleoptera; family Scarabaeidae; genus Melolontha; species Melolontha melolontha. Next base: position 124,437,453 of record OW285237.1, on the reverse strand, counting down.
TAACATTCTTTAAAAGTGATGGAATCAGTCTATTCTCTCAGAATTGTTGTTTACAATAAGTTTTTTTGTATATTTATAACAAATTTGAAAAAAAAATTACCAAGAAAAACTTTTTAAAATAATTAAAGTCGCTCCGCACCATTCTATGGTAACAATTAATCTATTCTGTTTTTAACCTTTCCTACATCCATTTTAGAATTGTCTGCCAAGTTTATCCACCTGATTTTTTCAAAGGATCCGGTACAATGATCTTCTGCATAATAACATTGGCCGGCAAAATATTACTTTCTATTCTGATGAAGCATGATTTTACTTGTCTAGTTCTGATAATTTGCAGAATTATAGAATTTTGTAATAGATAAATTTAGTGTTTAGGTGGTAATGTCAAGACGACGAATTATTGGGACAATATTTTTTTTAAAAAACAACTACCCCCAAATATATGAAACCATTATAGCCATTTAGTCATTTATAAATCAGTTGAATAACACGGAATTAACTAATAGTTTTTTCCAAGAGGATTTTGTTACACCACACACCCTACATACAAAAATGAATTCTTTACAGGAATTTTTCCCAGGCTGTTTTATAAGTGTAGTTCATGAGCAAGTAAATCGCCTGATTCGTCTCTGGTTTTAACTTTATTCACTTACTAAAAAAACGTAATAACCATAATTCCATAAACAGTTTGGCATGAACCATATACGGTACGCAATTGAACAGTCAATTGCAAATGTGCAATTTATAATGAGTCAGTGTTATTTAGTAATATGCCAATATTCTGAGCATTTTTTTAAATAATTTTCTTTGTACATAATTGTATTATTTGTAATATAAGTTCATTAAATTTGTTTCAATTTTGTATAAATTTCGCTTCTAATATCATTTTGTAATGATTTGTTAGCAATTCTGATCATATGTCATCTATATTTATATAAAATAAACCTAAACAGCGAATGACCAAATAAGCCAATCAAATATCAGGGTGGCCAAATTAAGTATTTTATTCAATAATTTATAGCCACCCAATATTTATGAAGCTGTTGCGTGTTTGGGCAAATGATAATTTTTTAATTAACAATATTTGCGCTCTTAAAAATTTATGGCGGAATTTTTGAAAATTTTTTCATTTTATTTGTTATTAAAATTACTGTTTTATACTATTATAAAGAGAAATTCTACAGTGTACTATAAATAAAAAAAAAGAAACAACATTTCATTTAAAAACTCTAATTTGTTGTGTTGATATCCACTCCTAAATGAGAGATAAATAAACATGAGAAAATTGTTATATTAGAAGGTCTTAACAGGGGTGGTAGAGCCAAGGACAGCAGAATAATAAGCCATTACTGGGAAATTTGGTAAATAAACAAGGTCAATAGAATTGTGCTAATAGCATTCTTTAAAAATTATAAACCTCTTTTTTCAGCACAAGTAATTAAAGAAGCATATCTGGATTAAAAAAATGAAAAATTTAAAAATGTTAATAATAACAAACAATACAAAATACGACATGGAGCAGAGTATGTACCTGAGCACCTACTAGTGAAAGGACCTGCAGAAATAACGTGCCATAACTAACAGTTAAGAACCAGAAGAAAAGAAAGGACAGAAAAAATTAATATTTTACAACATAATAAAATATGTACATGTTCAAATCGATTCGCACGCGCTCCAGAAGAAGATGGACGAAAGTTCATTGAAAGTTAAGTACCTGAAGTTTCTTCCAAGAACCTGCAAGAAGAATGAGTAGCTCAGTAACCGCTAGAGCCGGTTGCAGATCAGGATATAGAAGGAGGGTTGTTTAATTTACAAACTATAGTGACGTACTACTTGGAATGCTTCATTCAAGGAAAGAAAGGAGATATTTATAAATAACTTGATGCACTATACTCGAATAGTAACAGTGTATAATTTATAAAATTTCAAATCTATTTATCTTTGTTTAGAAAATTTACTATCAAAATAAGGTATTAATAACGAATTTTTGCACTACTCATAAACTGGTAATTTTAGGAACGTAGATTGGAGATCAATAAATTAAACAGAAAAGATTGTAAAATAGCAGCACTAAGTAATTGTATGTACCTATTATACATGTTTCGGTATCAATTAAAGCGCTTAATGTTTTATCTATGTTAATTTCGTAATTCGATGTCATATAGGATTATAAATCAGTAACTATTAATACTACAATAAAAAGAGGAAATATTTCGGCTGTGATTACCGTGACAGACTGAACCACACGAATTCCACGAAAACGTTCTCATGACTTTTTAATGTTTCACCGATGAATATGTACATTTTTCTTCATATATTTGGTTACGGAAAATAAAATAACATTAATACCACGGCTTTAAATGAAGTTTAATGTCATTCGCGTGATCGACCCGACGGTGGATTAACAATTGTTAAGCATTTCGAAAGCAATTAGTGCAGTTATTATGAATATTACAGATTATATACTTTTATATTTAATTCGAGAATTAATACATTTAGGTAAAAAGTGATAAATACGTTAACATAAATTTAAAATTAGAGAATATTGTTTAACTTAAATATTTCTGTATTCTGGCAAATGGTACTGACTTTTTTTTATTTCTTTATATAAATTTTGTCATAGGTGAAAGTAAATTTATGTCACTAATATTACAACTAGGAAAGATAAACATCAGCCTTGTTTTAAATAATAGGTTCTTTATATGATCTAGATAGATGATCTAGAATAGGAAGTGTGATTCCAGAAATACGGAGACCGTTCTGTTTCCGCTAAGCCTCTTTAGCAGGCGAGGCTATTTTGCTACAAATTTTGTTTAATACTTCAACCAAGTTAGTAATGAGCTAAATGACAGTGACACTTGAAAAATATACTTGAGTACTTTGAAACTATAAAGGTGTAAACTAATTATTTTCAAAAAGAAATCATGGAATTAAACACAGATCATTATCAAGTTATTATTTCTTCGAACTTTAGTCCTGTGTTAGGTTCTAAAGAATGCTTCAAAAGAAACCAGTTGCATATTTGGTAGCAGGTCATGTTCCTTAGCTACCGTAAGGCAATAGTATAATGAATTTAAACATGGTCGACTTTCTTCAAATGATACATTACGAGTTCCTAAATCAAAAAATGGCTGTTGTCAAAAAGGATATTGGTCTTGTTCAAGACACGATTGAAGCGGAACTGTTTTACTGTAAGAAGCACTCCAGCAACTCTATAGATTGGCGTAAGAGACAATTAATACTATCTTACACAAAGAAAGTGCGTAAACTTCGTCCCCCTTGCGTTCCCCGCAATTTCACCACAGTTCAGATCGCGTGAGATGGTGCAGATCTACAATAGATCGATTTTTCGCTGGAGTATATCATTTAGTGTACAACATCAACACAAGTGAAATGAAACTTGGGTATAGTGTTATGAATCTGAAAAAATTTAAAAAATCAGCTGTTTATGTCGACGGCAACATTATTTATTTATTTAGCGTATGGCATCTAAGCACATATGCAAATACAAAAAATATACACAAAATAAAAAGTGTGCAACAAAAATTATTCACAAACTGACATGTAAGAACGGCAATAGAAAGTTAATCGAGAAAAAAGTCGAAACAGAAAGATCGTTGTGCTTATTGGAATTAATGGATATGTGTCCTCTGTAATGCTAGAAGACCGCCCTGCTGTTAATGTGCAAGGCTACACCACAGTTTGCATCAAATGACCGAGAAAATTGTCTAAGAGAAAGGACGATCTAGCATCACGATCACGGGCGTGCTCACACTCCTGCTCACACGAATGACTAATGGTCAAAACAATGAAATAATGCGTTATTCACCGTATAGTTCAGACCTGGCACCTAATGATTTTTTTCGTCTGTTGGTGTGAGGGATAAGATATAGGATTTAAATCTTGCATTGGTTAAAGAAGCTGCTGATTTAAAAATAAAATAACCTAGCGCGGAAAGATTCGTTCCTCGAAAGCAAAAATTAATACATTATGGATACTTTGAAAAATTATAAATAAATGTGTAAAGAATATATATTACTTTATCAACTTCGAGAGAAAACCCTCGTATAAACAAAGATTATGGAGAATCACATATACAACTATTAGATACTTTTGTCAACATTACTGCCATTTCGTCAGTATAAGCACTTTACCCAATTATCTCTTATTAAAGTTTGCTACTGTGGGAAAGTCTACTGGTGAGGTGTGATTATTGCTCTGGTTAATACAATTTCATTCGAAATTATATATACTTCTGAATTTGCTACATTGATTCCATTAATTGATTTAATAGCCTGCAAATGTAGAATTCAGTTCACTTATTGTTATATATATTCCACGTGATGACGTTGAATTATTTCTTGAATCTTTTCCAATTTTTTTTTATGGATAAAACACTTTTATTCATTGGAGACTTCAACTTATCACACTTTCACGACAATACAAATCTTAATTTATGTCACCCGGAAGTTTCTTCTTTTTTGGATTTTTGTAACTTGCTACTACTGATGCAATATAATACAATCTTAAATACTGACGATCGACTTCTTCATCTTGTTTTTTTCTAACTTAAATTATAATCTTCGAATATCCCATGATGATTTGCCGTTGATTCCTGAAGATGCATGTCATCCGGCTTTATCGATTAATATGGAAATTGTATCATCTCCTGAGACAGTAAACTTTCCTATGTACGGGAGCAGTTCTTACAATTTCAAAAAGGCGAACTTTCATCAGCTTTATAATGATTTGCAGCAACTTGACTGGTCATTTTTGGATAATATTGATGACGTTAACTTCTCTCTAAACTGTTTCTATAAGATTTTAAATAACACCTTTGAGTCCTTTGTGCCTAGACGGCTTGCTCGTTCTTCATCTTACCCATCTTGTTTTATCTAGGGACTTAAGCGCCATTTTTAAAACGAAACAATATTACCGGGGTAAATGGAGATTAAATAAGAACCGCTTTTATCTTAGTGTGTACAAAAGAATGAGAAGCTTGACGAAGTTACAAATTTCTACTAGTTATAAAGAATATTTGAATGGCATAGAAACTTCTATCACAGAAAATCCTAAAGAAATTTGGTCTTTTGTACGTGCAAGGCAGGGTACTTCACGGATTCCTGGCAAATTACTTTACAATGGAACTTGGACTTATTCACCTCAAGACATCGTCGATTGTTTTGCATCACATTTCTCCGTAGCGTATCCGGATGCGGATATTGATACTGAACCTGATACTTTTACACTATTTGAGTCGCTTGCCACCTACCCTGTAACACAGGAAAGTATTGAAAGTATTATGTTTGCATTTTCAACCAAATTAACTGCTGGTGATGATCAAATTACAAGCTTTGTGGTTAGAGATTTTTGCTCCGTTCTTTCGCAGCCGCTTAAAAAAATAATTACACTTGCTGTCAGAATGTCAACTTTTCCTGATAGATGGAAACGTGCGCGCATAGTGCCCGTCTTCAAAAAGGGTAAGACTACGGATGTATGTAATTACAGGCCTATATCCATACTTTCAAATTTTGCCAAAATGTTTGAGCAAGTTATATATAATTCAATTTATCCTTTTCTTCGTTCCCATATATCACCTGTTCAACATGGTTTTATGACAGGACGCACGACTACTACTAATCTTGTGAGTTTTACCCAATACGTATGTGAGGAGTTGGATTGCCAGGGACAGGTTGACTTTACTTATACAGATTTCGCCAAGGCTTTTGATAAAATTAATCATAAATCAACTTCTTATATAGAAACTTAATTGTTTTGGCCTGAATGTTGCTTTTTGTAAGTTAATCAACTCTTACCTGTCCAATAGATATGGATATGTTTTCTATTATGGTTTTAAGGCATTGGAATTTGTTGCATGATCTGAAGTTCCACAAGGATCGAGTTTGGGTTCTTTGCTTTTTAATATATACATCAATAATTTGTTTCCATTAATGTCTTGTCAACTACTAGCCTATGCAGATAACATTAAGCTCTTTCATTGCATACATAATCAACGCGATGTAGACATGCTTCAGGATAACTTGAGTGTACTGGCCAATTGGTCTTTAAGGAATAAATTTGTTTTGAACGTTAACAAATGCTATGCTATGACTTTCCCTAGGAAGAACTTGTCCTCCGATTCAATTTACGATGTTACACTCACCAGCATGAGTGAAATTAAAGATCTTGGTGTGCCATTTGAGTCATCTTTATCGTTTAATAGTCACATTCAAAAAAGTTGTTCGTCTGCCTCAAGAATGTTAGGATTTACTATCAGAACTTGTAAATATTTCAATGATGTTGCGCTTCTGGAGTCTTTATATTTCGCTCTTGTTCTTCCTAAATTGGAATATGGGTCTGTCGTTTGGTTCCCTCATTATATATCGCAGCAACTTCCTATTGAGCGTCTACAGCGACGCTTTTTGAAATTCTTAATTTTCATAAATACTGGAGTGTACCCAGGCAGAAATATTTCCTACGATGTACTAAGGCTATGTTTTGGGTTCCAGATACTCACTGATCGCAGGATTGAAAAAAATTCCCGTTACTTATTTAAACTTGTCACCAATAGTATTGACTGCGCTGGGATATTAGCTGCTGTTCGATTTAATGTACTTTCAGTTAATACTCGCTATACGAGTACATTCAACTTGAGCACCCCGAGGACCAACTTACTAATGAAATCACCTGTTTACAATATGATACGGAATGCTGATGCAATCTACAACGATATATTTACTAGTGAAATCATTACATGAGTTTACGTATGTGTTCCTAAGTATTTCATGACTGTCACATAATTTATTAATTCACACTTTTCGTTTACGTCTGATGTCTATCTGTAAATTAACCTTTACCATATTTTTCTTTTTTTCTGTTTTTTTATATGTATGTATTTCACGGTTTTTGCCCTATTATTAGGTATGAACCTGTTGGGCAAATAAACAATTATTATTATTATTATCATGATTATTATTATTATTAGAAAAATAGTTCTCGCAAATTGCTTGCACTGCAATAAATAAAAATATCTTGGTTCTAAAATTTCTAGAGTCCTAACCGTGTAGGGAGCATAACTTCTGACTATGAGAATATCGACCTACCCTATAGGTAATGTATGTAAATCTAGGATAGCACTTCTTTTAACGCAGAGCATTTTCGATATTTGTTAATATTAAAAAGGTATACTGTCAGTTTGCCTTAGAATAATTATGAAGAAATATTTTTTTTTTTAAATCGCTTATATTTTTCAGAGCATGGGTATCATGATGAGATTATACCCGTGCTCTGAAAAATTACGCGGTTTGTAAAAAAATTTTTACACATTTGTAAAAAAAATCGGAAGAGATGAATTATCTACATTTTTGAATTACCGAATGACGGAAAATCTGTGTTACAACAAATTGGAAAAAGATTGCTCCCTAATGAATCAATCCTAATATACTACGTTTTTAGAGATTAAGACAGCGAAACCGATCACAGTGGATATATTGTATTCATAATCTTAGGTCAATAAGCGTTTAGCATCTTCTGCTAAACGCTTATCGAAATTAAGTAAACTGTATTGTAAAATATCCATTATTAACATTAATACAATATCTACATATGAATTCCTCTAACTTTGTCTTGGTGTACAAATCAGCAAACACCCATCCTTTTTTAACGACATAATATAATATATAATGAAACGGATATGCAAAATACATATCCGTAACTGTAAACAAGGACAAACACCTCGTATTTTTAGCATTTAATTCTGTTCAATACATATGTTTCAGCCATCTAGGCCTCATCGGTTGAATTAGTGAAGTAATGTATATACAAATTAATACAGATCTGTTAAAAAACGGATCTGTATCTGTATCTACATTTACGCTAAAATCGTCTCCAAGCCATAACCAGTTTCGTTCTATCAGGCGACACCAATTTAATCAGTGACATCTGACGGAAGAAAGCGACTAGGCCAGAAATCATTCATTATATAACAACGGCGTAATACGTGCAAAACGTATTGATAAATATCCCTTTTTTGTATATTTACCGCCATCTGGCGCGTGTTAATCGACAGCACCAATAAACGTATTTTTCCGCTTATTTGTAATAGCCTTGCTATTCGAGCGGAAGATCGCCTTTTCTGGCCTAGTCGCTTTCTTCCGTCAGATGTCACTGATTAAATTGGTGTCGCCTAATAGAACGAAACTGGTTATGGCTTGGAGACGATTTTAGCGTAAATGTAGATACAGATACAGATCCGTTTTTTAACAGATCTGTATTAATTTGTATATACATTGCTTTACTAGTTCAACCGATGAGGCCTAGATGGCTGAAACATATGTATTGAACAGAAGTAAATGCTAAAAATACGAGGTGTTTGTCCTTGTTTACAGTTACGGATATGTATTTTGCATATCCGTTTCATTATATAACAACGGCGTAATACGTGCAAAACGTATTGATAAATATCCCTTTTTTGTATATTTACCGCCATCTGGCGCGTGTTAATGGACAGCACCAATATACGTATTTTTCCGCTTATTTGTAATAGCCTTGCTATTCGAGCGGAAGATCGCCTTTTCTGGCCTAGTCGCTTTCTTCCGTCAGATGTCACTGATTAAATTGGTGTCGCCTGATAGAACGAAACTGGTTATGGCTTGGAGACGATTTTAGCGTAAATGTAGATACAGATACAGATCCGTTTTTTAACAGATCTGTATTAATTTGTATATACATTGCTTCACTAGTTCAACCGATGAGGCCTAGATGGCTGAAACATATGTATTGAACAGAAGTAAATGCTAAAAATACGAGGTGTTTGTCCTTGTTTACAGTTACGGATATGTATTTTGCATATCCGTTTCATTATATAACAACGGCGTAATACGTGCAAAACGTATTGATAAATATCCCTTTTTTGTATAATATAATATAATTAAATAAATAATAAATTTACTTTGCATTATCCACTTCTGCCTTCCAGATCATACTGTAACATTGTTTGCTCTTGAGTTGAGTTCTAATCAAACAAATTCAAGTTAGTAATTCTTGTGCCTTACAAGTGTAAATATAAATGCCTTTAAGGTACCCGAAAGGAATTCTTGAGATAAATAGTAAAGTGCATAGGTTCGTCTAGAACAAGTGGTTACGCTTAGACTTTGTTGTTTACATGTTGAGAAATACTTCAATAAGGTGGTCAGAATGATATACACAATTAGGCTTTTTATTCATGGTTGGCAAATTAGAATCTGACCTGGAAACCTTATAATGATCGGATCAGACAGATGCCGTCTAATTTATAGGCTCAAGCTCTGACTTGTTAGATTTACTGCTTCACTTTTTGAAGGAGCTTAACACGTTTTATGGATTCAAGCATGTGTGCATACCTTACGTATGAAAAAACAATTATAACGTGTTTGGCGTGTATTTTACTGTTTTTTTTTCATTTTCATTGAACGCATTTGAGAACTTGTGACAAAATGTGAAAATGGCAATAGCAAGGCAATATAAAAACACAAATGATTTATTTAACAAATTCGAACGAACATTACGAGGGCAGATTGATATATACGGTCTCCGAAAAGACGTAATAATGACACCAGTCTCAAAATAAACTAAATTTATTGTACCACCAATGCACATACTTATTTTTCCGCATAACCGCAATATAGAGCAACAAATTTCTCCAAGCGCTGAATCCATTTCTTCATTTCGTCCATGAAAAAGTTTTATTCTCCACTGTCGATCCAATTGTAGACAGCAGCCTGAACTTAAGTGTCTGATGAAAAGTCGTGTTGGAAGAAAAAAAATCATTCTGTCCGACCTTACTCCACGTATACGATTCTTTAGTGATCGTAAAGTTTGGAGTATCTTATTGAATTAATCGTTGATTTCTTCGGCAGATATTTGGTATTATGCCCTATTTACATACCACCTTTGCATCCCAGAAAATGGTGAATATGACTTTCTGTGCTTGTGGAACTCTTTTGAATTTTCGTACACGTGGAGGATCAGGACAACAATATCCATTGACTGCTGCTTGTTTTCGGGATCAAGTTTGGGATTGTTAAGTTATTTTATCAAACTACCCTCATGAACATCGTAGTTCTATACATTGAATGTATTTCGACCAATAAAAGTGCGTGTAGGCCACGCCGATGACGCTTAACTTTATGGGTATGCGTGTTGTGGTTTTGGGGCGTGGAAAAAATGACCTAGGCCTTTTTAGTTCGACTTTGTTGAGATATATTTTCGATGCGGTGGATGTGAAGGTTTCAGACAGTTAGATATTGTGAGATATTGTATTAAGTTTCGAACAAAAGCACCCTTTAGGTGGATTTATCTGTCCTACCTGTTGCTCGTTAATATTTGGCCAGATTTCGTTGATATACCGCCCCCAGTGTTCGAATTCACCCTTGTCTTTGCCCGTGTACATCTACATGCTAGTTAGTATTGGAACTAGGATAGAACTAAGGATTGAGCTGGTTTGGGTAATCAGAACTTCGAGCATTACCGATATTACGATGTGGGAACCTGTCCACCTATTCTGTTTACACCTGTTTAGCCACTGTCGAGCACAGGTGCGACGTTAGCCATACAGGTCAGCTGAGTTCTGATTTTGATTAGTATTTCGAGTTTTTGAAAGACATAAATCTAGCTCGCGTTTGTATTTTATAGTTTATTCATATATTTTAATATTTTGCAGTTTATATTTTATTTATAAGTTTTCCAGTCAAGTTAACTAGTTTGCGTTCACATTTGTTCTTGTAAATTGTATATCTACATTGGCGGAGATCTCCGATAATATTTATTTCCCTTCAGAACTGTTAAATTTTTAATATACCTCATTTCTTTCATATACGGATCCGTTCCTATTTTTATAACCTTATATTTGTTGATATTTTGGGGAAAATTATGAAGTAAATTTGTCCAAACATATGTCCCTGACAACTGTGAATTATATGTACAAAAAATATTTATATGCTGTAACACAAAAACCTAAAAGTATTCGTTATTAATGAAATTACATTCATTGTACAGGATCAACATGCTATACTTAAGGGGGTAATTAATGTATTTCATTGGATAGTTGCAGTTGTGCATTGATATTTTCAACATTACTATGGTTGTCATATGTACATATGCAAAAATGGACAAGGGAAATAATGTTAATTAAAATTTACAAGTCATTCATTAAACTGCAGAAGAAAGACAAAACACTAAGTGAGATAACAGATTGCTGAAATATATCGTTAACAATAAAGTACATAATAAAAAAGTATACTTTAACAGAAATAATAGAAAAATAAACGTCATACAAGATCTCTTATAATATTAAGTATCCGGAATATTAATTACTATACAAACAATACGAATAACTCCTTCCATAAGTGCCTCTAAGATAGTGGAAAGGACTATTCAAAAAATTTTCGTTTCTGAGATATTTGGAAAATATTATGAAAACTAGGATTCGGAGAAGAAAAGAAGTATATATTAATGCGCGAATTGAAACAGTTAAGACTCTGAAATATAATGATATTTAGTGATTAAAGTAAATATAATACATTTAATTCAGGAAATATGGAGATAGACCAACAAAGCATTGAAATTAGAAAACTTTCCACAGTAAGTGTGAACCGTTATCGTCGACTAGAATTAGTAATTTTTTCGATTTATTTAGAAATACTACGAGTTTACTTGAAGATGAACACAAAAAAGTACAACCTGGAAAGCACTGGATATTCCAGAGGGATTAAGATCCTTGATATACATACATACGCAGTCAATTGTTGCATGCTCTGACAAGTTCAACATAGGTTGAAACTTATTCAAACCACACACTTTATTAGATGCTCCAATGCTGTGGCAATGTAAAGAGTTTGTGTTATGTGAAGTGTTATATGAACTGAATATTGATCAATGCTTGGAAGAAATTACTTTTGACGTAGAAGATGATTGCCAGCATAGTGCGCCCGAAGATCCAGTAAGAAAATATCAGTATTCATCACTTTGTCCGTGCTGAGAAGAATGTTAATAATTTCTGGAAGATACTCGAGCCCGATAGGCATATAAATTTTTTCAAGATAAATTACATTGATGCATCAGCAATACGTACCATCCCGCACCAATATAGAAATAGAACGACACGTTCAGTCAGTCAAAAAGAAAATAGTGGCTGTTTTCCGTGGCCGACAATTTTGTAACAACCGGACTGAAGATACTAGAATATCCACCCTACAGTTCAGGTCTTCTTCCATACGACCTTCTGCTGTTTTTTGTTTTGCAGTTTTCTCTTGTAAAGTGCACTATATTTTATAATGTGACAAAGCAATTACTTTTACAGATGTGTGAAGTTAGAAACAGGAACAGGGAAGTATGCCGTAATAAAGAATTGTTAGCAAACAAACGTCTTATCAGAAAATCTGACGAAAATTCAAGGACACTTTATCGAAGAACTTGTACATTCGATACCACGATGCTCGAAGGCAGTTTTTAAATCACAAGAAAGTGCAACTAAAATTACATTTCCACAAATTTGGAGTACAATTTGCATAACGACAAATAAATAAAAAGTGTTTATTTAATTGACTGCACGAGATTTTTAATATTACGTAAATTAGTACCCACGAACTGAAATGTTAAGGCTTAATCATATATGATGTGAATATTTCAAAAATGATTACTAAAATAATTTAATTTCCGATACTTACGACATGTCCGTTGGTGAAATATGCTTTGTCGAAGGCCTAAAAATAACTTTATTTTTCTATGTTCTAAATTTATTCAAGCTTTAAATAAAAAGAAATACATTATTTATAGCACTTCAGTAGCAGTAGGTCTGCAGAAATTAAAACTAAAGATGAAGCAGTCCTTCACAATAGTTTATTCACAAAACGAGCATAGGAAAACAAACAAATCGCAGGGAGTCAAGTTTATTGGGTTTAAACTGTATTATTTATATATTTTGACAACGCAAACTTTAGAATAAACTAATACTTACATGTGGTACTTTCGTAGAATATACTTCGTTTGATATGAAAATTAACAAAACACTTAAACATGATTATTAATGATGCTTCCATTACCATCACCAAGAATATTTGTTGGGCTACTGACGAACTTCGATGACGACACATCAACACAACTACAAAACATTTGAAGTGTGAATACAATTAATTTCAAATAGTTTACGTTTATAATTAATTTTAGAAAATAATGTATTTACATTGAAAGCGCCTACACAGTTTCCGAAAACTATTTTTTCCGGTACTCGTTGAAATGTATGCACGGATATGAAAATGTAGGGAAGGAACTATTGCAAGAAATATTTATGCTGTCATCTGAGCTTTATTTGTGTTTCTAAGTTAATTTGAAAGTAGGAAGTTTTACGTTTCTCTATTTTTTATAAATATCACTACCTTATGAATATAAAATCTACATATTGTCGGAAGTTATTATATATACATATAATCAGTGCTGAAGTTAGAACAATGTGTCTATACGTATAATTTTTACACGCCAAATAATTTTTAATAATAGTAAACTGTAAAAAATGTTTGCAAAAATTATCGAGTTTACTAAAAATAAACCTGGATTATATTCAGATTTATTACTCCTGTTTTTATCGAAATTCTTTTATTAATGTAGATAACTTAAATCCTGTGTATTCTCTTTCATATTCAATCAATTTAGGCAAATATTTTTTATCAAAAAAGTAAATCTCCAATAAACGATAAAATCTGCAGATATTATTTAGTAAGCAAGTAAATTCAATTTACGCTATAGATAGGGTATTATAAAAGCTAAACAAGTAAATCTACCAATTAATATACACCTTAGAAAATCGTGGTATTAAATTTTATTCATTGGTTAAATGTGAACCACTGTTCAAATAAGTATAAACTTATTTTTAAAAGTTTATATTTTGTGTATGTTTGATAACATAAATTTTGATAATGCCGGAATTATCGGTTTGTATTTTACAAATATAAACAAAAAGAAATAGAAAAGAATTAGGATCTTTTTGTATTTTTTCATTTTATTTAGTGGCTCCATCGTTTATCGAAAAGCTAAACTATTTAGCTACATAGTTATTTAGAGTTATTCTACAAATACTTATTTTATACTTGCATGAATTTTTTATAATACCAGATTTCAATTTATTCGTTGAATAAATTTATTCGCCAAATTGTTATTCAGAGATTTATTCGCTGTTTATAATACCGACCCTAAAATTAAAAAATTACTTGTCATATGTAACCCTGGTAGCATTTGCTTATACATGTAACAGTCTTAAACAATAGAGCTACATTATCTTCCTCTTTAACAGTACCAAAGTAACATAATTAAATGGTCACATCCACATATAATAATAATAATAATAATAATATTTATTAAATTGCCCAAAAGGTCACCCCAATACAGACAACATAAACAAAAAATAGATACAGTAAATATGTGAAAAAATTAATAACATAATAAGTATAATTTAGAAAAAGAAGCAATCTAGCGTAATACAAAAGAAAAGGAAAGAAGAAAGAACACTGAACGAAAAAACAAACTAGCGAAAAATGTCTATAGAAAATTGAAAATATTAAAATGCTTGGCAGAATGCACCATGGGAGCCCTCAGCAATATATTCTTTCTAGCCATTGGAAGTTAAAGCGCTTCAGTGACTCTTGAACTTGGACGAGGTACTCGAAAATTCACTTCTGCCAGTAAATCAGCTGAGTCTATGAAGTTTATGAAGTTTGAACTAATTAGATGCCGTTTTGCTTCTAGCGAATCAACTCCATGACGATTCAAGAGCAACTCATTGTCCAAACCACAAGGAGGCACCCTCCTCGTAGTTTGAAACGCACCGTTCCATTAACTTTAAAATACTTCAGAAACTTGCGCTGTATGGATTCAATTGCATTAATATAGCAATCATATATTGGATATCGCAGACAACGGCATATTCTAATTTGCTAACGACCAGCGCCGCATAAAAAAGTTACTTGAGACTTCACACCAGATTTTTAATAATATTTTATATTATTAAACATACCTTTGTATTATGAAGCTATGTTGTCAAAGTCCTTACACGTACGGATAATAAAACAGCATTTGTCGATGTTTAAATTTAATTTGTTTGAAGAGCACCAATTTGTGACAAGATCCAGGTTCTCTTGAAGAAAGGCAGCATCCTGAACACCACTAATCCGATGAAAAAGTTTAAAATCGTCCGCATAAGACAAAATATGACAAATAATAGAGGTTATTAAACCATTAACAAAGATGTTAAATAATAATACGTATTAAATTAAATGGTTATACTTACTAGCGGGTAGACTGTTAATGCTTGGACAGAATTACAATTATATGATTGTATATGGGAAGTTATGATACTGTTTCTCTTATACGAGGGTTATTTTTTTTCAAGTTTTCTTAGACTCTCAATAGATACTCTGTTACAACGATGACGTGACGCTTGCACAGTATTGTTTAGTAATCTATCTGCTAGTGTCTTCTAACCGGATCGGCCATTGTATGTGTGCACGTTGGTTTATCACGGCTATTGTAATCGAAGCTCTCGTACGAGATTTGTAATATGATCTGCTTTCTCCAAGCTGAAAGCAACAATGTGGCAGAAATTCGTCGAAGATTGTCTATTATCTATTGAAAAAGAACATTATGAGTGATAGTTCAGTGCGCAAATGGTGTAGGATTTTTTGAGAAGAATGATCTGATATACCCATCATGAAGGAGGTCGTAAAAGGAAGTTCGTAGCAACAGACGACATTGTCAATGAAGTGAACAACGTGAATCGAGATTGTCTGCTGATTTTACTAAAATTCGTCGGTTAGCTCTTTATGACATTGTTACAGTACAACTCGACTACCACTAATTTTGTGTACTGTGGGTTCGCGAACAGCACCGCTACAGTAAGGGAGGGGAAGCTTTTTTGGAAAGATTGTAACGGGACACGAAAAGTGAATTCAAACAAACCCTGTCCAACAGAAAGCTTATGGCTACTGTGTTTAGTCACTGTAGAGGAATTTTTCTGGTAGAGTTTATGGAAGCTGGGACCACAATTACAGCAACGACATACTGTGAAACCCTTACAAGTCTACGAAAACCAATACAAGAACAAAAGGAGAGGCACGTTCTCACCAGGAATTGTACTTCTTCATGTTAATGCACTCCTTCGTACACTACAACCGGCGCCCTACAGTCCGAACTTAGCCCCAATTTGTCCATTGTCCATTTGTTCGTCAGAATGAAAGTGTGGTTGCGAAAGCAGAAGTTCAGTACTAATGAGGAACTGAAAACCTGTTTGCAATATTTGCTAGTAATCCACGGCGCGACATGGTATGAGGAGAGTGCACAGAAATTGATTTCCCATTACATAAATATTGCATAAATGCCTTAATGTCGGGAGCGACTACATTGAGAAACAGCACAGATATATGTGTACTTCTGTATATATTAAAATTTTTCTCATTGGCCTTTTTCAGCTTACGGGAACTTCAAAATATAACTCTTGTATGTACATACTTTGCTGTTGAATAAAATTTGAACTTTTTATATAAGTAAATTTAGCAGACAGTTCCGGTACTAGGTAAAAAGAAAATTTAATGAAAGTCATTATTTTATTTATGGAGAAGCATAGAAAATTCTTTTCGACAAGTATTGATTTCTAAAATATCCGTTCAAGTAAATTTCGACAAAACATTTAATTATCGTGATAGGATTTTACTGTTTCCAAAGTTAAAGACATAAATAAACAATAATAAACATAAGGAACAATCAACTCGTCATGCAGCTGAAATTAGACATCAGCCACGGAGAAATTTAAATAATAGGTAAGGGACTTATCGTGACTCCGATTCCAAAATAAATTCATCGGGCAACGTTCCGTACGTAAAACATAAGTTTTAAGTCATGCAAAGCCATGATTATGCCTCTTTATATGCGCCTGCCCCTCCTACGCAATCTTTTCATTTATTTGTGTATATAGTGTATAGTATTTAGGAGATACAAAATTTTGATACATAATCTCAGTAGGTCACGCCATTTCGTCTGATCGTAAATGGGAATTATTGTGTGATTTCGTACTCGATTGCTTTCTTTCTTTCTTACTCTAACTAGATAGATTGCTTATTGAGCTTAAGTTATGTGCCGACCTTCCTATAATTTCACGTGAACTAAGCATTAAAAATTTCTGGAGAAATATTTGGCACAAATTTAATATTATCTGAAGTTAATATTTATGGACTATTGGCACGAAATTGGTACTGTTTAATAATTGCTGCAATAATGATATCCAACTACATCAATTTTTAGTTTTTATAATTAATTTATCAATGGCGTTACACGAACCCTTTTGAAGTATGTTTAATTGTCAATTTGCCTCCATTGTTTCTTGTTCCCTTCGTATATCATGCTTACAATTCATTGCCCTTCGCAAGTGAATTTTAATGTGTCCAATAATGCAGCAATTACACTAGTATACAAAGATTTTGTTACAGGAGCAGTTCTCGCTGGTTCTTATGTAATTTTACTGGCTGAAACTATATAATTTTTTTTTGTAATTTTATGTTCTACTCCAAAATTAGCATATGTTGCGTTTTATATTCCATTCTTTAAATTTCTAATTTTCCAAGCCAGTTTAAAACAATGATTCTTTAACCATACATTTTTATTCATCCAATAGAGTAATAGCCTGAACAAATTATATTTCGGAGACTAACCGGATAACTTTTAATGAGTAATTGTGGGATGTTACGTATACTTAGCAATTACGCCTTTTTATTTTTTTACTGTCGTTTGTGAAGTACATATATACACTCTATTATTATCCGTTTCACACTTTGACACACTTTTAACATTAAAATGCCACGCAAATATCTGAATATTCCTGATAATTTTTGTTACGTGTGTAGTGAAGTGACCTTTCAAGCCTCGAAAACGTAATATAACCCCAAAAAGTTATGAACTTGTACTTCGGGTGTAAAGTTGTAGATCAAGATCAGGTCTAGGCTCCACATATATGTTGCTTAGTATGTTTCCCAACTCACTGGCAGGCTGAATGTAAACCGTATTTACTCCTGCTTTTAAGAATTTTATGAATTTCTCATTAATTCAGAAAAAAGTCTACCGCCGCCTTTTCACATCAAATTTGGATTTGTGAAAAACATCGTCAAGACGACGAACAAAGTTGGTCAAGGTTTTTATTATTTAAAAAACAAATTTCCCAGAGTAAACCAAGCTAAACTAATAAAGGGAATATTTATGAGGCCACAAATCAGGAAACTAATGAAAAATGGAAATTTCGTCAATATCTTAGTTAAAAGAGGGCAGTCCTTGAAAACTGTGGCAAAAAACTTCCTAGGAAATCAAATCAACTGGCTGTTTATAGTTAGCGCAGCTGGTTGACGAACTGCTGCAAAATTACAAAGATCTAAGAGCCACTACGCCCTTAAAGTTTAATTTTCTTTGTTACCATCTGATTTTTCTTTCCAGATATACTTGGTGATGTGAGCGATGAACATGGCGAGATTTTACCAACGTATCTGCAAGATTTAGTCTTGCTACAAGGAAAAATGGAAAGAAAGCATGCTTGCAGATCATTGTTTGAGCCCTAAACGAGACTAGCCCGCAATGAAATAAGGCCAAAGTCAAATAAGAATATGTTTTGTAAACATACGTTATTCCTTAAGAAGTTAAAGAGTGAGTGAGTGAGTGAGTGAGTGAGTGAGTGAGTGAGTGAGTGAGTGAGTGAGTGAGTGAGTGAGGCAATTTTTACATTTCTTCTGCTTCCACTAGCCGCTGGGAAATCCTTAAACACAGCAATGCATGAAGTAAAAGACTCAACAACGCCTTGGAGTGCTCATTATACTGCAGTGAAAGTGTTGCCTGGAAATTTCGATGGCATTGTTGCTGCAATTGCAGAATTATGTGATCAATAAGAAAATTTAGACACCAGAGGAGCTGCACAGAACCTTATGCTTGCCGTGTCTAATTTCACATTTCTTTGCTATCATTTCTTTTGGAATGATGTACTAAGTGCGCTTAGATTGTATTGCAAAGTAAAAGCTTGAGTGTTGAGTTGGCCACCGATGCAGGTCTGACGCTGAGAGCTGAACTTCAAAGGGATATGTTGGAACGTCTTGACCGATTCAGTATTGAACTTCATTGTTTGAGGTTGCGCAGACAAATATTTTGCTTTTGGCCACCAATGAAGAGTTGAAATTAGCTGTATCAAAATTTACTTGCTTTTATGATGAGGTATCAGAAATAGGACTTCTCTTAGAGATACCAAGGTTGAGTAGACATTTAAAAGCGGCAAATGTTACAGTTTCTAATTGTGTAACTGTCATAATACTGTAACTTAATTGTTAATGACTCATTTGTATTCATTAAAAATCATACTTTACGTTTATCGGATTTTTAATAATTTTAAAGGTTTTCATTTTTGGAGTGACACCTCACTAGCCGCCCCGGGTGCCACCCACATGAGCTACGCCGCTGCTTATTTTGAAAATCAAAATTAAAATTTTAACCTGAAAGATATTCCAAGTGACTTCGGGTGTTGCATTCGGCAAAAGTGAGAAGCAGTTTTTAATAGAAATCCAGATTTAATAACATTGCGGCAATTGTATATGTGGACAATACCTCAAAATCTAACTACTAAATACGCTGAAATAAAAGAATATTTCCAGTATGCACTTATCACCAGTTACAATGTAGAAAGGACGTTTACTATCTACAAGGATGTGTTTCATTCAAATAGAACACATTTTACTGAAGAGAACCTTGAGAAAGTATTGCTAGTTAATATTAATATTCCTCCTTTACCCAACTTGAACTACAAAATGAACAAACAAAAATATATTTCGTATTTTATAGATCACCACGCATTTGTTTTCTAATTATATAAATAAAATTAAAAACTTTAAAAATACAAATTTTCAGTAGTACGCCCGTGGGCGCTGAGTCATCGGCTTCTCGTATTCAGTCCCTAATAATAACTTAGAAATAGACATTTTCCGAAACAGAACAATGTTAACAAATTTATAACCGCGGATTCAAACCATAGTTTCCAACAAAGGATGGCATCGTTTAATTTTCTTATCCATCGTTTGTTAAGTTTTCCGCTTACAAAAAAAAGACATTTATGAAAAAGAACTAACTTTAATAAATAACATCACAGTATACAATGATATCAACTTGAAAATAGTAACTTGCCTAATTAAGAAACAAGCCTGAAAAAAACTAATTCATGATACCACGAAATTACTACATCAAGGTGGTTTGTTTGTTTACTGGATCTCTCAGCTTCTAAAAATTTGAACGTTATCCTCAAAAATCATTCTCTTCAAATCGCGTTTAAATCATCCAACATTAAAATAATTTTTAGGTAACACCAAGGACAAAATTGAGGTAGGACAAAAGTTCTGTATCTATGAAATAAATTGTAACGATTGTAAGAAAAAATATAGCGGACAAACTAAACGTTCAATTTCAACTCGTTACAAGGAACATAATTCGGATTTTAGATTTAATAGACTCGAAAAATCCAGCCTTGCCCAACATATTTCGGCCACAGGCCACTCTATGCCTCCATATAATCTTAAATTAATTAAAACAGTAAATAATTATAGAGAAGTAAATCGCTACGACAGTATTTATATACATAGAAAGAAGAGTAATTTAATGAATTCTGACAATGACCAATTCCTCAATCCAGTTTGTATGTTTTATCGTGACTGTAGTAATTATTTTTACGCTTCATGTTTTTTCAAGCCAATTTAAGTAATATATAAGGGCTGTTTTAATGTTAGAAATTCAGTGTTATCCCACTGGTGATTTGCTGAAGAACAGATCTTGAAAGGTTGTATCTATGTTGAACACTATTTTTCTCCTTCAGATGGTTCTATTGAAGATCGCAACTTAGTTGCCGAAACACGTATTTATTTTCTTGTTTCCTTCTGTTTAAGAAAATATGTATTTATTTGAAATTCCTGGATATCCGAAGACATTTAGGAATTAGCAATGGAATTTAGTACGATTGACATACCAGGACAATATTGATAGTTACTGAAAATTAGAACATTTTACCTATATAAATACTATAAATACTTAAAACATAGTCATCAATTTTGCGAAGTTGTACCGATTAAGTCTGCAATTACTACTGTATCTGGTAAATACTGATTTTGCTAGAGTGTTAATGAATGAAAGTCGAGTCACTCTTGGTACTTGGCACTTTTTGTTTAATTGATTTCTCTTGCAACTTCACCTTCCGTTCTGGTAAAATTATTTATTCACAATGGACTTATTAATAAGAGACATTAGTGTGTTTTCTAAGGAGAAGCAAGATATATTTGAAGAGATTAGAAGACCCTATACAATAAACTATCGACCGAATTATATGATGGAATTAGACGGCACATAATTTTATTCATGTTTCCGTTTAACAAAAGAAACGATGATGATTTTACTTGAACAAATAGAGGAGCATTTACAAACAGTGTAAAATCAAATGTTTGCCTTGATATTATCTATGATTATATTGTATAATTTCGGCAATAGATCGGTGACTCTAATGAATACATTATTTTTACTCTCAGATTTTATACCACAGATAGCTTCTTCCAAATAGCCGTAGATTTCAGTCGTGTGTATATCTGAACAGCTTTCTATATCATAGAAAGGGTGTCAATAGTATCCTAGCAACAAGAATTGTTTAAATCTACAGAAAATGAACGTGACCCCCAAGGGAATAAAAATATAAAAATGGGTTTTATAGGATGCTAAATTTCAGAGGGGGATGTTAAGATTATATTCATATTAGAATACAATCTCTGGGTGAATGTACATGTATTTTTCAATACATTTATCACCAATAACATAATTTTTTTATTTGCACAGGAAGAGATTAGGAGACTTCTTTCGTAATAGGAAAGACTTTTTTCTATAAATGTATAGGTTGTGGATAACCACAAAGTAAAAGCAATGGATATTTTTGCTCGTTGGCCTGCTCATAATGCCACAATTTTCAATAACTCTATAGAAAGGTGAAGTTGGAGACAAACAATTTTCCCAATTCAATTTTGTTAGGTGACAGTTCTAACTCATTACAAAATTATTTAGTACCACCAGTTTTAAATTCACAAATACAGACAAAATATAAATTTTCTCACATGAAGACTCCAAATATTGTAGAACTAATGGTGATTAATTTCAAGAATTAGAGTAAAACTGGAAACAATAAATGATATAATTTTTGCAACTGTCCCATCCACAATATTGCTAGAGATGAAGCTAATGATGAAATTAGGGTTGATAGCAGGAGGTGGCCATAATTACTACCGCCAAGCTCTTGTTGCTGATTACTTTGCAAGGTAAATATTATTAATGTTTCATAAAAGGTTTCGAAGTTCAAATACGTATAAATACTGCATTTCCTTGTAGGCTAGAATAAACAGATAACCAAAGTTTCATTGGGCAGATATTATTTACATATTTCATTATGTATGTTGATATATGTTGAATGTGCCCTAGAAGAAAGATATCAATGACTCTGGGGAAACATACGACGGTTTTTCGGGCTAGATTATTTGCAGTCGCAGCTTGTGTCGTGGAAATTCGGAAAGTCGGCAGCCCAAACAAACAAATTTGGCTGATTGTCAGGCAGTTATTAAAGCTATTATGAATCCATCTACCGGGGCTAAACTAGTGAAACATTGTAAACAGATCCCAATGGCCTGGCACAAGAAAATTATGTGAAAATTATGGGACATGTGGGAGATTAAAGGCAATGAGAACTAGTCAAGGATTGTTCTAAGAGGAACTTCATAGGATCAGAACCTGTATGTGGATCGCCAAGTATTCCGCTACAAGGGAGATCTGGTTATGGTTAGGAAGAAAACAGAAAGAAATAGGGCTAACGTGATGTCAACTCCATACTAAGACACTACTAGAGGAGTTAAACGCTAGGCTTTTAGCCAGCCTAATTCATAGTAATCAAAAAGAAGTTAAAACTATTACCGGCTTAATAACCAGACATTGTCTTGTCTTTTATGGAAGCATCTGTACAGCATGGGATTGGTTAGCGCGCCCTAGTATAGGATATGTGAAAAACATGAGAAAACTAGGCTACATGGAGTATGCACTTGTAAGCAACTGAAAGGACTCAGAGAGAAACATTTCAGCAAAAATCTAGTGGATCCTTGGCGAGAGGAACCTTCGAAAGACAGATATTTTCTCTAAAACTATCGAATATATAAAAATGAATACTTTCAGAAACAATTATCACTGGTCAACATTTTCATTTTTTTCTTTAGAAACTATGTCTAATTTTCGTTTCTGTTATAGTTCTAACAATAGTAATAACAAGCCAATTTATTCTGGCACGTTAGATTTTGGATTTTGAAAAGTCAATAATATAATATCAATTAGGTATGTACATTATAAGGAGCTGTATAGTATCGCCCTGTTTAAAATGTTTTTCTTGTTACTTTTTTTTATACCGTTCTTCGGAAATTTCCGACATCAATGTCCAACAAGCATTCTTCACTTGAAACACCTTGGTACTAGCAAGGCTTCCGAATGAGGTACTGGACGAGTAGCAGAAGGCAAACTAACATAACTAATATTTTTTTATCTTTCTTGGAAAACCAGAAAGATTTCGTGCAGCAAAAGTAGCAATCAGTCGAATGGTTCGTTTATTCACGCCAAATCATAAGTCTTGCAAATGGCGTAGCGCTTTTCTTACCGTTTGACCAGCCCCTCAAAGTAACAGCACAGCGTGTGCAGCAAATTATGGGGGCCTATAGCTTGTCTTGATGTGAAAATATAACTTTTCTATTAAAGATGTTATATTATGTGATATTCCGCTTATACTGGTGTGTGGTGAATTCTCTAAATCATAATAGAAACTGTTTTGATTATTTATACACGTACGCGACATTATGAAATAAAGAGACTTTCAATTACCACAAACCGACTTACTTTGAATCGAAATAGCCTTGTGTAGCTCTTTATAACGTGTGTAAACGAGGTAAGAAAACGACACTGCTGCGAGTACGCGTCCCCGCCGCTTTACTTCTCCGATATGTTTATTGAATGTATAGTGTAGCATTTGATTGGATAAGCATAGGTCAGCATTAGGATAGGTCAAATGTAGGTGTGGTATACACATACGTATGATTGGATAAGCAATGATATTGTTACGCATACAAATTCATTCTCCTGCCTATTGCTTATATTAGTGCAAGTTTTCTCTATTTGTTCTTTTTAAACCCTCGTAGCTATATCAAATTAACTATTTTCGTCTAATGATATTTAATTTGCTTAATTCTCTATTTATCGATCTGTATAGACCCTTCAAACTTCGATATTTTCAACCTATTTCATTCGTTCAATTTATCTTGGAAGCCTATGTACATTAGCAAATCGGCCATCTTCTTAAAAATTCCCTATCTGACTTACTCGCAAGAGATTCATTTCTATCTCGTTATCTGTCTCACCGATAATCAAACTAATTATGTAGGAATTTTTGCTATGAAATATAGATCATCTAGACGCATCTTCTTCTGTTAAATATTGCCCTTTTGTATTTATTTCTTGTTCAATTTAATACCACCGCATATTGCGCCATCTCCTTTTCGTTGTTCGTCCTCTGCCACAGAAATCCCACTTGCCGACTTTTATTAGTAACTTCCTTCTCTGGACATTGTTATTGCTTAACATTTTAAGTTTGGATGGACACATATTGCGATTTGAAATCATCTTCGAGATTTTGAAAACTAGATTCTCTTCATTCTTTTACTTCCGTCAACTACGATGACGTGTATCCGGCATTTTGCTACTGTATCGTTACGGCAGCCATTGAGGCTTAAGCTTATTAAGCGCTGTGTCGTGTTTGTGTCACTTGTGATGTGAAACGAAATCTCTGCGGTAAGGTTATTGTTATCCTCTTAATATTTTTACCATATCGCCTTTTGAACCTTCAGGATTCTTTTAAACGTTTTATTTAACGTAGATTTCTCTGTATTTCTGAGAATAAATTGGATATCTATTGGGTGGCGAAAGACGTCTCACCTGAGATTTTATCCTGTGAGTTGGGGCATATCTTGCTGTTCGAAATACTTTGACGCAGTTCTGGAACTTCCCTGTGCCGTCCGCAACCTGTTAATTAGGGGCACATATATTTTGCGAGACCTTTTGGACTAGGAGAAAAGGACGCGGTTCGTCCATATTGAATTCCCCAAAATGGCGTCGCAGTGAAGTCTGCTCGTGATATAGAGGATAGATTTGCCTTAGTAAGCGAGAATTGAATTTGGAAGGAACGTATACTGTTTATGTAACCAAGATAAAAGTAGGTGATGTCGTTTAATTTCTTGCAGACCATAAGTTATTAGAAGATCATTTAAATAACGTTTAGTGTTTAGAAATTCTAAATTTAAATTATAACCAAGCTGTTTCTTACTTATTAAGACAAACACTTTGTGTGATAGTTTTGCCTATTTACTCAGTTCATTTAGAAGGGATTTCTCCCTATTTCAAGTTAGTTTTACAGTAACATTCGAGTTTGATTTAATTATAAACCCGTTTATAGTCTTAAATATCCCCGGGTACTAGTACAGAAACATATTATTAGCTCCGGATGACCGACACCTTCACTGTCTGTCACCTGTTTTGATTTTGTGTCATAATCGAGGCCAGATCCTTCAGATCGGACCCTTATTGTCTGTTTCGATACCTTAAAATCAAAGAACTATTCTGTAATTTTACCATACATATTTTGTTATAAACTGTACAGAATCTAGATTACGTATTCGAAATTGGTATTCTAAATATTTACTTTTGTTAATTAATTTCCTTCAGACATTTAATAATATTTTAAATTTTGCACACCTGTTATACAGGGGGTACTCCAAAAGTTCCATCTGGTTGTTTTGGTTTTTCAAGTTCTGTAAATTAACTACCTTTTATTTTATTTGTAAACAAGGCATAACTTTGTTTATTTTTATAAGGTAACCTTCCGTATTTCTTGGAATTTTGCAAAACTAGTATCTTTCGCGTTGACGTCTTTTGAGACTTCTTTTGATAACTCGATCGTAGATTCAAGTTATTGTTATCCTGACGGGACAATTTTGGATTAACCCCTCTCGCCTCTCGATACATATATACAGGGGGAGACTGTTTTTTTTTTTTTTTGGTCTCTGTTTATTTATATAAATTTCGTCTGGCTTACGCTTTTATTCAAGGTTTAAGGCTTCACCTTACTTTGGATTTTACTGAATTTACCTGTCAATTAATTTAACGTTATCTAAACCTTTTGAATGTTTACGTTCTGTCTGTGACTAGCTTAAATTTGAAACTTTGTATCGGCAATTTTGTGAGTGTTTAAAACTTCTGGTGTCTAGTAATAAAATTGTAAGTTTTGTTGAATTTGACTTTTATCTCAACCCTTCCCACTAGTTTTTTGGTCTGACAAAGTTTCTTGCTCTGCAACGAGTGATAAGGGGCTGACCCTCTGGTGTTTGTTGGAGCTACCAGGTCCCGCCTGCTCCCGTTATAGCTGTTTCTCTGCAGGTGGATAATAACGGTGGCGTCCATATTCCAACTCGCGGCGTGAACCCGCGACGTTCTCCGAAACAAGAGAGAGTTAGCCGGCAGAGTCCTTCCTGGGGACATTGATTATCAGGTAGGTTCGAACCAGAGTGGTCCAGCGAGCGAACGCACTTTATCACTCGCCACACTTTAATTTTACGCCGCGTTGGCGGCAATATGTCAGGAGTAGGTGTGGTATACACATACGTATGATTGGATAAGCAAGCATACGTCAGGATTGGATAAGCTATAATATGTCAGGAGTAGGTGTGACATCCACATATGTTTTGCATATGTGTATATGCAACATATTTCAAAGATAAGAGGTCTTGCACCACAGATAATAATATTTGCATGAAAAAAACCACATCTGTCCAGAAACGTGCATATATCGATATTTCACTGTCGTTACAGATCATCAGTACACGATATTCTGACCTAGACATGATTTTATTATTATACTTTCGTGTATATGTACGAATTATATTGAATTTAATTGGAGTGAGAAATAGCAATTATTCAAATCTCCTCTCACATGCAATTGTCGCTAAACTTGTTGCGTTGATTCTACAATTTGACAAGATTACTCCTGCCGAAGAACGTAGACCCAAACACGTCGCGACGTCAGCTATCCAACTGTACGGATAATTAACATTTGTATGAAAAAAAACACATCCGTCCAGAAACGTGCATATATCGATATTTCACTGTCGTTACAGATCATCAGTACACGATATTCTGACCTAGACATGATTTTATTATTATACTTTCGTGTATATGTACGAATTATATTGAATTTAATTGTAGTGAGAAATAGCAATTATTCAAATCTCCTCTCACATGCAATTGTCGCTAAACTTGTTGCTTACTCCTGCCGAAGAACGGAGACGCAAACACGTCGCGACGTCAGCTATCCAACTGTACGGAAAAATCATGTCTAGGTCAGAATATCGTGTACTGATGATCTGTAACGACAGTGAAATATCGATATATGCACGTTTCTGGACGGATGTGGTTTTTTTCATACAAATGTTAATTATCCGTACAGTTGGATAGCTGACGTCGCGACGTGTTTGCGTCTACGTTCTTTGGCAGGAGTAATCTTGTCAAATTGTAGAATCAACGCAATAAGTTTAGCGACAATTGCATGTGAGAGGAGATTTGAATAATTGCTATTTCTCACTCCAATTAAATTCAATATAATTCGTACATATACACGAAAGTATAATAATAAAATCATGTCTAGGTCAGAATATCGTGTACTGATGATCTGTAATGACAGTGAAATATCGATATATGCACGTTTCTGGACGGATGTGGTTTTTTTCATACAAATGTTAATTATCTGTACAGTTGGATAGCTGACGTCGCGACGTGTTTGCGTCTACGTTCTTCGGCAGGAGTAATCTTGTCAAATTGTAGAATCAACGCAACAAGTTTAGCGACAATTGCATGTGAGAGGAGATTTGAATAATTGCTATTTCTCACTCCAATTAAATTCAATATAATTCGTACATATACACGAAAGTATAATAATAAAATCATGTCTAGGTCAGAATATCGTGTACTGATGATCTGTAATGACAGTGAAATATCGATATATGCACGTTTCTGGACGGATGTGGTTTTTTCATACAAATGTTAATTATCTGTACAGTTGGATAGCTGACGTCGCGACGTGTTTGCGTCTACGTTCTTCGGCAGGAGTAATCTTGTCAAATTGTAGAATCAACGCAACAAGTTTAGCGACAATTGCATGTGAGAGGAGATTTGAATAATTGCGATTTCTCACTCCAATTAAATTCACAGATAATAATGATAAAAATGCACAAATGCTATACAATAAAAAATAATAAAAATATTCAGAGAAAGCAATCGCATAATTCCACCAAAACGAAAGAAAAATATGTGTATTTATAAATAGCACAAACCTGTAATTGCATACATAATTAAATTCCGGTGATGTACAAATGCTACATCAATGAAAATATAAACAAATAAAAAGAATTAAAACTATGCTAACGTAGCTAGATAAAATGCTGCACTTGAAGAGAAAATTAAAAATATTCTGAGAAAACGGACGCATAATTCCATCAAGGAAAGGAAAGAATTCTGTGTACCTATTAGTAAATTGTATAAATCTGTAATATGGTTTTCAGGTGAAAAAGTACTGACGCACAACCGCTACATCGAAAAAAATAAAAAGTTTGCTAACGTAACAAAATAAAGGCGAAATTCTATAGTATTATAAAGAATAAACATACGAGTTAAATAATTTTTTTTCTAGTTGTGTACACTTCGCCACTATAAACGATGTTCTACGTATAATTACTCTGCACATCTATCGCCGACGTATCTGATCAAACTGGCCACAGACACGCCTGGCGCCTGGTGCTATAACCGTCCCTTTTCTCTTATCTAGAGGGTGGGGTATCGTTTACCCCTTCACCATTCTCTCACCCCAGTTTCATACGGTATACCCACATGGCCAGATAACTATCAATTCTTAATTTGATTGGTTCCAGAACAAAAATTGGCATGGTTTAAGTGCTCTGAGGTAGGAAACATGTAAGGACATGTTCAAACATGTCTACTCAATGTTCGATAGTATAATATTTTTCGTGATACCTTTCTTATATAAAAATAACTTTTAAATTTTGAAAAATTTAAGGCGTTATTTAAAAAAAATATATTCAAGCAAATTTTAAATCAGATTTAGAATCAGCGTGACAAAAGGCATAAACTACAGGTATTTTTGTGTAAGAAAACCAAACTGTGTTGGGCAGCGTTATTAGATTTCGTTGTGTATTATGTACATAAACATAAATCATGCTCCTCAAACAAAATTTAATTTAGCATATAATAATGACGTCAGAATCACGCACTAGAAGTTAAGTATATCAATACTAAACAACGTTGCCACTTTATGCGATTGCATTATCCATTAGATACTTATCTACCGGATAAGAAAGTACAACTTTTGTATACTACTTTGTTATGCCGTCATTATGGTAAATATTAGTTTTGAGAGATCAAAATTGTCAGTCGTAGTGTAAAGACGTTTCGAATTTATTATGGACAAATATTCGATAAACCAACAAGCTTTAATTTTTTATTAAATTAAAATTTTATTAAAACAGTTTATACAAATAAATCATCAATTTCTGTAACGATGAGAAAGTTACGTGTACTTTTTGGGAGAAATAACGTACCAACAAAACGCATTATGTATCGTGTTGTGAATGATTTCGAAGAAAAAGGGTCTGTAACTGATAGGTTCAAGCGTGGGCCACAGCGTATTGCAAGATTGCCCGAGAACGCTGTTGCTTTTCAAGAAAGTATTCAAAACAATCCATCAATCTTAATTCAATACCGTGCTCAGGAACACGGTTTACCAAGAACAACTTTGGCCACAATTATGCACAAGGATTTGAAATTGTTTCCATTTAAGATTCAATTAACACAACGGTTTCGTCCACAAGATCATTTACGCCGCCGTACAAATACCATTAGGATGCTACAGCTCGCCTTTGATAGCATTAATTTTCATGAAAAACACATAATGAGTGACGAGGCGCATTTTTATTTGAATAGATATGTGAATAAACAGAATAGTCGATTCTGGGGAACGCAAAACCCACAAATTGTTCATGAGTCATCTTTACATCCAATAAAAGTGAGAGTCTGGTGTGCAGTTTGGTCAAAAGAAATCATTGGACCTTACTTTTCTGAAAAAGAAATGGCTTAACGATAACTTACTGGCGAACGATATCGTGACATGATTGAAAACATTTTGACGCCAGAACTGCCTACTTTGGGCTTAATTAACATAGCGTTCCAGCAAGACGGTGCCAGATCGCATACAGGCAGAATTACAATGGATTTACTGCGAGACCTCTTTCCACTACAAGTTATTTCAAAAAATTGTGATTTTTGAATGACCTCGACGGTGGCCGGATTTGACTGTTTCGGATTTTATTTTTTGTAGGGATATCTGAAGAAGAGCAAGGTTTATGCAAACAAGCCAGAAACTCATGAGCAACTCAAACAAAATATTCGTGATAAAATTAATGAAATACCGGTTGAAATATGTCAAAACGTAATGAAAAATGTGCTCAAAAAATCTGCATTCCATACATAATTGCTAACATTTAATAAATCATTTATCAACATTAGATGCATTTTCTTTCATTTAGCCAAAAGTTCTGATCAAACAAAGTAGTATACCTTCCCGGCGAACAACATGTATATTTTAAGAATTGCTTTCAGCGACTATATCGATAAGCGAAGAAACAGCTTAGAAAATTATAAAAAATATTATACTCTAGAATAATAATACAATATTTGTATTTAGCTTCTTTTGGTTTAATAACAGGTTGTTCACTGAATGGTGACGGACATAAACATGTAAATGAAATTATTAAATATTGGTATTCCATTCAAAAGTGTATGCAGATTTTCTTGAAAATGTATATACAGCAGAGACTTAATAATCCGGAGAGCGATAATCGCAATATTTTGGTAGTCCGAATTGACACCAAGGTTAAATTATGTACCTTATAATCTGAACTGCATGATTCGATAATCCGGATTTGCGATCGTTACGTAGCATGGTCATCAGTTCTATCGATTCTAACTTGTCCGAACGTGTTTCGGAACGCAAACGCATAATTTATCTCATTCATATTTTGATTATTTGACGGCCGGACTTGTTTTAATTTAGTGTGTAGTGCAGAATGGCAAAACGTAAGCATCTTACTTTGACTATAAAACAAAAGTTTGAAATATTAGACAAACTAAAAGATGGCGTTAGTTGTAAATCACTTGCCCTGCAGCACGGCGTCGGAACGTCTACCATTTCCGATATAAGAAAAAATGAGGATATAATAAGGAGGTAAGATTAGTTTATTTTGGAATAAGCCTTTTAATGATGAGACTTACTTATCAATAATTTATATTTATTGGAATTTGCCATTCTGGGCCAGGCTGTCGTAAAACCTTACGTTAAGCAGAATATCCGGAGATGGAAACAGAATTGTATTCCTGGTTTTCTCAACAACGAAGCAAACATATTCCTATTTCGTATGAAATACTAGGAGCAAAAGCTCGACAACTTTACCAAAATATTTATAGAAATGATAACTTTGTTACAAGCAGAGGCTTCTTAATTTTAAAAATATACATGGCCTCAGGCATCTTAAAATATGCGGAGAGAAATTATCAAATGATGAATCTGCTGTAGCTCCCTTTATTGCCAAACTAAGGCAAGTAATAGAAGCTCACGATCTTCTTCCTTGCCAAATCTATAATGCTGACGAGTTCGGCCTCTTTTGGAATTTATTGCTTGAGAAAACATTGGTTCGCAGCAACGAAACAACGGCGTCCGGCAGAAAATCAAGCAAAGAACGAATCACGTTTCAAACTTTCACAAATGGTGATGGTTCCCAAAAACTTCGGCTTCTTGATATTGGTAAAGCAAATTATGCAAGGGCATTCAAGAACAAAACTTTACCTGTGGAATACGTCACTACTGGTAATGTATGGATGACTCTGCTCTTTCTAAGGATTGGTTCCACAATTCGTTTTGCAAACAAGTGAAGTCATTTTTAAAAAAAAACCAACATCTTCCTGAAAAAGCCTTACTGTTGATTGACAATGCACCATGTCACTGCTCCGAAGAGGAATTGATTAGTAATGATGGAAAAATATTCACTTTGTTTTTATCACCAAACTGTACAGCTTTGATACAACCGATGGATCAAAATGCTATCATATTAACAAAGTTAAATTACAAAAAAGGCCTTTTAGTGCATATTCTTTCAATACTCGAAGACGGAGATGATGTCGGTAAATATATTAAGCGTATTAATCTTTTGGATGCAGTTTCTTTACTCCACAATTCATGGCAGAAAGTGACTACTAACTCTTAGGAAAAGTGTTGACACAAACTTTTATCAGGCAATTTACCCAATTATGACCCAGATGATCTGATTCCTATAAGCTTATTACAAAGGACATTGCAGCAAATAGGGCAAGGCTACCAAGAAATTTCAAACATGCTGACACAAATTGAAGGCGAGATTCATACAAATGATGAAATGAATGAATGGGTGGAAAATGTAGAAAATATCATAGAGGATGTCGATCCTGAGATTGAGGTGATAGATGATGGGACCGACGATGAAGAAGTAGATATCCAGCCAAAAAAAGCAAGCAGTGAATGCAATAAAATATTTTACATTGGGATTGCAATGGGCTGATGAAAATAATATTGGCATTGGAAATATTCTTGCACTAAAAAATATGCAAGAGAAAGTTGTATTTAAACATGCTTCAATTATTGCACTTCAAAAAAAAGTAAAATTTCGGACTAGTTTAAATAATCTACATATGTAAAATGTACATATTGCTATGGATTTTTAATTAAAAATAATTTATTTAAAAATGTAAATATTTTGTTAAAACCAGACTGTATGTATATTGAAAATGTTATTTAAATGTGCGAAGATAAAAACTGGTTTATCCGAGGTCGATTTGATGTGAAAGTTGAAGTAATTCGAGGTGACCAAAATTATAGCTTGAACTAGAAGGTTGTTTTGAGAAATATAATTAAATATATTTAATTTATTCGGTTAATTATTTGATAAGTGATTTATTGTTGTATTAGAGAGTTGTAGAGTTAAATTCTCGTATGCTATTTGATGATTAATATAGAATAAGCACCTTCTTGTCAGTCTCCCGTAATTTTGTAAGTAGATATATTTTTTATGATATTATAAAACATAAGTTTGAAAATTATAAGAATATTTCTATTGTATCCAAGCTTGTTAATTAAGAGATTTATTAGATTATTAGAAATATAAATAATAAAGCTTACTATTAAAATTTCTATGTTAAAATTATAGTAATTATAATTTGTTCGAGAGGATTCAAGGTTTTTTTGTACATGTTTATTGCGCATGTGTAAATTTTGTACGTGTATCAGATTTGATTATACAGTGTGGTTCTCTGGGGAGAAATTAATATTGAACTTTATTATTTTTAGATAAGTTTGATCGGAATCATTAAGAGGAAGTTTTCCATTCATTTAGCTGTCAATTTTACAGTGAATGTTTTTACCTCATGTATTTTTGTATAATACAGTATCTTTATATTTAGTAAAGATAGATTTTTTTTCTTTTTTATTTTTGTATTAAATATTCAGTTTAAATTTTATTCTGTTTCATTTATTGTTAAAACTCCAATATTGCTTAGTAACTTATATAATTTAAGTAAATAAATTTTTGTGAACATTTCACTGGCGCCTAAAATAATTCACGGACACGACTTTCCTAAGTGGAACCCGAGAAGTTAGAAGTCTCACATTTGAAAATTCACCGGCTGAGAAACCTAGTTGGGAAAACTAGTTGTGGATGGTGGTGTGCTAAATCTTCAAACCACTATTCATAGCAATATGTAATATCTAGGTTTATCTATTATTCTTATATTCTTACATACATTATACAAACATAATGTATTTTTTGAAGATTTTGAGAATAAAGTGGATTTGTCTTAACCGTTTTTCAAAATTTATTTGTACGAGTATAAAAATGTAAGATGCGATGGTCCGGATTTTTTATTAATCCGGATTAGCCCTGGCTTTAATTGATCCGGATTATCGAGTCTCTACTGTATTAAAATAAATGACAACATTTTTACCTTCCGTATCTATTATCAATGTATGTAAATCTAAGCAAAAGAATAGTTCTTGTTGTGAATGTTTTACACTGGTCATCATATTCTAGGTAATTAAAAAAGAACTCTTATTCAAAGAATATTAACGAAATTTTATGCCACCCAGGAATTTATCCCGCACAATAGAAAACAGTTACACGTTACAAAAGAAATAATTATACACCTTTAATTATTGTTCGTATGATATCGTCATGGAATTCGCCTTGTTGTTATGCGCGCGATAGTTTATTTATCAAATTGACCGGACAACAATTTAACAATATATATAATTTTCCCATTAATAAGAGGAAATTGACTTTTTTCTCTTCACGATTTGTCTCTCTTGCACACAGTTGCGACTCTCCGCCAATACGTCCATTCCATTCAATATACAAAAAGAAATAGAAAAAGAACGTAATTCGAAAATGTATAATTTTTCTAAACTTAATAAAAGATCGCATTAAACACTGGTTTTAAAACATTCCCGGTAATTATAATTCTAATACCAATTTAAAAAAAAAACTGGTTCCACTGGGTATGTACACATATACATACATAAATACATACATATACAAACGTGCATACACAAGAACATGTATCTTAAAATAATGCCGGAGTTACTTAATCTGATAAATGTAAGAGTGGCAATGAACGGACCCCAGCCATGGTGAGAGAAATGCAGTCTTAAAAATAATTCGACTGTTTGAACACGACTGGAAACATACTAAAAAGAAAAGTGTGTACCTATCATACAATATCTGTCTTTCTCTTTTCGATGTCAGCCTCTGTTGTCCAATTAAAAATTTTTAATAGTTCAAGCAATGTAGGTTTTAATGTGTTTTATTACTAGTAGAAAGATCTAGTCTTTCTAGTATCTATCCGTACATACGTAGACATACACGTACCTACATACGTGTATGGATATTCATAAAGCGTAAATTAATCCTGAAGTATTTGGGTTATACATATACATAAATTTTAATTTCGGTTCGTGTATACTTACATCGCTGAAGTACTAGAGTAGTGCTGTCTGATTATTGAAATTTCGTCATGCCCGTTTTTAATACCATACATTCAAATATACAATTATATATGTTAAAACAAATGCATTCCTTACTAGAATGCCTCGATTTTTTTTTGTTGCAAAATTATAGATCCTTATTAATTATTATAAAAGCGCCACAAATATGAGTTAACGCTAACATAAAAAATATTATATATGAGAATTTTTCTTCTTCTTCTTCTGATTCTTCAGGTTTGGCTTTCAATAAGTCAAGACACTCGAGTATAATGCTTTTTGAATCATCCCCAATAGATCTCTCAATTCACTTTGTTCGTAGTTTGTCCTGTATAAGAACCACTGTTTCGAAATGCTTCTGTCTGACTCCCTTCAGTTCCTAAGAAGTATATATATATATATATATATATATATATATATATATATATATATATATATATATATCACATGAAAGCTAGTTTCCTTTTGTTTTTCATATCCCCTACACCAGGGCTCGCTAACCAAGCCCATGGTGTATAGATACTCCATAAAGGACACTGTCCAGTCATGAAGCTGGCGCTAGTTTTAATCCAGATAGGCCTAATTTCTTTTTCCTTAAATTCTTTTGATTTCTTGCATTTTCTTAATGGTAGCAGTCTACATTAACAAAATTTTTTTTTAAGAAATACGGTTTAGCCCAAAGTCTTCCTACGGGGTATCCTTTCATAAGGACGATGAGCAGATGAGTAATAGTATTAGGCATAGTCTAAACAATATTTTATTCAAAACACAACTTTACATACAAAAGCAGTTAAACAGAATAATTAATAAACTAAAAAGTAAAGATATCAAAATATTACATTGTATGGTACCAAATGAAACAGTCAATATGGAGAGAAACGTTGCATTTAGAGCAATTTGTAGAAACTTTCTTGTGGCAATACCGACATTTGGTTCGTTGCCCTTGAGAAGCTATATATTGGTCGATACGATCATAGCGGCATCTGAGGTTCTCTAATTGCGACGGACCTGTTCTTTGCTTAGGTGCCTGTTTGGCATGTTTTTGTAAGACAGTCGTTGCAGTATTTCGCCAGAATGCGAGTTGATCTAGTTTTCCTCCTTCTTTGCAGTTGCCAGTTGTTTTGAATACACCTGTCAATAATTTGGAATACAAGACACCAATACCACTTCTTCCCTCTTATTCTTATACGATAATATTTTGATCACCTCTATCCACCCTCCCATTATATCTAGAAAATAAAGCTGGCTGAATAATGTAAATCTAACGTTTTTCTTTTTCGAAGTAGCGTGCTCCTTACTTTATACGTAAGACATTTTCAGCATTTGAAGCAAAGCTGACGATGTTATTGTCATTCCAGTGTGCAGCAACAATTCGGTTGTCAGGTGTACATCAGTATTCATAATTGCTTCGGTCCTTCTTTTTCATCATCTTTTTGTTAATCATTCCAGAAAATCCAACTCTATTTTCACGAATTGCCACAGTACCTGTAAAACCAACTTTAGCAAGTTTATCCAACAATGATACAGTGGTGAAAAAATTGTCGATAACCAACTGGTAGCAAAACTTTCCACGTGAAAGAACGTTTGTATATTCTAAAACTACCGACGGACCTAATCACAGGTCCTTATATTCGTCTCTTATTTTACTACTTGATCCCTGGTAGGGTTCAAACCACATTGACTTTCCTTTATCAGTAGTACCAACCCATAACTTGGATCTGTACCTAATCGGTCTGCCCCTTATAAATTGTTTACAAGGGTGCCTACCGAAATAGAGCACCACAGCTTTATCGATGCTGTCATATTCTGAATGAGATGCACTTACTAAAAACTTTCATTTATGATAGTGAACAGCGGTCTCATTTTAGCAAATTTGTCTGACTGGTTGAGTACTTCATCATTACAGCAATGAAAATGTGCTATTATGTACTTGAAGCGGTCTCGAAAAATAGTATTAGAAACTAATGCGTTGTGGGTATCTGTACTGTTTTGCCAGTACATACGCCTGCGAGGTCGACAATTGTACCCACTTAGTAACAAGAAAGCAAGAAAAATCCTGCCGAGTCACTATAAGTACAATGTAAGAATTTTTATCACATCTTCATTCACGAACAATCTGAATAAATCGAAAGGTGAATGCTACCGATTTTCGGTTTTATCTATCTTCTTGTCTCTTTCTTTCAACTTTCAACATTTGTTTTTTATAAAGTTATTTTCGCTTTTGCAACATAGCCAATGTGATGTTGAATTCGGGATCACTATCTTCGCTAACACTTCCAACACTGCCTGTGTCTTCATTTGTTATTTTATCGCTTTGCAGGTTTTCGATTTTATCAGAACGTGTTTTTGTAGAAATTTCAGCTGTTGACGAAAGCTGAGAACCGGAGCGATTGAAGATATGAATGATAGACTAATAATAATAATTCATTTTTCAAGCACAAAGACATCCATAAATACACCAGAGAAGTAAAAGCAGAAAAGAAATGTCAATAGTTGACTATGTACTTATAAATAGAGGATTCAGAATACAGTAATCGTTACCTAATAGTGGCAAAAACCCGACTTAACATAGAAAAATAAGAAAACCCAATACCAACAGAGCGGTCTAGGAAATCAAACGAAGTTACCAGAACATACAAATTGTAAGAGAAAGATACAGTCAAGAAATTCAGCGAACGAACGGAAGAAAAGATATACGAAAGCAAGACCGAGTGGCAGAGTATGAATTTGGAACAATTGTGGTACAAGCTTAAAGAGATTATTTTAAAAACGGCTAGAGAAACATGCGGAATAATGATTACAGATAATAACAAGAAACAGACAAGGACATAAAAAAAGAAGTAAAAATTAAAAAAAAGCTGTGGAAAGACCACCTTAAGGACAAAACAGAGCAACGCTACACATAGTATATGTAATAAACAATTAAGGTTAAAGATATGGTTAAAGAAGTGAAACAACAATCATGAGAAGAATTTGGGAGAAAAATGGAGGAAGACAGCCAATCAAACCAGAAATTATTCTTCAAGGTATTAAAAAATTTGCGAAAAGAGAAACACCGAAGCCTGAAACATGTTAAAACAAGACACAATAAAACCATAGCCAATGACGATGAAGTAATGCAAAGGTAGAAGGAATATTTTACAGAACTTTTAAACACAGAGGGAAAAGACAATATTCCACCTGAAGAGAGAGCACATGCAATCCAGACTAAGGAGAAGGAGGACAACATCCAATTGATAGTTATAGAGCTATAGAAGCAGTCAAAAGCGCTAAAAGAGGCAAATCTGCTGGGCATCATAGGATAACAGCAGAAATGATAAAATCCCCCTAGGAAGCCACGGAACGGAAATGTTTACATATATTTTTAATAAAGTATGGAACACAGCAGAAGTATCAGAGGATTGGAAAATTGGGATAATTATACCGATATTCAAAAAAGACGACACTAGAATATGTGAAAATTATAGAGGCTTTACATTATTAAGCGATGTCTCAAAAATGTATGAATTTATTCTGGAGAAAAAGGCTAAAAGTCGTCACAGAGGAACAGCTGTCAAAGGTCCAAAGGGGTTTCAGGAAAGGTCAAAGCGCTCTAGATCACATTTTTACAATTAAGCAATTGATAGAAAAGATTAGATTTAAAATACACGCAAGTTTATCTTGCCTTTCTAGATTTCGAGTAAGCATTTGATAGAGTTTCACAAACAGAAATATGGGAGGGACTAGAACGAAGATATATTACTCAGAAATTAAGAAATGGGATTAGGAGCTTATATAACAACATCAAAAGTTACGTACGAAAGGATAACTTGCAGTCCGGGTTATTTGAAATCAATGACGGATTAAGACAAGGTGGCGTTTTAAGTCCGACATTATTTATATTAGCCATGGATGACGTTATTGGAACCGTAGAGAACAGAATCGGTACTGTTCACGTTGGATATAACAAGATGAAGCCGGAGGAACTTT
This sequence comes from Melolontha melolontha, assembly GCA_935421215.2. NCBI lineage: Eukaryota > Metazoa > Arthropoda > Insecta > Coleoptera > Scarabaeidae > Melolontha > Melolontha melolontha. Next base: position 124,398,152 of record OW285237.1, on the reverse strand, counting down.
CAGTATGTGCATTCGCTGACGACCTCATGATATGCACCCCTAAAGAAAATGACTTACAGGAAAGTTTAAAAATATGGGACACGAAATGAAAATTAATACAAATAAAACTAAAGTGATGGTAATAGGAAAAGAAGACAAAACAATTAATATAGAAATAAATGAAGAAAAAATAGAACAAGTCGATGTCTTCAAGTACTTAGGCGTGTTAATAAGAAAAGACGGAGATATTGAAAGCGAAGTCAATGAAAGAATATCTAATGCTGCACGTATACATCACAGCCTCAACAAACCTTTTACTAGGAAAAAGGAAATAAGTCGACATACAAAACTGACTGTGTGTAAAACTGTATTTAGGCCAATCTGAACCTATGGCACTGAAAGCTGGGTGTTGAGTAAATCTATGAAAAGTAAAATTCAAGCCATGGACATGAAGTATTTAAGAGCGGTGAAAGGAATAACGAGACTAGATAGACAAAGGAACAACGCAGTATGAGAAGACCTAGGTGTAGAATCAATCATTGATGTTATGGTCCTTTTACGATAACAGACGAGGCACGTCATCAACATACGTCATGTTTGCGTCACGCACTCTTGCCAAATCTTTTGTTTACATCTATCACAGAGGTTATGTATTAAAAATAAGTTGACATGTAATCCGCGTTGACAGTTACGTAGGTATTGTTCATACTTAGGAAATAACAATAATTTACATACTTTTAAAACAATTAGATAAACCTAACGCCTCTCATTCTAACTATAGTTTTATGTACGTGGTAAATTATAACTGACAATTAGCATAATTGAGACATGTTATTAACAGCAATTAAGCTATCGAAATAAAATAGAAATACGTTTATTTCAATAAATATTATTATCAGTATACAGAATAAATTGACATTATAATAAAGAAAAGCAAATTTAATATAACATGATATAAATGACAAACATAATTTTTATTCAAAATCGCTGTCATCGGTTGAGCTTTCTTCTGCGCCTATATTAATAACTAAAGGCCTTACATCTTCTCGTTCAAAGCCAATTTCTCTATCCCACCATTTTTTAATTTCTGTTTCGGTGTGTTTGATGCTGTTTGCCCAACATGTTGGGGTTACTTCACTGAGCGCTTCCTTCCATAATTTTATGCAGCCTTCTTCTGTTCTGCCGTATTTGCCAATATGGTTATTATAATAGCGTTTGCTAATACCCCATATCAGTTCAATAGGATTAAAAATGCAATAATATGGAGGTAGACGGAGCACAACGTGACCATATTTATTAGCCAACTCATCAGCCTCATAAATGGGTGGTGGTTTAAAACTATAAATAATAATAGCCAGTAATTATTAAAAAAAAGAATAATTATACTAACCGCTCAACTAAATCTAGCAACTGTAGCTTTAACGCTGATGCATCATAATCAATAGAGTTTGCATTTAACCAGTTCGTAATTTCTAATTTTGTTGTGGAAGATGTTGGAGGCTTATTCTTAATTGTACTGTGATAACTTGCATTATTCATTACAATCACAGAAGGATTTTCTAAATTACGTAGTAGTTGATTTTCTAACCAAAACAGAAAATTGTCACGGTTCATATCACCATGATAATCAGAGTTTTTGTTATTGGATGTAAATATTAATTCAGCACCAGGAATAAAGCCATCTTCGTTTCCAGCATGTAATATTATATACCTATTAGAACAGAACATAATAAAATTTATGCAACAAAGAAAAAGAAAAACGATTACCTTTTGCCACCTATTTGTTTCGCTTTCACAGTTTTGACATGTTCATCTTGCCAGGTTCTTGAAGTGCTTCCATCTTGAAAGATCCAGGTTTCATCAAGAAATATAAACTGATATATATGTTCTTGTTTTATGCGTATATACTGCTGTAGAAAAGAGATCCGCTTTAAAGCAATATGAGGCAGTTCCATCAACGCTCGTTTAGGATCATCTTTCGTGAAGTGAAAACCAATGTTTCGTAGCACTTTCCATAGGGAAGTAGTACAACCATTAAAAATATCGCTTCTTTTAAGTACGTTGTTTAAAGTACATAAGGTGATATGTTCTTCTAAAATGTGTTTAAGGGAAACTTAATGTTACAGTTCGAAATAAGATAATAAATACTTACTGTCTCTATACATGTTATAAACTTTGTTTCTAATGGCACACTGATTAAAATCATCAATGTTCACTACTGGTTTCTTTTTTACCCTTTTCTTCTTTGGACTACATGGAATAATCCCTTGTTTAGTCATTGAAGAAATCTTATTAACCGTAGAAATGTGGATATTTAAAGCATCGGCTACTCTCTATAAAATACGCAAGGTTTAATACTCTAAAAATATATTAATTATTAGAATTACCTCTCTTACTGCTTTCAACGGCAATAGCGTGGCATTGTTATCGCGTTCTTTCTCGAAATACGAGATTAAAGACGCAATGAGCGCTTTTGATTGCCTGCTTAGTGGCTTAGGCATGTTTTATTGGTTATTAAAGGAACCGTTGTTTTAATACAATACGAATAATACGACGAAACTGGATAAAAGGGACACGAAAACTAAAGAACAAACTGCGAACTAATGAAATGCAAATAATACCACAAAACTGAATAAAAGGGACACGAAAAATACAGAACAACAAATGGCGCACAATGACAGTAGCGAAAATAGAAGTTGGCAACGTTACGCAGGATAGGAACGTTTGCAAAGAAGAAATCTCTAGATATACGATAGTGAAAGACAGTTCTTTTTGGGTTTAGTATTGTATAGGTAGGTAATTCTGAAGTTTCCGGTTATGACGTGCCTCGTCTGTTATCGTAAAAGGACTATATTAAAAAAATTAATTAAAATAGTTTGCGCATTTAAACCGTATGAATGACAGAAGCCAGGTCAAACGTTTATAGGACGCCAGAGTTCAGCACAGGCGGAGAAAAGGAAAACCTAAGAAAACTTGGAATGATGAAGTAGCAGAACTTTTGAAGAAAATAGGAAAGACATGGACTGATGCTCGAATTTCATCAAAAAATAAGAAAGAATGGTCAAAATTAGTATACTCTTTGTAATAACATGTAACAACCTTACAACTTAGGGTAAATAAGGTTTTACATTATATAAATATATATATATATATATATATATATATATATATATATATATAAGTGTTTAGATAATTTCTTAGCCGTTCATTAAATATAACAATTGATAAATTATTGGAGTTTTCCGGCTTTTTATATGAAATATTTACAAATATCAAGTTAGTATGTATGTAATTGCAAAGTAAGGGGGGATGTAAACATTGCTGTCTACAAATTACAAAGCAAATCATACGAAACTTTTTAATTGAAAAAATTGTCTACGTTGGGACTCGAACCCAAGTTTACAGTTTGCCGGACTGTCGGTTTAACCACTCACCCACAATAGACCTAGGTTCAAGCTATTTAGAAATGCATTATAAAGTAACCGTGTTAATGAATCAGATGTCAGTTATTGAATGTAGATGTCAAGTTGAAAGCAGAAGTCAGTTTTGAAAGCTCACGTCAGTTTTGATAGCAGATGTCAGTTAGTAAAAGCAAATGTCAGTGATTGAAAGCAGATGTCAGTTTTGAAAGAAGGTGTCAGTTATGAAAGCAAATGTCAGATTCGAAAGCAGATGCCTATTTTGAAATTAGTTATAAGTTATTGACAGCAGGTGTCAGTATTTTGAAAGCAGATGTCGGATTTGAATGTTTGAAAACGCTAATTATTACTCCATAGCTATATGAGTGTTTAGATAATTTCTTAGTGTTTTTAAGAGGTTGACGACAAACTAACAACATATTGATGTGATGTTTTAAAGTTGACGAATTTTAACATGTTTAGTGCCGTTATTTGCTAAATTTTAACTCTGAATTACACTCCTGATGAAGTAACCAATGCGTTATGAAATATAGAGTGGAATAAAGGAGTTTTATTTTAACTTGACAGACCGCTCATCCGTTAATGAAATTTTCACTTATACAGTACGGTCGATAATACTTTATAGTCTATATATATATACAAAAGCCGAGAAGCAGGAAAATTATTCACACAAAAGGTATTCTCTTCCCCGGAATTTTTATCAATTAGGTCGGCACGTGAGTTAGTTGGAGGAAAAAGTTTGATTAAATTTTCATGACGTCCTTTGTGTACTAGCTCAAATAGTAAAGTATCTGCAGGCGAGTATCAGTGTAAGAAGTTGCTAAAACACTAAGTTGCGACAAATCATCAGTCTATCGGCATATTATGAAACTCAATTACTCTTTAACGCTAAATGAGTGGGTGTTCTTACATACTGGGTGAAAAGTGAAATGGACAACAAAGACCTGCGCCAAATACAATAAAATACATGAATGTCGATGAATATATGTCATACCAAAAATTAGTTCATCTCAAGAAAACAGATAAAACATGACCTGCTCAACATACCAGGGGGAAAAAACCATAGGATTGGATGGGAAGAAATGTCTATCATAGCAAAAAAATATATCATAAAAAAACTTAATGAAATAGCGTATATGGACTGTAACATCAAATGTCATACATACGCCAAGAGCTCTTATACTATTTCAAACTGGATATCGAATATGTCTGCATATAAATGAATAGAGTGTCAAAAGAAGACCTGTGACCACACTACTATGGGAGAGAGAATAAGCAAAGATATTTCATCAAAGAAGGATAACACTCCCAAGTAAAAAGTGTTAACAGTTACTGTGCACTTTGTACGGTACACATAGCTTGGATAATAGGTACTTCGAATCATGTACTAGACATCAACAGCAGTAGTAGTTTCAATACAAATCTTAAAATAATAAATTCTGTTCACGTCAGTAGTCTAGTGATCAAGTGTATTCATTTATTCATATTCTGAACTTCAAGATCGAAATACAATCTCGCAGCATTAGGGTACACTAAAAAGAAAACTTTGGGAGTATTTATACAAAAATAAATGAACTAAAATGAATTTGGAAAGACGAAAAACTGTCCTTCTTCAAACTACCTTCATTATGACTGTAAAAAGACTTCGTCGAATTGCTCAAATCATTCAAAGGAAGGAAAGAGTCTGAAAAAACAACTCAAATAGTGCCCCACAGTCTACAATGTCACATCATGAATAGAGAGTTAATATTTTATTTATAATTTAATTTATTACTTGCCTTTATAATAATATTTTCCTTATTGATTGAATCATACCTCCTATTGCAAATATTATGTGCAACACGCAATGTTTCTGTTGTTATAGTACTGTAATTCTTACAAAGTCTAATGCTGCATTTTAGCATTTTTCCTAAAATATGAGAATTCTATTTGAAAAGTTTAAAGACGGATATATATACTATCTAATTTATAAATTATTAAATTTTCTGGCTAAAAAAGGGAGGAATGAAATCGAAAGAAGGTAAGTCAACTCACAATGAAGAGAGAAGAATGTTCACAACTAAAATTTAATGGAATCAATCAAACACATTTAAAGAATTAAATTAAGCTAGTGATTCAAAATACCTAGATCATCTTGATAGACGATTAAGTATTATTGCAGTTAATAAAGAAAAGTTATAAATTATGCCATAAAATCTAAAAACGCTAGCAGCCCTAGAAACTTAACTTACGAAATTATTTTAATACAGATAAGAAAATAACAAAGCGTATATTGTAGCTTTTCATGAATGTATTGATCTAGAAGTATCTATAGTCATATTACTTTATTTATTATTAATTATTAAATTAAATCAGCTTCTCCAATAATTATCAAGAAGGAACTGATCAGTTGATCTTTTACATATTGGTGATATCTATATGACAAAACTTGATCAATACATTATAAAGATGAATTAAGAGTGAGTAAGTTTAAATTTTCAAACAAAAACGATCATGCCTTGTCTAGACCTAATAAGTACATCATTTATAATTCTTGTATTAACATAATTTCGACACCATCAAATGCAGTTTGACCATGTAATAAGTATTCATACATAATGGCTTTATATTGTTGATTGTTTTATTTAATTTCGTACATAGCAGTTAAAGTTTTTAATAAGTGATTTTGCTTCAGCTTCAATCTCCTCTATCGTGTAAAATCTTAGCCCTTCAACTTGATTTTCATTTTCGGAAATAGGCAAAAGTCTCAAAGAGTCAAGCTGGAGTACGCTGGATAAGGAACAAAGACCATATTGTTGTCGCCAAAAACTACTATATCGTGAAAACGGTATACGACCTCGCGTTTTTAAGTAGAGAATCTAGTGTCATTTTCATATCTTCCCTTAGCCGCCTTAGGCCGTCCCGATAGAAATCTGTACTAATCGTCTGACCTGAGGGTATGAAATCCTTAGGGATAATTCCATCAATATAAAAAGATAAAGCAGCATCAACTGATGTTCGGCCTTTTTTGAATTATCTAAATCAGTCGTAAATTTGTATTTGACTTGCTTTTTTTTAACATTTTAGGTGCTTCTGTGCCCAGACTTACCGAGTTTAGTACATAATTTTATACAGATACCCTGTCCCTCAAATCGGCCTTCAAAAAAATGGCGACACAACGAAAAATTGCTCGAGAATAAAGAACCTTTTCACCTATAATGACGCCGCTTGTCATGCCGAATCACAAAAGCTGTAGACAACGCCACGTAGCAGAATTTTATTATAACTGGGCCCGTTTACGTGTGTGATTTAAATTTCGGAAACTTTGGGACCACCTGGTATAAAGCTAGACCTCAATACTTGAGAGAAACTACGAATTTGTGACAAGAACGGCAAAACTTTCTTGAAGAAGAGATGCATCGTATTAGAAAATGTACTTAGTAACTTTCCTCGATACGAAAAAATATGAATAATGCTAACTTTCTGAAAATTTTGTTTTTTCTATAGTAAATTTTAATTTGCTTTGCTAATTTGCATTCATACTATAAGTTATCTACTGCGGGATGGTCAGTGAAACAAGTGTATGCCTGCAAGTAATGTATAACAGTAGTTTTTCATTTTGAAGTAAATCAAATACATAAGCGGTATTCGGGGTATAAGGGGAATTCAGTATTACATTTTCTATTGTTTTCTTTTTTTATATTACGAATTTCTCAGAACCACTTGCAAAGAACTACGGATGAAAGGCGATCCGTAATTATTTTAAACTGTGTCTTATTGATACGTTGCGAACTATATTTATCAGAGAGTATTAGAATACATTATCAAGTATTAATAAGTGTTATATTCTTCAATTCATTGTAATACTTCTACATATAAAGGGAATATTAATAAGTGAAGAATAAAATTATTCTAATAAAACACTGCTTGGAAGTAGCACTAGAGAATACTACTAAAGATGTATTTTTACAATGTATTGAACACTAACATTATTTGGGCAGTACGTTATGGTACTCTTATGCAAACTAGTGAAGTTGAAGATGGCGCTGGATGCGTCTCCATTGTACGTATCATAACATTAACAACTGTGTTTTTTACAATCTGTTGTTTCATCGACAGATAACAACAGTTCCTTATTATTCAATTCTGCTTTAATCATATGTTCAATATATTCAGAGAGGAATGGTAGAAGATTTAGTAATATTTCCAAAATGAACAAAATGATTCGTTATCTACTAACATAAACGGAATACACAATATATAAATGAACCGAAATAATCTTGCCACTTTTTCGCGATTATGCGTTACACTACTTACGTGCCTTTCACAGTGAAGTTTACTAGAACACATTAGCGGTATATCACACACTTTACACTTTATTATACTGCCATCGTATATTAAATCCGGAAATACCTTTCTCTATTTATAAGCTACATCGTAAAACGGTCTCTTTCTGGCTATTAGTGACATTATAAAATTATCATTTATCATTGTAAACCAGCGAAGTGCACTGAAAGGTGTTCGGACGCGACTGACAACATATATATACCCGGTAGGACGAGCTTCCAGTGGGCTGTTACTCGAATGAACCTCTCTAGCAATCATTTGAATTTGAAATACTTTCATTAACGTTGACATAAATGTTAAGTTGGTGCATAAGTTCGTATCATTCTTGGCTTCTAAGATAAGTGCTTTGAAAAAAAAAATATTGAGCATATGTCAACGTTATTTTAATATTGTATTACTGTTTAATTGAATAGTTTTTAAATTTATGAAATTGTACATAAAATGTATTAATTATCGGCAAAAGAAAGAGAAAGTCAAATAGAAAAAACGACACATTTTTTCTTCGAATTGAACGAATTTACTGAGAAAACGGAATTGGAAAATGATTCTCAACGTTAAATCATTTGCAGTGAATTCTTGGACTAATTGAACCTTGTATGGGTGAAATTTCTCCTTTTAAGCACTCTACGAACAGATCGTTCAGAAATATTGAAGTCACGTTCTAGAACATTGCACGATGTCCGGGGACGTTCGTTCACCGGCAACAAAATATTTTTTCTATTTTGCGTTCGAAATGAACTCATTATGAAACCCAAAACAGTATCGAAATGAGCTTCATTTCGATACACTTTTTTTCATTTTTCAATGTTGGCGTTGTTCGAATACAGAAATAAATATCATTGCTGTCATATGATTTTAAGAATTTATGTACATTTGACAGATATGATATATGTTCGTATTTTACAGAAACAACGTATGTTGTATACAATTGACAATAACATATATATGTTTCTATGTCACTCATGTTTATATTTCTAAATGAAATATCAAGTAATGTTAACGAAAATTAATAAATAATATGTAATATAATATACTTCGCGGATAGCAAGATTTAAATTTGAAAATGTCAAGTATCAATGTGACCAACTGCATGCTTTATATAAAAATTAAACTCTGAACTTTCAAATTAAATAATTCCAATTTAAGCAATTTATTAATGTAAAAAACGCAAAATAGAAAAAATAGTATAAAAAACTCGTTTCATAAGGCCTTTTGCCGCACTCGCTCTTTAGAAAACTCGCCGCAAGCGGCTCGTTTTCTAAACTGATCTCGTGCGGCAAAATGGTGCCTTATGAAACTCGTTTTTTAATATACTATTTTCTATTTTGCGTTCGAAATGAACTCATTATGAAACCCAAAACAGTATCGAAATGAGCTTCATTTCGATACGCTTTTTTTCATTTTTCAATGTTGGCGTTGTTCGAATACAGAAATAAATTTCATTGCTGTCATTTGATTTTAAGAATTTATGTACATTTGACAGATATGATATATGTCCGTATTTTACACAAACAACGTATGTTGTATACAACTGACAACAACATATATATGTTGCTATGTCACTCATGTTTATATTTTTAAATGAAATATCAAGTAATGTTAACGAAAATTAATAAATAGTATGTAATATAATATACTTCGCGGATAGCAAGATTTAAATTTGAAAATGTCAAGTATCAATGTGACCAACTGTATGCTTTATATAAAAATTAAACTCTGAACTTTCAAATTAAATAATTCCAATTTAAGCAATTTATTAATGTAAAAAACGCAAAATAGAAAAAATAGTATAAAGAACTCGTTTCATAAGGCCTTTTGCCGCACTCGCTCTTTAGAAAACTCGCCGCTATCGCGGCTCGTTTTCTAAACTGATCTCGTGCGGCAAAATGGTGCCTTATGAAACTTGTTTTTTAATATACTATTTTCTATTTCGGTGCTATAAAGTGCACTTTTCGACACCCGTTTGGGTTGCATAAAGTATTACTTTTTCGCACGCAAAATTTTGTTTTTAGAGGTTGGTCATTGCATAAATCAATCTAAATTTTAACCTTAAAATGACATATAACACCGCCGATTTTCAAATATTTTATATGCTCTAGTTAAACATCAATGCTACCAACTTCAAAAAAAGAAAATTTCTACAATTTTCGTACAAAACATGCCTCTTATTTTAAGTCTTTTTGAACTTTTAATGTCCGAAATAGAAAAAATAGTATAAAATACACGTTTCATAAGACCTTTTTGCGCACTCGTTCATTAGAAAACTCGCCTACGGATCGTTTTCTAAACCTTGAACTCGTGCGCAAAAATCATGTCTTATGCAACTTGTACTTTAATATACTATTTGCTATTTCGGTGCTATAAAGTGCTCTTTTCGACACCCGTTTGGGTTGCATAAAGTATTACTTTTTCGCACGCAACATTTTGTTTTTAGAGGTTGGTCATTGCATAAATATAAAAAAATAAACTCGCCTTGCGGCTCGTTTTCTAAACTTGAACGCGTGCACTAAAATCATGTCTTATGCAACTTGTACTTTAACATACTATTTTCTATTTCGCACACACAATTATCTCATTTTGATACGCATTCGCGGCTCGAAATGAACCTTATTTCGAGACGCAACCTTTCATTATTCAGTGTTGGTTTCCTGTTCAATTTGGAATAATATTTGACACGCTGCATAATATATGTTATGTACCTACCAGAATACAAAAGATAATACATGAATGTAGAATAACGACTATTTATTATTATATTTAAACAAGGTAATAATGAAGCACAAAACTCAATATAAAAATATAATTATGTTAATGTATTTTATTTTAGTTATTGTAATTAGTATAAACATGTACATTAACTTGCGATGAATCATAAGCATTTATACTAATGCCAGGTAGGTTTTGATTGGAAACTAACGTTTTCCTTGTAGTATTAGTTTCAACAATAACTTTAGATTTTTTATTTGAAGATTGTGGCTGTGAAACGCTTGATCACCTACTTGATGTATTTTGTTCAGACGAGAACATTTGAGCAACCTCAATTTTTCTTTTCATGGATGTATCAATATAGCCCTCAGCTATAGCTGACAATTTCCATCCTCCATGTTGCTTAATTGTAATCAAATCACCACCCTTATTTGCTATATGAGACGCACTGGAACGTCTAAAACAGTGTCCACTAAATAATTCAGGATTTGGTAATTTAAGAAAGACCGCAATAAGTTTAGGCATCTTGCCTATTGTATGAATTCCAATTTGACATGATATACAATATCCATTGCGATAGGTAAGAAAGAAACGTTCAATGGTTGTGTTTTTTGGTCTTAAACTTATATATTTTTTTATTAAATCAATCCTTGTGATTGCAAAACGTCTAGGTAAATAATTTTTTGTTTTAGGTATCGAAAAAACAATGAAATCATCCTTATATTCAATATCATTGATTGACATATTTACTAATTCATCTCGTCTATAAGTTCCAGCATAACCTATTAATAATGCAACCTAAAATGAAAATGCTATACAAATTGTGTTTTAATAGAGAAACAGAAATACCTTTATTGCAAGATACAATTTATCATCAGCATTTTCTATAAAATGATCAATTTGTTCCATATCTAATATTTTAGATTTCTTTGGCTGATATCCTTATCCACAACATTTTAAGAATGTTTGTAGTTTAGAATATTTTGATAGGTATATCTAAGTTCTTATAGATATTTAAACAAGAACGCAACATAGGATATAATGCTTATAGTGTCGAGGGCTTTTTTATTACACTTTGTAGCTTAAAATATGCCAATAAAACATTTTCTGATAGTATGTGAACTTCATTTCAATACACCAAGATTCAAATTTCTGATAATTTTTTTCATATACTACACGAGATTTTTCTGGCAATAAATTTTCAGATGTATTTTCTGCTATTTCACGGAGATTCGGTGGTGTCCCGCTTAGGTAATTAGAATTATCGATCATTTCTTTATAGTTTCTGTTTGAATTAGAATAATAATAAATTTTAAATGACATTCGCTATTTAAAGATAGGGAATGTCAGTTTGACCAACGTTTACATTTCAAAAAAGTAAATGTCACTTATTTTATACAAATTGCATACTATGAAAAATACAAATTTTAAAAGTTATGGAAATGCGAAATAGAAAAAATAGTATAGAAAACTCGTTTCATAAGACGTTTTGTTGTCCTCGTCCTTTGGAAAACTCGCCTTCGGCTCGTTTTCCAAACTTGGCCTCGTACAACAAAACATCGTCTTATGACACTAGTTCTCTAATATACAATAATGCAGCATTACCACCAGTAGCAGTTTTTGGCCTTCCCGTCTTTGGCTTTTCTTTACTCTTGCGGTATTTTTTAATTAATTTGGAAACACAAGACTGCGTAATAGGAGCACGGTTAGGATAGACGTTATTCAATAATATGCATACTTCTTGTTGTATTCGTTTTCGATCACCATATCCTACCATGATAAGGATATCAATGTTTTCCTTTTCTGTTAAGTTAACCATTTTTAACACACTCAAATGTAACTAATACACAAAAAATATTCAACAACGAAGCTAATTGTAAAAAAATAATACCTGATAAACAATCGAAAATCGCCAAGAGGCACTGGTAACGATAATTTCGTTATAAGTGACCCATTAGAATTCGATTATTCTCGGAAATGTGACCCCTTGTAAAGTGTAACTATTTATACGTAGAAAAATTAGCTGATTCAGAAAATAATATAAAAAACATGCGTTACTATTTAACAACAGAAGTTGGTTGCCATAGCAACGACACCGAAAAAAAAACAACTCACAAAAACTCAACCATAATATGGCAAATTATAATTTAAAGAACTTTTATTTGAAGAAAATTAAGATTAGAACAGTATTTAAAGAAATAATGGCATTTTTCCATACTTTTGCCGGACTCTGTATACAATAAATTTTCTTTATTCGGCGATTTAAGGTTTGTTTTAGCCACTCTTACATGTTTCGGCAATTATTGCCTTTTTCATAGAGTTTCTTAAAAATGTGGACTTAAGAAACTCTTTGAAAAAGGCAGCGTCATTGCGTTAGGTTTACGGAAATAAAAGTGCGTGTTTTTTAGAAAAATGCTGTCCGTTCGAATTACACTTACGCGTATTCGAAAATACGTCAAAACAACTTCACACTCTATGATATCTGTTCATGTACTAACTACATGCATATAGCACGCGAAGCGCTGGTAAGGTTAGTCTCCCGAACCTGTCGCTCATACAAGCCACTGTGAGCCGACCGAGGATATCGGCCTTTAATAATTACAATTGGTAGTTCTTTTAAGTTAGTATATAATTTGTAGCTCTTTTAATGAACTCGAAATATATTAATTTTTTAACAAATTGTCTCCCAATCATACGGTAATTTTTTGGTTCCACGCCTGAAGAAATCCGATGGTTTGGAAGTGAAGAAGTCGTCAAGGCAATTTTGAAGCGCGACATTGTTATTAAAATAGATTCATTGAAGGATGTTTAAGAGTGAAAGGGACGAAATTTTGAAGGAACGAGACAAGGAAAATACGGTGGGGTGAAGTGACCTCTTAATCGAATTCTTGAATAACCGCTTTTGTAATTTTAGCAATATGAGGGCGAGCGATATTGTGCTGCAAAATGATTTGATAATTTCTTCCTGGTATTTTTTCTTAAATTTCGGCCTCAGACTGACTAAGTTGTTGTTGACAGTAAATCTCAGTAGTAATGGTCACAATCCTTCAAAGTAATTGACAGTAAACCGGACCATATTTGTCACACCAGATGCACAACATCAGCTTAGGGGGATAAGTATCAGCTTCAATCATTCTTTTCTGTACTTGATGTTAGCATTAAGGCATCATTTTTCGGCAGCAATAACAATATGTGACGAAAACCGTTAATGTTTTGTTGACGAGCTTCGTGTTGAGAATAACTTTCCAATTCCGTTTTCTCAGTAAATTCTTTCAATTCGAAGAAAAAAATGTGTCGTTTTTTCTATTTGACTTCTATTGGACTATATAACAAGTGTTCATTTGAAAAATTAATCTAGGTTACTTTGAAATTTTGATAGAATAAGACGCAAATATATTAGTATGTGCTTGTTGTTCCGTAAACGTAAATCCAAATGACATTTGATAATATCAATCACAAATATCAGTTAGTGCATAAAATAATCGTGCGTCGATTCTGGTTTAAATAAATTGCTTCTCAGTTTTAAAATGGCTTTCACTTTAGAACATAAATTTTTTTATTCCAGGCTTATTTTCGAAGTGGTAATAAAATTGATGGTTTATGGGTTTATTCAGTTCAAGATTGCATGGTAGAATTTCAAGTTGAGTTTCCACATTTTGTAATAGATTATATACAATTTAAGAATACTTTGGATAGAACTTTAAAACTTTTTCTGAAACTGGTAGTCTCTTAAAAATATCAGGCAGCGGAGCGTTAAGAAACGTACACCTCAAGTTGTCAATCGTGTCAATAATGGGAAATGAACCACAAACATCTGTTCGACATTTGAGTCAACAAATAAACCTTTCTGTTGGTACAACTCACAAGTTATTAAAAAAAGATATGCAACTTTATCCATACCGTGTCACAGCAGTACTAGAATTGTTAGCAATTGATTACCCACGTAGACTACAGTTTTGTAATTGGTTTGTAAATATGAACAATAATGGCGAACTTTCGCAAAGAGTCATCTTTACTGATGATGCATGGTTTTATAAAACGGGATACCTAAATTCACAAAATACAAGAATTTGGAGTAGTGAAAATCCACATGTAATTAATGAAGAATCGCTACATCCAGAGAAAATTGGTGTTTGGGCGGCAGCGATAAGCCAAAGGCGAATCATTGAACCAATATTTTTCAGGGAACGTTAACTGCTCAAAGGTACCGTACGTAAATTTTACAACCATTTGTCAATCAATTGCATGATGATGAAGTTCAAAATGCATATTTCTAACAAGACGGAGCACCTTGTCACTGTACTGCAGAATCTTTGGATTATTTAAGAGAATTTTTTGATGAGCGTATAATTAGTCGAAATACTGAAATTGCCTGGCCTGCACGTTCATGCGATTTAACACCTTGCGACTTATTTTTGTGGCCTTATCTAAAAAATAACATATTTCGAACACCTATATTGAATTTGAATGATATGCTACAGAGAATCGAACAGAAATGCATGGAAATTAATAAAAATCCAGTAATGTTGCAGAATATCATCAGAAATTTTGAACGGAGGATTTTAAAGTGCATTGATCTTGAAGGACAACATTTTCAACATTTGTTATAGTTTTCAATAAATACTTATTATTTGTTATTTATTTGTATGTATGAAACTGTCAAAATATACGACTTCGTAAGTTAAGTAGTAAATTTTAATTTACGACATACTTCAAAATGTCCTCAGTAAATCACATGCTACTAGATTGACTTTTCAAATGAACACTTGATATATATATACGAGTATATATATATATAGTAAATTCAATTTGTTGTGATTTAAAGTCTGGTTTTACTTCAAAATGTATATATTTAAAACAATCCTACATGTTTCGGCAAATGATGCCTTTTTCAAGGAATATAAAATATAAATTTATATTTTATATTCCTTGAAAAAGGCATCATTTGCCGAAACATGTAGGATTGTTTTAAATATATACATTTTAAACTTAAATAGCCAACAAATTGAATTTACCATAACATACAAAGGTCACGAAATAATTATCTATATATATATATATATATATATATATATATATATATATATATATATATATAATAACTTCGTGACCTTGGTATGATATGGTAAACCTAATCAGTAGGCGATTAAAGGTCTGTATATTACTTCAAAATATATGTATTTAAAAAACTCTGAGTTTTTTAAATACATATATTTTGAAGTAATATACAGACCTTTAATCGCCTACTGATTAGGTTTACTATATATATATATATATATATATATATACTCCAATATATACTCCAAAGTAGATGGTAAATATTATAAATAATATAAAATGATATACTTAAAAAATATGAATAAACCTTTGTTATACGAAAAGTTAATGCAAAGTCGTGCTAAATAAACAAAATTTAATTAAGACTGAATACTTTAAATTTAATGAGACAAATATCCGTTTACTTCTCTTAATATTAAAAATTTATTATTTACAGAAGAGCGGTTCGCACATGTAACAAAGGAAAAAAAATAGAAAAATTAACACTAAGGAGGCTACCTAAATTTTTTAATATCTCTACCTTATCACGAACAGTTCATAAGATGGCTACTTAAACGCTGAAAGGGTTGTTCTTGATTATATGTGAATTTACAGTAATAAATAAATTGCGATACTAACAGTAATAGTGTTTCAGCTAATAATGCTAACTAAAACAATAACGGCAACACTAACAGTTTCTCAATTTTCAGTTACAGGAGCCACAAGAACTTATAAAATATGTATTAGCGCAAACAATACGGTAATGGCAGGCCACAAAAATAATCGTACTTAATTGGCTTCAATAATCATAGTTCACAAAATGCTGTTATTAAGACAAATCAAGCCAAGAACGTATTTAAAGTAGTAATTTTCTCCTCGAAAATCAAAAGTAACCCTTATGCACTATACCTATATGCGAAAGGAATTGAATAAACACCAACGGTACCTAAGAAAACGAACTAGAGGATACCAATTCCATTACAAAGTACCTGAAAAGTAAAGAGAACCAGCAACGACCCTGAACCAACAAACAGATAAGAAAGATGAAATCAAAAATGAGGATCCCAAGACTTTAAATTAACAGCTTTCAGAAGGAATAAAATGATTCTACTTACATGTAAACGAGGCTAACATCTATGGAAAAATTATATGAATACTGGTACAAGGGTATCATATGTTTCTGAGATACAGATATGACAACAAAGGATGAGAGACCTTCACATCGAACTTTACATTTCTAGATTACATGAGTTTGAAGTAATATCAGCGGAAGATGAAGAAGGAGAAATATGACTGAGTTAAGTAGATGTAAGCAAAAAACCATTAACATCAATACAAGCACAGTTAAACATTGTAGGAGAATGCTTGGAAATAACATGCAAGCTCTATGAACGACATAAATTAATAAAAAAAAACATAAAATATACAATGGTTTTAGCTATATTCAAGGCAATTTGTAGAGAGGTTCATTCGAGTAACAGCATTAACCGGATAGTCAGTCGTTCAGTTCAGTCTCCGCTGGACAACGTTGAACGCACTTCGCTAATGGGATGTTACGCCGATAAGATGTTACTCGAATGAATCTCTCTGGTTGTTTGTAATAGTTTAGCAAATGTACACGTAACAATTTGCATATAAGGTTTGAGGTACATCAACAATTACTTTCAACTGGAGCCCCTCTCTCGTTTTTACATTCTAGTTCTTCACAACTAGGTACTTGTTTATAGGTAGTTTACTCTGTTTATTACAACTCATCTCGCTTTTTACGAACACTCTTGTTAGTCTATTTCTCAGTAGTCTCTTCACATGCCTTAGTCAACATCTCTGTATTTTTGTAAATGAAATTATGCTTGATTAGTTATATAACCTCTTAAATGATTAATTTATTTTCAATGTTCCTCAAAAGTTTCTTAACCATCTTGATTTTCTAGCACTAGATTATTGAGATTTCAGGTATTCATTTCGTGAGAGTGAGTGACTTATATGGTCTCACGCATGCGCATGATGTTGTCTCTTGGAATTATGTACTGTTTAATTGTCTACTATATATAAATATATTCTAATAAATTTGTGTATAAGATGCGTTTAAGTTCGTGTTTTCATGGATTTTAAGGATAGCAGAATACCATTTTGTTAAAAAAATTATAAAATTTTCATCTAGACCATAATTACAAACTAAAAACATACATCAATAATTCATGTAATAGGCACAAATACATAATTGAAATTGGATATGATTAATGTACTGCTGGAAATTATACTTAATTAACCATTTTCTTAATTAATTAATTTTTTCATTATATTTTTATTTTTATTATTCATTATTGTTGCACATATTTCGCGATCGTTGCTTCATTTGCTTGAATTCAATTTTATATAATTTTATTCATTAGATGTTCTAAATTTGATAGAAAATGTTTTACTATTTCAAAACCTGAGACGAGAGTTTCAATATTATAAAACTTACCTTATGAAACACATTCAATCTCGTGCATATTTAAACATATATATAAATTGACATAGTAAACTTCCAGTAAAAATAAACGAACTAAATAAACTAAGTTATATTGAAACGGTCTTTTTAATTATGAAACCACTTCTAATAGAAACAAATTCAGAATTTTAAGTCAAACTGCGTTAGTTTTCCATCAGTATTTAGGCTTGCTATTAGATACAACACAGTACTTATAAAGTTGTATGATAGATTTAAGTACGGAATTTTCGTTAATATTAAGAGGTGCATAATAATTCCTACGCTCAAGACTACAGTACTGGGGAGTTCTAAAAATTATTGCCTTAAGTAGGAAGGTAGGAAGGCAAAAGGACATATTTTGTTTAAAATGTATTTGTTCTCCAGTCAATAGATTCTTAATACCAGTATATGTTCGAAGTTCAATAAATTAGTTCAAAAAATTATAATCCTTATCGTAAAGTAGTTCCGAGCCATTGTTCCCACGTTCCCACTGTTCTAACTGTGTCCACGATTTAGGCTTATTATCTATCTGTCTGTTCGTATATATATATATATATATATATATATATATATATATATATATATATATATATATATATATATATATTATAATAAAAATGTTAATCACTTTCAATTCAAGTTCAATTTATTTAAGACACTAGCTTTAATTCGTTACATTTCTGTTATTGGAATTTCTTAGAAGGTTGGAAGTCTCTTATATTTGTATTGTTTTTTTAATTTAGAGTGTCAAATCTATAATTAAATTTCAAAAGTATATGACTTTCTTACATTTACTAAAATTATAGAACTATGTAAATCTAGTTAATTTTGTGTACTTCAAAGGTTATGTGTGAAGGAAAATTTAATTGTAAACCAATAAGTTCATAATATTAATTAAGAATCAAAATTATAGTATATGTCAAATATTTTGGAAAATTATGTATAACTAAACGTGACCAATGAGCTTCAAAAACAGGAAAAGCTGTTGGGTTGCCATAGGGAGTTATTGAAACAATTGGAGAGAATAATTTTTGCACTTGAATTAAGGGAATGTGTTTTAGATAAAACGAATTTCTTTTTAAAAATATAAAAACAAGTACCTATAATTTATATTACATACCAAGATTTGAACTGTTCTCATCTTATACTCCGCTATCAATTAATGAGCCACAAAAGACGTGTACCAGCTTTAGAAAAATATTGGGAAACATTACAAGGCCTTATATTATCAGGATTGGGACCGGTGATCCTAACTTTCGAGATCTACCAGAATTGTAACCGTTGTTCCTGAAGTTAAAATATACCAGCCGTACGTCAGGGAAGAAAGACTTAATTCCAGAAACTAGACGGATAATTGTGATAGAATATTGAGCTAAGTTTTTTATTATTTGTATTTTTTTTTTAAGTAAATAGATACATTTACTTACCGAAGGTAGATAAAGATCCCTTTAATGACCATTTTGTTTAAAAAATTGTAAGTAGGAAGGTAGCCTAGTATTTGTCTCATTTCCGTAGATTCAATTTTTAACCTATAAGAAATTCTACATAACCAATAAATTTTATAATTTTAATTTTCAATAAAATAAATTGTTAATGTATTGTTGATTCCGAATGTTTTGTTAAATATTTACCTAATATTGTACCTAATTAAATACATATTCACTTATCAAGATAAGATTTTCTTTTTAATAAACGGAATTTAAGAACCAAGACAAGTCGTTTGAATTCAATTAGTTTATCATTAGTACTGAGCTAACATACCTTTTAATTTCTTTGTCAGACAGAATCTTCACGACCCTGGAGATAATAGAGAACTCATGTTCGTTGTTTTTTGTTCAAATTATAATAAATTTTCAAACTTTCTTTAAGAGCAAAACACTATAAGGTTGTACATGTTATGATTATTAACAAACGTTTATATTCATTGCACCTGCGCAGAAGTGTGTCAGAATGCGGGGGTAAAAATTAGAATTTTAAATTCATTTTCTGCTTTAAAGTTTAATATTTTGTCTTTGAAAACACTTTGTAGTAAACGTTTGACTTAAAAGATTCTTACAATATATATATATATATATATATATATATATATATATATATATATATATATATATTGTATTGTTTCTATGAGTGTAGCAAGTAAATTAACGAATGAATATAATGAGAATAACTGTTATAAATGCCCCACTAAGTTGGGATCGCCAAATGTAATGTTACGAATTGTTGATAAATAAAATTGTTTCTTACGTACGGTAAAATAAAATGAATGAATGTCATAAAAAAAATCATGTAAAATTCAAATTGGGCTCATTCAATACTTATCTGTTTTATTATCTTCGGCTAGCTTCTTTCTCTCTTCAGGGCTAAGGTCGGTTCACTTCTTTCCACTTTTACTTTCTTTACGTAATTTATTAAGTTGGGAACGGAACAATATCTCAAGTATATTACAAAAAAAACAAAGTAAAATATTGACAATTAACTTTATTAGGGATAAACGATTTTTCAAAGTTTGAGAAATTTATATTAATAATTTCGTGACACACACGTAATATTAAGCGAGACACACTCGACGGTTGGTATTCGTACAGTATAATAATATGGTGTAAGACAGGTGCAATAATGTGTTGTCTTAGTAAAATAGTTTATAACAGTGACATGGCATCAAGTTTTACAAATACAAATAGTAGATGCCAATATTTAAATAATTTGACTAAAGATTACAGTGGTAAAATATAGGTGAAAGTAATATGAATAGTTAGTTATGGAATAACAAAGTAAAGTTCTAGAAATGTACATGCGCAAGTGAAAATGGAGCGGGAGAGTTTGTTAAAATTAGCAAAAACCTGAATCTTCGTATATGATCTCCGTTGCTTCTTGTGCCTGTGTTCTGGAGACGTCTTCACAACGGGAAACGGGAGAATGTTTCTGCTACGGTCCCTCGGGATAACTTGAAATTTGTTGAAATTTCCAAGTCCGACTGCGTCTAGAGCGAATGACCGATCTCGATCGTTCAACGATGGTGGTCAAGCTACGGTGAGATTTTTTTATGGCGGTAAAAATCTTTAAAAATTCGTAAGTCTCGGACTATTTGGTCGGCGGCTGTTAAATTTTGTCCACAGGTGGTTGGTATGCAGGTGTAACGTTTTGTAATATTAAAAATCTCTTGCACTTAATAATTTTGCTTAATTATTTTAATTATTACGGAGCACAAAAAAACGTGACCTTTCACTGTGACGACTAATGACCGACGCTTGTTTTTTTCACTTGTTTTTAATTGCATAACTTTCCGCTAAATCGCCCCATTCTTTACTTGCATTAAATTTGTTAATATTATTAAATTAGACAATTTTACTGTGTAAAATAGTTAAAAAAATTACAATTCGATTTATAAGATAATTTTAGTTGCATAACATATGATTTATGTGTTTACAAACACTCCGTCAATATTGGTTTTTTCCTCGGGTTATTGCACCGTTGACATTGTGGGCGGGGCTTCATCGTTCAAATGCATTTGAAAATAAATACGTTACATTTGTTTGAATAAACACGCGTTAAATATGAATTTGAAAGAAAAATGAATATAAACATTATAATAAAAAAATTAGAAAAATAAGTTAATTATTTCAAGGTGAATTTGTCGTCAAAATAACGTATTTATTCTTTGAATCAATCTTTCCCCTTCTTAATATTAACGTACAAAGTAGATATAAATATTATGGTATAAACATTATGGTTACATATATTCTTTGTTTCTTTCAGAGAGCGACTCCTTCTTGCAATGCCTCAATTTCCCCCTTGATTAAAAGATAGAGACTTATTGAGAGCTTTTAATCAACCGTATCTAGGAGTACGACAGAAATATATAAATGCCGTATAGCGATCAATGAAAATTTAATGAATGTGTGTGTTCACGTTAAAAATATTTCAAATTCTATAAGTAGTTCTTTATATTATTCTAGTTAATAATTCCCTATTTAGTAATTGTCATTAAATGGTTAAAGTTAATTGTTTTATTTTGTTGTTCGGGTTCTTTTGTTTGAAAACCCCTGTTTAATATTAAGTAATTATTTTCTCCTTTCTTTTTTTTATTTCTTATTTAATTATAATATGATTCATTTAATTAGCCTAGTCTAAATGTAAACTTGTGATTAATATAGATTATATAATATAGTACTGTAGTACTTGTTATTGTTTTACGCACTATAACATGCTTGGCTAGTTTGTTCTGGAAGTTATTTCGGCTTGTTATGTATATTTATATAAAAAAAATTACTTTATTATTTTTTTAAGTGTGGTAGTCTTGTAACATAGTTATGTGGTATCTACCTTTAATGTAATTTGTTTCGGGTTCAAAAAGTTCGTAGGTGTTGTTTCCAATGATTCTCTTAATCGTATAGGGACCTTGGTAAGCTTTCAGTAGCTTTCCCATTATTTTGTGTTTTAAATCTGTTACTCTTAATCTCTTAACTATAACTTGGTCTCCTACATTGTAAGTTTTATACTTTTTAATTGCCGTATTTCTCTTTTCCTCCCATTTTCGCTTTCTTAGTGATAATCTTTCTCTGACTTCTTGTAAACGGTTACGTAAATTTATATGCTCAGAATCAGTCCATGGTCGTTGTGGTGGTTGTCCAGTGAATAACGTTATCGGACAGTGATTATGCACTGTGCTAGGTGTATTGTTTATAGTAAATTCTATCTGTGGTAACAGTCTGGCCCATTTTCTGTGATTTTCGTCCAGTAATATACGTAAATATTTTATCGTTTCGCGTATATATCGCTCGGTAGGATTTCCTTGTGGGTAGCGGATTGATGTATAGACGGTGTGGATGTCGTGTGAATGTAAGAACTCCTTGTAGCGATCGTTAGTAAAATAGGTAGCGTTGTCCGAAAGTATTGTTTGTGGTTTTCCATACTGTGCGAAGTAGTCCACTAAAGCTTGTAAAACGGTGTTGGTATCGCATTTCTGCGTAGGTATGAGTTTGATGAACTTAGAAAATATATCACATATTACTAAAATGTGGCGATAACCTTTAGTGCTAGGAATAAGGTTGGATAGAAAATCAATTGATATTAACTCTAGTCTATCATATGCAGTTATATTGTGGCTTATGTTGGTGTTAGTGAAAGTTTTATCTTTGGTTATTTCGCAGAGTCGACATTGTTTTACCACGCTGTTTATTATTCGTTCGTCATTTATACAGTAGAAAGCTTCTCTGTAGAGTAACCAGCATTTTCGTGCACCTATGTGTGTGTATCTTCGGTGTATATATTCGGTTATTTCTCTGGTGTGTTGTTCGTTTGTGACGTATACAGTAGTTCTTCCTATTTGTTTTACTATGAATTGGTCCCTGATTGATATACCTTTATATTCACCTACAGTTCTTAAATGTTGTCTTATTTCATCGAAGTCTGGGCTTGATTGTATTTGTAAGATTTTTGCTTTCGAGAATGTGCCTCTCCTTTGTAGATTTATTAAGTTGATGCAAATGTTCTGTCTCTTTACGTCCCCCTCCTGTCTCGTGAGTGCATCGGCCGTTACCATTTCTTTTCCAGGTTTATATTTTATTGTAAACTCGTACTGTTGTATTAACAAAGTCCAACGATAAATGCGACTGTTATTAAGTTTGCAGCTCATGATGTTGACTAAAGCTTTGTGATCCGTTTCTAATACGAATGACTTTCCTATCAAATAATATCTGAGTTTCGTTAACGCAAATACGATAGCAAGCATTTCCTTCTCGGAAATCGTGTATCGAATCTCGCATGTTTTCAACGTGCGTGATATAAAATAAATAGGGATTTCTTGATCGTCTTTCATTTGTACTAGCTCTGCTGCAATTGTCTTGTGTGAAGCATCTGTTCGCACAACAAATGGTAGAGTAAAATCTGGGTGATGTAAACGAAGATTTTCTACAAAGTTCTCTTTTAAAGTTGTGAAGCATAATTCGCATTCCGCTGTCCAATTCCATTTCTTCCCCTTTTTGATTAGTTCCAACAAGGGTAACGTTTTCTCGCTATAGTTTGAGACAAATTTCCTATAATAATTTAACACTCCTAAAAAACTTCTTAACGTTTTTAAATTCTTCGGTCTCGCATACTCCTGAATGATATCTAACCGTGTCGGGTCTAATAAAATGTTATTCTGATTAATCACATATCCTAGATAGTTAATTTCATGTCTAAAGAATTGACATTTCGCTAAGTTAAGTTTCATTCCATGAGTTTTTAAAGTGTTAAGGATAATGTTAATATGTTGTAGGTGTTGTTCCACAGTTTCGGAAAATATAATAATGTCGTCTAGGTAATGCAAAGCGAATTCATCATATCGGTCTAGTATACGATGCAGAAAACGTATCAGAGCGGCTGGTGATGTCTTTAAACCAAATGGACATACTCTAAACTGATATACTATTCCATTCACTAAGAAACCACAGTATTTCCTGGATTCCGGTTCTAAGTTTATTAACCAAAAAGCGTTCTTTAAGTCTAATTTACTATAAATTCGTTTACTTCCGCATTTCGTTAATAAGATGTCTATGTTTTGCGGCATTTCGAATTCTGGCTTAATTCGTTTGTTCAGAGCTCTCGCGTCTAAGCACATTCTTAATGATAGGTCCTTCTTTTGAACTATTACAATGGGATTAATAAAATATGTGTTCGATCTCTCAATAATTCCGGATTGTTCTAATCTCTCTAATTCTAAACTAACTTTCTGTTGGTAGTAGTACGGGATCGGGTAATTCTTACTTATTAATGGGCAGTCATTGTCAATATTAATTGGATGTTCATATCCTTTTGCAAAAACAATATCGTTATTAATTAAAGTGATGTTTTCGTTTAAAATGTTAATCAATTGCGGTACGACGTTTGTATAAGGTATTTCTTGTTTATCAATTATATTCGTTATATCATTTTTATTATTTATAATGTCAGTTGTCTGTAAATCCTCCTTAATCTTTACTTCTCCTTCGCCCTCGTAACTATCTCGCGTTCCTAACAAATCTGGCCTATTATTCACTCCTATATATTCATTATTTATAATCTTATCATTTCCAACTCTATCAATAAACCTTTCTTCAGCTCTTCTATAGTACGGTACATTATATTCTAATAAATTATTTATTACAACTGCTAAAACTTCTTTCTTATACGTATTATATTCTTGCACTTCCTCTACGGACAAATGTTTGTTAAATGTTAAATTATTCTTTCCAATTGATAAAATACCTTTTTCAAAATTCAATATCATTTTCAACCTGTTGATATTATCTATACCCAATATACAGTCATATTGTAACTTCTCTATTACGTAACAGTGAATTAGATAACTGATTTCGTTTATTCTTATTTCGGTATTGAGTTGCTTTGTGACAGTGCCCATTTTTCTTCCGTTCGCAGTAACTATGTCGGTACCCTTGGTTTGAACAACGTGTTGTTCGTATCCCTTTATTTGTTTTGCGAGATCTTCTCTAACTAATGTAATCTCGGCTCCGGTGTCGATTAAACAATTTAATTTTATGTTGCTGAATTGTAAAATAATAATGGGTAGAGAATATACTTCATCTACGGCGTCCCCTGCGTCTTCTATGTTTAAGAATTCCTCCGGTGATTGGTAGAATTTTATGTTTTGTAACTTCCAGAGCATGTTATAGCCGTTGTCATTATTTAGTTTTGTTGGTTTGACGGTCCGGGTGTTGGGTTCAGATATGGATGGTCTTGTAAAATTGAAGTTTTTTTTTGTAGCCCCTCTATGTTCGTTCTGTCAGGTGATAACGATCGATATCGCCGGTAAGCATTATTACCTCGACCTCTTCCTCTGCTTGCGTAATGATTTATTCCGCGTCTCGATTGGTGAGTTTGTGCGCGCTGCGTGTTATAAGTATCGTTATTGTCGGGTCGGTTATTGTTATAGTTATTATTTGCCGAGTTATTCTGATAATTATTCGGATAAGGTCGGTTATACGCATGTTGTGTATTCGGTCGATTCTGATTGTTATAATTATTATGAGGACGATTGTTGTAGTTGTTATTATGATTGTTATTCGGGTTGTATGGTCGAGAGGTTGCTGGTTGATAGCGATTGTCTTGAGCATAATTATTTGTGTGGTTATTGTTCGAATAGTTGTTAAAACGTGGTATGGGGTTGGGAATGTAGTTCGGTGCTGGTGGGTTCCTAGTGTTGTTCGTCCGATTATTAGGCTGCTGTTGTTGGTTGGTTTCTGCGAAATCGTCCAGTCTTCGGAAGTATCTCGATTAGGGAGTCCATGTCAGTGACCTTCTGACAGATAATCGCCTGAGTATCCGTGAAAATAAAGTGGTTTAACAATAGGCGCGCGATCATTGATTCGCTCATGTCGCTGATGTGTTTGCACTGGTTGTATACGCGAGACGCATACATCTCCCTCGTCGCTTGTCCCAATCTAAATTTCCCTGTTAGTAAGCGAACTTTGGCCCGGTTCTGCTGGTTTTCGTCCCAGTAGTTCTTCGTAAATAACACAACAAATTGATCTAAAGTATGGCAATGTTCCTCTATCCTCTGAAACCATTCTTGTGCGCTATTCCGCAATGTTGCTCGCACTACTTCGATCCGGTGTTTCTCGTCTATAACATCCTCTAAATATCGTAGTATCCCGTTTAAATACGCCATGGGGTGTACTTTGGTCATATCTCCGTCAAAATGTTGCAAGTTTTCGATTTTTATTATCGAATTACCTGTATTTATGTTATGTATAGGTACTGTGTACGTTCTAAGTTTATTTTCTAATTGGTGTAAGTTGTGCTGCGTTTCATTATAATTTTCGGTTTGTACAGTTTTCATATTATCTAGATTTAAGTTCACCGCCTGTATTTCTTGATTATGTATTTCTTTATTTTCATTAATTTGTGTATTAAGCTCGCGTCTTAATAGTTGGGTCTGTTCCTCATTGATTTGATTATATGTTGTTAATTTTGTATCCAATGTACAGTTATTTTCGAGTATTATTTTATTTAAATCTTTGTGGAGTTCTTTGTTCGCTGCATTAATTTTCGATTCGGTTATTTCGTAAATTTGTGTGGTTGAGGTTTCTAGTTGTTGTGCCCACTGTGAATTTTGCGATTTGACGGTCTCATCTAGTTTTAGAAGATACTTCAACTCATTCTGTTCCATGGCCTTTTGTGTTGCAGTTATTTCTGCAATTTGTACGTCGATATCCCCCTTGAATGTATTAAGTTTCATTTCAATGTTTGTGTTGTTTAATTCTATTTTTTCATTTATGTTAATTAGGTTAACTTCTAATCTCGTCGTAAGTTCGTTATTTAAGTTATTTAAATCTTGTTTTAATTCTTGGTTATTAGTATCCAGTTTGTTGTTAGTGTTATCTAATTTGGTGTTTAATTCTTGGTTGTTGGTGTCTAATTTGTTATTTACTTCTTGCATCTGTGCCATTAACATATTGAACATGTCCATGAATTTACTGTCAGGCGAAATACTGGCTTCCCCGGAAACGGACGGTTGCGGTATTGTAATGTCCCCCTGTTCACTCCGGTCTTCTTCTACTGCGTCTTTCGGGGTCTTAGCTCTGTGTCTAGTATCCATTTTAGAGTATATTTTATTAGTTTGTAAATTATATTAATATTTGTACAGGTAGTGGTAATTATATTGTAAATATGTTAGTTGTGAAATGTTGTTGTTTATAGTGTTGTTAGATTTAATGTACACACGTAAATGCAATGACAAATAACAAAAATATATGTATATAAAAGAAATATGAGTCTGCACTTTAATATTTCCCTGTAACAACCTTTTGAATATCTTACCGATGGTCTCGAATACAGCAATCCCCTGAAATGCAAAACTGTGTTCTCTCTCTGAAGTTCCACAAAGACAAAATAACAAATACATAAACAAATAGTATAATATGGTAAATGCGAATACAACGGTTCTCCTTGTTTTTGTTTTTATTTTTATGGTTTATTTATTAATTCTTTGTGCCACGAAACTTTGCTACTTGAGAAAGTGTTCCTTCTTAATATTTTTGACAATAGAGTGACTTTTTTATTGAAATGTGGAGTAGAAGTACGCCCCAAAACGTTCGGGTGCCAAATGTATTGTTTCTATGAGTGTAGCAAGTAAATTAACGAATGAATATAATGAGAATAACTGTTATGACTGTTATAAATGCCCCACTAAGTTGGGATCGCCAAATGTAATGTTACGAATTGTTGATAAATAAAATTGTTTCTTACGTACGGTAAAATAAAATGAATGAATGTCATAAAAAAAATCATGTAAAATTCAAATTGGGCTCATTCAATACTTATCTGTTTTATTATCTTCGGCTAGCTTCTTTCTCTCTTCAGGGCTAAGGTCGGTTCACTTCTTTCCACTTTTACTTTCTTTACGTAATTTATTAAGTTGGGAACGGAACAATATCTCAAGTATATTACAAAAAAAACAAAGTAAAATATTGACAATTAACTTTATTAGGGATAAACGATTTTTCAAAGTTTGAGAAATTTATATTAATAATTTCGTGACACACACGTAATATTAAGCGAGACACACTCGACGGTTGGTATTCGTACAGTATAATAATATGGTGTAAGACAGGTGCAATAATGTGTTGTCTTAGTAAAATAGTTTATAACAGTGACATGGCATCAAGTTTTACAAATACAAATAGTAGATGCCAATATTTAAATAATTTGACTAAAGATTACAGTGGTAAAATATAGGTGAAAGTAATATGAATAGTTAGTTATGGAATAACAAAGTAAAGTTCTAGAAATGTACATGCGCAAGTGAAAATGGAGCGGGAGAGTTTGTTAAAATTAGCAAAAACCTGAATCTTCGTATATGATCTCCGTTGCTTCTTGTGCCTGTGTTCTGGAGACGTCTTCACAACGGGAAACGGGAGAATGTTTCTGCTACGGTCCCTCGGGATAACTTGAAATTTGTTGAAATTTCCAAGTCCGACTGCGTCTAGAGCGAATGACCGATCTCGATCGTTCAACGATGGTGGTCAAGCTACGGTGAGATTTTTTTATGGCGGTAAAAATCTTTAAAAATTCGTAAGTCTCGGACTATTTGGTCGGCGGCTGTTAAATTTTGTCCACAGGTGGTTGGTATGCAGGTGTAACGTTTTGTAATATTAAAAATCTCTTGCACTTAATAATTTTGCTTAATTATTTTAATTATTACGGAGCACAAAAAAACGTGACCTTTCACTGTGACGACTAATGACCGACGCTTGTTTTTTTCACTTGTTTTTAATTGCATAACTTTCCGCTAAATCGCCCCATTCTTTACTTGCATTAAATTTGTTAATATTATTAAATTAGACAATTTTACTGTGTAAAATAGTTAAAAAAATTACAATTCGATTTATAAGATAATTTTAGTTGCATAACATATGATTTATGTGTTTACAAACACTCCGTCAATATTGGTTTTTTCCTCGGGTTATTGCACCGTTGACATTGTGGGCGGGGCTTCATCGTTCAAATGCATTTGAAAATAAATACGTTACATTTGTTTGAATAAACACGCGTTAAATATGAATTTGAAAGAAAAATGAATATAAACATTATAATAAAAAAATTAGAAAAATAAGTTAATTATTTCAAGGTGAATTTGTCGTCAAAATAACGTATTTATTCTTTGAATCAATCTTTCCCCTTCTTAATATTAACGTACAAAGTAGATATAAATATTATGGTATAAACATTATGGTTACATATATTCTTTGTTTCTTTCAGAGAGCGACTCCTTCTTGCAATGCCTCAATTTCCCCCTTGATTAAAAGATAGAGACTTATTGAGAGCTTTTAATCAACCGTATCTAGGAGTACGACAGAAATATATAAATGCCGTATAGCGATCAATGAAAATTTAATGAATGTGTGTGTTCACGTTAAAAATATTTCAAATTCTATAAGTAGTTCTTTATATTATTCTAGTTAATAATTCCCTATTTAGTAATTGTCATTAAATGGTTAAAGTTAATTGTTTTATTTTGTTGTTCGGGTTCTTTTGTTTGAAAACCCCTGTTTAATATTAAGTAATTATTTTCTCCTTTCTTTTTTTTATTTCTTATTTAATTATAATATGATTCATTTAATTAGCCTAGTCTAAATGTAAACTTGTGATTAATATAGATTATATAATATAGTACTGTAGTACTTGTTATTGT
This sequence comes from Melolontha melolontha, assembly GCA_935421215.2. Taxonomy (NCBI): domain Eukaryota; kingdom Metazoa; phylum Arthropoda; class Insecta; order Coleoptera; family Scarabaeidae; genus Melolontha; species Melolontha melolontha. The sequence goes on along the minus strand of OW285237.1, from coordinate 124,368,040 downwards.
TTTACGCACTATAACATGCTTGGCTAGTTTGTTCTGGAAGTTATTTCGGCTTGTTATGTATATTTATATAAAAAAAATTACTTTATTATTTTTTTAAGTGTGGTAGTCTTGTAACATAGTTATGTGGTATCTACCTTTAATGTAATTTGTTTCGGGTTCAAAAAGTTCGTAGGTGTTGTTTCCAATGATTCTCTTAATCGTATAGGGACCTTGGTAAGCTTTCAGTAGCTTTCCCATTATTTTGTGTTTTAAATCTGTTACTCTTAATCTCTTAACTATAACTTGGTCTCCTACATTGTAAGTTTTATACTTTTTAATTGCCGTATTTCTCTTTTCCTCCCATTTTCGCTTTCTTAGTGATAATCTTTCTCTGACTTCTTGTAAACGGTTACGTAAATTTATATGCTCAGAATCAGTCCATGGTCGTTGTGGTGGTTGTCCAGTGAATAACGTTATCGGACAGTGATTATGCACTGTGCTAGGTGTATTGTTTATAGTAAATTCTATCTGTGGTAACAGTCTGGCCCATTTTCTGTGATTTTCGTCCAGTAATATACGTAAATATTTTATCGTTTCGCGTATATATCGCTCGGTAGGATTTCCTTGTGGGTAGCGGATTGATGTATAGACGGTGTGGATGTCGTGTGAATGTAAGAACTCCTTGTAGCGATCGTTAGTAAAATAGGTAGCGTTGTCCGAAAGTATTGTTTGTGGTTTTCCATACTGTGCGAAGTAGTCCACTAAAGCTTGTAAAACGGTGTTGGTATCGCATTTCTGCGTAGGTATGAGTTTGATGAACTTAGAAAATATATCACATATTACTAAAATGTGGCGATAACCTTTAGTGCTAGGAATAAGGTTGGATAGAAAATCAATTGATATTAACTCTAGTCTATCATATGCAGTTATATTGTGGCTTATGTTGGTGTTAGTGAAAGTTTTATCTTTGGTTATTTCGCAGAGTCGACATTGTTTTACCACGCTGTTTATTATTCGTTCGTCATTTATACAGTAGAAAGCTTCTCTGTAGAGTAACCAGCATTTTCGTGCACCTATGTGTGTGTATCTTCGGTGTATATATTCGGTTATTTCTCTGGTGTGTTGTTCGTTTGTGACGTATACAGTAGTTCTTCCTATTTGTTTTACTATGAATTGGTCCCTGATTGATATACCTTTATATTCACCTACAGTTCTTAAATGTTGTCTTATTTCATCGAAGTCTGGGCTTGATTGTATTTGTAAGATTTTTGCTTTCGAGAATGTGCCTCTCCTTTGTAGATTTATTAAGTTGATGCAAATGTTCTGTCTCTTTACGTCCCCCTCCTGTCTCGTGAGTGCATCGGCCGTTACCATTTCTTTTCCAGGTTTATATTTTATTGTAAACTCGTACTGTTGTATTAACAAAGTCCAACGATAAATGCGACTGTTATTAAGTTTGCAGCTCATGATGTTGACTAAAGCTTTGTGATCCTTTCTAATACGAATGACTTTCCTATCAAATAATATCTGAGTTTCGTTAACGCAAATACGATAGCAAGCATTTCCTTCTCGGAAATCGTGTATCGAATCTCGCATGTTTTCAACGTGCGTGATATAAAATAAATAGGGATTTCTTGATCGTCTTTCATTTGTACTAGCTCTGCTGCAATTGTCTTGTGTGAAGCATCTGTTCGCACAACAAATGGTAGAGTAAAATCTGGGTGATGTAAACGAAGATTTTCTACAAAGTTCTCTTTTAAAGTTGTGAAGCATAATTCGCATTCCGCTGTCCAATTCCATTTCTTCCCCTTTTTGATTAGTTCCAACAAGGGTAACGTTTTCTCGCTATAGTTTGAGACAAATTTCCTATAATAATTTAACACTCCTAAAAAACTTCTTAACGTTTTTAAATTCTTCGGTCTCGCATACTCCTGAATGATATCTAACCGTGTCGGGTCTAATAAAATGTTATTCTGATTAATCACATATCCTAGATAGTTAATTTCATGTCTAAAGAATTGACATTTCGCTAAGTTAAGTTTCATTCCATGAGTTTTTAAAGTGTTAAGGATAATGTTAATATGTTGTAGGTGTTGTTCCACAGTTTCGGAAAATATAATAATGTCGTCTAGGTAATGCAAAGCGAATTCATCATATCGGTCTAGTATACGATGCAGAAAACGTATCAGAGCGGCTGGTGATGTCTTTAAACCAAATGGACATACTCTAAACTGATATACTATTCCATTCACTAAGAAACCACAGTATTTCCTGGATTCCGGTTCTAAGTTTATTAACCAAAAAGCGTTCTTTAAGTCTAATTTACTATAAATTCGTTTACTTCCGCATTTCGTTAATAAGATGTCTATGTTTTGCGGCATTTCGAATTCTGGCTTAATTCGTTTGTTCAGAGCTCTCGCGTCTAAGCACATTCTTAATGATAGGTCCTTCTTTTGAACTATTACAATGGGATTAATAAAATATGTGTTCGATCTCTCAATAATTCCGGATTGTTCTAATCTCTCTAATTCTAAACTAACTTTCTGTTGGTAGTAGTACGGGATCGGGTAATTCTTACTTATTAATGGGCAGTCATTGTCAATATTAATTGGATGTTCATATCCTTTTGCAAAAACAATATCGTTATTAATTAAAGTGATGTTTTCGTTTAAAATGTTAATCAATTGCGGTACGACGTTTGTATAAGGTATTTCTTGTTTATCAATTATATTCGTTATATCATTTTTATTATTTATAATGTCAGTTGTCTGTAAATCCTCCTTAATCTTTACTTCTCCTTCGCCCTCGTAACTATCTCGCGTTCCTAACAAATCTGGCCTATTATTCACTCCTATATATTCATTATTTATAATCTTATCATTTCCAACTCTATCAATAAACCTTTCTTCAGCTCTTCTATAGTACGGTACATTATATTCTAATAAATTATTTATTACAACTGCTAAAACTTCTTTCTTATACGTATTATATTCTTGCACTTCCTCTACGGACAAATGTTTGTTAAATGTTAAATTATTCTTTCCAATTGATAAAATACCTTTTTCAAAATTCAATATCATTTTCAACCTGTTGATATTATCTATACCCAATATACAGTCATATTGTAACTTCTCTATTACGTAACAGTGAATTAGATAACTGATTTCGTTTATTCTTATTTCGGTATTGAGTTGCTTTGTGACAGTGCCCATTTTTCTTCCGTTCGCAGTAACTATGTCGGTACCCTTGGTTTGAACAACGTGTTGTTCGTATCCCTTTATTTGTTTTGCGAGATCTTCTCTAACTAATGTAATCTCGGCTCCGGTGTCGATTAAACAATTTAATTTTATGTTGCTGAATTGTAAAATAATAATGGGTAGAGAATATACTTCATCTACGGCGTCCCCTGCGTCTTCTATGTTTAAGAATTCCTCCGGTGATTGGTAGAATTTTATGTTTTGTAACTTCCAGAGCATGTTATAGCCGTTGTCATTATTTAGTTTTGTTGGTTTGACGGTCCGGGTGTTGGGTTCAGATATGGATCGTCTTGTAAAATTGAAGTTTTTTTTTGTAGCCCCTCTATGTTCGTTCTGTCAGGTGATAACGATCGATATCGCCGGTAAGCATTATTACCTCGACCTCTTCCTCTGCTTGCGTAATGATTTATTCCGCGTCTCGATTGGTGAGTTTGTGCGCGCTGCGTGTTATAAGTATCGTTATTGTCGGGTCGGTTATTGTTATAGTTATTATTTGCCGAGTTATTCTGATAATTATTCGGATAAGGTCGGTTATACGCATGTTGTGTATTCGGTCGATTCTGATTGTTATAATTATTATGAGGACGATTGTTGTAGTTGTTATTATGATTGTTATTCGGGTTGTATGGTCGAGAGGTTGCTGGTTGATAGCGATTGTCTTGAGCATAATTATTTGTGTGGTTATTGTTCGAATAGTTGTTAAAACGTGGTATGGGGTTGGGAATGTAGTTCGGTGCTGGTGGGTTCCTAGTGTTGTTCGTCCGATTATTAGGCTGCTGTTGTTGGTTTGTTTCTGCGAAATCGTCCAGTCTTCGGAAGTATCTCGATTAGGGAGTCCATGTCAGTGACCTTCTGACAGATAATCGCCTGAGTATCCGTGAAAATAAAGTGGTTTAACAATAGGCGCGCGATCATTGATTCGCTCATGTCGCTGATGTGTTTGCACTGGTTGTATACGCGAGACGCATACATCTCCCTCGTCGCTTGTCCCAATCTAAATTTCCCTGTTAGTAAGCGAACTTTGGCCCGGTTCTGCTGGTTTTCGTCCCAGTAGTTCTTCGTAAATAACACAACAAATTGATCTAAAGTATGGCAATGTTCCTCTATCCTCTGAAACCATTCTTGTGCGCTATTCCGCAATGTTGCTCGCACTACTTCGATCCGGTGTTTCTCGTCTATAACATCCTCTAAATATCGTAGTATCCCGTTTAAATACGCCATGGGGTGTACTTTGGTCATATCTCCGTCAAAATGTTGCAAGTTTTCGATTTTTATTATCGAATTACCTGTATTTATGTTATGTATAGGTACTGTGTACGTTCTAAGTTTATTTTCTAATTGGTGTAAGTTGTGCTGCGTTTCATTATAATTTTCGGTTTGTACAGTTTTCATATTATCTAGATTTAAGTTCACCGCCTGTATTTCTTGATTATGTATTTCTTTATTTTCATTAATTTGTGTATTAAGCTCGCGTCTTAATAGTTGGGTCTGTTCCTCATTGATTTGATTATATGTTGTTAATTTTGTATCCAATGTACAGTTATTTTCGAGTATTATTTTATTTAAATCTTTGTGGAGTTCTTTGTTCGCTGCATTAATTTTCGATTCGGTTATTTCGTAAATTTGTGTGGTTGAGGTTTCTAGTTGTTGTGCCCACTGTGAATTTTGCGATTTGACGGTCTCATCTAGTTTTAGAAGATACTTCAACTCATTCTGTTCCATGGCCTTTTGTGTTGCAGTTATTTCTGCAATTTGTACGTCGATATCCCCCTTGAATGTATTAAGTTTCATTTCAATGTTTGTGTTGTTTAATTCTATTTTTTCATTTATGTTAATTAGGTTAACTTCTAATCTCGTCGTAAGTTCGTTATTTAAGTTATTTAAATCTTGTTTTAATTCTTGGTTATTAGTATCCAGTTTGTTGTTAGTGTTATCTAATTTGGTGTTTAATTCTTGGTTGTTGGTGTCTAATTTGTTATTTACTTCTTGCATCTGTGCCATTAACATATTGAACATGTCCATGAATTTACTGTCAGGCGAAATACTGGCTTCCCCGGAAACGGACGGTTGCGGTATTGTAATGTCCCCCTGTTCACTCCGGTCTTCTTCTACTGCGTCTTTCGGGGTCTTAGCTCTGTGTCTAGTATCCATTTTAGAGTATATTTTATTAGTTTGTAAATTATATTAATATTTGTACAGGTAGTGGTAATTATATTGTAAATATGTTAGTTGTGAAATGTTGTTGTTTATAGTGTTGTTAGATTTAATGTACACACGTAAATGCAATGACAAATAACAAAAATATATGTATATAAAAGAAATATGAGTCTGCACTTTAATATTTCCCTGTAACAACCTTTTGAATATCTTACCGATGGTCTCGAATACAGCAATCCCCTGAAATGCAAAACTGTGTTCTCTCTCTGAAGTTCCACAAAGACAAAATAACAAATACATAAACAAATAGTATAATATGGTAAATGCGAATACAACGGTTCTCCTTGTTTTTGTTTTTATTTTTATGGTTTATTTATTAATTCTTTGTGCCACGAAACTTTGCTACTTGAGAAAGTGTTCCTTCTTAATATTTTTGACAATAGAGTGACTTTTTTATTGAAATGTGGAGTAGAAGTACGCCCCAAAACGTTCGGGTGCCAAATGTATTGTTTCTATGAGTGTAGCAAGTAAATTAACGAATGAATATAATGAGAATAACTGTTATGACTGTTATAAATGCCCCACTAAGTTGGGATCGCCAAATGTAATGTTACGAATTGTTGATAAATAAAATTGTTTCTTACGTACGGTAAAATAAAATGAATGAATGTCATAAAAAAAATCATGTAAAATTCAAATTGGGCTCATTCAATACTTATCTGTTTTATTATCTTCGGCTAGCTTCTTTCTCTCTTCAGGGCTAAGGTCGGTTCACTTCTTTCCACTTTTACTTTCTTTACGTAATTTATTAAGTTGGGAACGGAACAATATCTCAAGTATATTACAAAAAAAACAAAGTAAAATATTGACAATTAACTTTATTAGGGATAAACGATTTTTCAAAGTTTGAGAAATTTATATTAATAATTTCGTGACACACACGTAATATTAAGCGAGACACACTCGACGGTTGGTATTCGTACAGTATAATAATATGGTGTAAGATAGGTGCAATAATGTATTGTCTTAGTAAAATAGTTTATAACAGTGACATGGCATCAAGTTTTACAAATACAAATAGTAGATGCTAATATTTAAATAATTTGACTAAAGATTACAGTGGTAAAATATAGGTGAAAGTAATATGAATAGTTAGTTATGGAATAACAAAGTAAAGTTCTAGAAATGTACATGCGCAAGTGAAAATGGAGCGGGAGAGTTTGTTAAAATTAGCAAAAACCTGAATCTTCGTATATGATCTCCGTTGCTTCTTGTGCCTGTGTTCTGGAGACGTCTTCACAACGGGAAACGGGAGAATGTTTCTGCTACGGTCCCTCGGGATAACTTGAAATTTGTTGAAATTTCCAAGTCCGACTGCGTCTAGAGCGAATGACCGATCTCGATCGTTCAACGATGGTGGTCAAGCTACGGTGAGATTTTTTTATGGCGGTAAAAATCTTTAAAAATTCGTAAGTCTCGGACTATTTGGTCGGCGGCTGTTAAATTTTGTCCACAGGTGGTTGGTATGCAGGTGTAACGTTTTGTAATATTAAAAATCTCTTGCACTTAATAATTTTGCTTAATTATTTTAATTATTACGGAGCACAAAAAAACGTGACCTTTCACTGTGACGACTAATGACCGACGCTTGTTTTTTTCACTTGTTTTTAATTGCATAACTTTCCGCTAAATCGCCCCATTCTTTACTTGCATTAAATTTGTTAATATTATTAAATTAGACAATTTTACTGTGTAAAATAGTTAAAAAAATTACAATTCGATTTATAAGATAATTTTAGTTGCATAACATATGATTTATGTGTTTACAAACACTCCGTCAATATTGGTTTTTTCCTCGGGTTATTGCACCGTTGACATTGTGGGCGGGGCTTCATCGTTCAAATGCATTTGAAAATAAATACGTTACATTTGTTTGAATAAACACGCGTTAAATATGAATTTGAAAGAAAAATGAATATAAACATTATAATAAAAAAATTAGAAAAATAAGTTAATTATTTCAAGGTGAATTTGTCGTCAAAATAACGTATTTATTCTTTGAATCAATCTTTCCCCTTCTTAATATTAACGTACAAAGTAGATATAAATATTATGGTATAAACATTATGGTTACATATATTCTTTGTTTCTTTCAGAGAGCGACTCCTTCTTGCAATGCCTCAATATATATATATATATATATGTGTGTGTTTAGATAATTTCTTAGCTGTTTATTAAATATAACAATTGAGAAATTATTGGAGTTTTTCGGCTTTTATATGAAATATTTACAAATATCAAATTAGAATGTATGTAATTGCAGAGTAAGTGGGGATGTAAACATTGCTGTCTACAAATTACAAAGCAAATCATACGAAATTTTTTTATTTGAAAAATATGGTCTACGTTGACCATATTTTTCAAATAAAAAAATTTTGAGATATTTTGTGTGCTACTTTCTGTAAGTAAACCTAACGGTCTTGTTTTATTGCGTTTTTGTGTGAATTGCTTTTTTATTATGCTCTTGACTTATTTTAAAATTTCATTTTGATTTTTTAACATCTGTTCGGATATTGTAAACGTATATTATTTGATAAGTGGGTAATAAACTATTGAAAGTCCATCTATTTCGTTTCGATCATTAACTGTGTTATTATTTTTTAATATGTGTATCATTTCTAAAATTTCTCTGGTTTTCGTGTTATTATGTTTTGTTAGTATTTTTGTATGTCTGTGTACTTCCAGAAACGTTCTGTAATGAGGAATGTGCCTATCGGGAAAGCGATGGCGGTATTCAATAACTGCTTGACGTGCACTGCCGTTACAGTAGCCATACGCAAAATGTCCGTATACTCTTGAGAAGAAAATCGGTTAGGCATTTTTAATAAAGAAAACGTGTCCACTCACTAATAAGCTGTTGTATGAACTGAAACGTAATGTAATCCTTTATTAAAAAATGCAGAGTTAACGGTCATCTAAACATTTATTTATTGTATGATATTCATGATGCAGCACTTACGAAATAAGTAAGCACCTTCTTTATCATAAATCAATTTCCAGTACTCTTTTTTGTAGATCTCCAAGAAATTACTGTATGCACTACGACACATGTTTATTCATTTTAGAACAACATTTTATTAGCGACGTTAACAATCACAGGCTAGTTATTGAATCGTATATCATTTTTTAAATAAAATCAGTTTGTATTGACTTTAGGATTACATTTTTTTTCATGATAAGACAATCACATTCATAGATCTGTAACTTTGAAACAAATAAAAATGGATATACAAGTTTTGCGTTTTTGTTACTTGAAATGAAGTCTACTTTACACTCCTAAAATTTGAACATAACGATACGGGACACCTTGTATTTAGTTTTGTTATATGTCTTGTTAAGTCTGTGTTTTATAATGTTTTGTACAAAATGTGGTGGATAATTGTTTTTCGTTAAAATAGTTTTAACTTTATTTAGTATTGTTGGGTCAAGCAGTGAAAAATTTTGTTCCTTACTCGGACAGAAACATATTAATTCAAATATCAGGGAATCCGGTGAATATAAACTTAATTCAGACGTATGCTCCAACAGCTGGTAAGGATGAAAAAGAAATAGAGTCATGGTACAATGAACTAGTAATCCTACTAAAAACCACAAAACAACAGGACGTGACTATAATAATGGGTGATATGAACGCCAATGTTGGACGAGGAAAAGTTGAGAACATCGTGGGGGAGTATGGCTTGGGAGAACGAAATGATCGCGGAGATAGATTGATAGAATTCTGCCAAGAACACAATATGGTCATTACAAACACCTTATTTAAACTCCACCCAAGACGACTATATACATGGACATCCCCCCAACACAACAAAAATAGAATCGTAAGGAATCAAATAGACTATGTGCTTATTAACCGTAGGTTCCGCAGCACAATACTTAGTGCAAAAACTTATCCTGGGGCCGATATTGGATCGGATCACAACCCGGTGGTGGTTAATATGCGTCTCAAGCTAAAAATGATGGAAAAAAGAAGGATTAAAACAAGAATTGACATGGGAGTTCTAAAGGAAGAAACGGTTAAAATAAACACATCTGAACAACTAAACATACAACTCGAAACCTTAAGAACTAGAATAGACAATAATAGTATAACCGACATGGATAACATTTGGAACAACTTCAAAGATATAGTTTTAGAAGTAACAAATAACAATTTAAAGTCAATCTATGTAGAAAAGAAAACAGAATGGATGACTGAAGAAATTCTAAATCTAATGGGGAAAAGGCGAGAAGTTAAGAATAATGAAGCAGGCTATAAGAAAGTAAATAAGGAAATAAGAAACAAAATAAGAAATGCAAAAGAGAACTGGATGAGACAGAAATGTGAGAAAATTGAGGAGCTCCAGTACAAAAACGACATGTACAACTTACATAAGGAAATAAAAAAGATAACACACAATAACAAAAGAATACATAATATGCTAGAATACTCAGATGGCAGAATAATAATTGATGAAGAAGAGAAGCTACAACAATGGGAAAAGTACATTCACGAAATGTTCGCAGACGAAAGACAGCAGCTAGACATCAATGCTGAACATATAGGAGGACCTCATATTCTAAAGAGTGAGATTGTATATGCTATTAACCAGCTGAAAAATAATAAAAGTCCGGGCCCTGATCAAATAAACTCAGAGATACTTAAACTCATAAATGAGGAAAACATAGATCTACTTCTACTTCTGTTTAACAACAGTCAGGCAAAATTCCCCAGGATTGGCTTGAATCAACTTTTATACCCTTACCAAAAAAGTATAGTGCAAAGAAATGTAACGACTACAGACTCATAAGCCTGATGAGTCATGTTCTTAAAATCCTATTAAAAATTATACACAAGAGGATATATAACAAATGCGAATCTAACATCGGCTCGGAACAATTCGGATTCCGAAATGGGTTAGGTACGAGAGAAGCTTTATTCAGCCTACAAGTCCTTGCACAGAAGTGCCACGACCAACAAAGAGACATACATATTTGTTTCGTCGATTTTGAGAAAGCGTTTGACCGAGTAAACCATGATAAACTTTTCGAGTTCCTGGAGGAAATCGGGCTGGATGATGGGGATTTGAGACTTCTCAGAAACTTGTATTGGCACCCGTCCGCAAGAATAAGAGTCGAGACTAACTTGTCTTCAAGAAACATTGACATTTGTAGAGGAGTGAGACAGGGGTGCGTGTTGTCCCCCACACTATTTACTATATACTCAGAGTATCTGTTTGCGAAGGCGCTTAGGGGTTGTAACGACGGAATAAAAATAAACGGTGTCAATATATCGACTATCCGTTATGCAGACGATACTGTGTTGATTGCGGATACCGATATAGGATTACAAAACATAATCAACAAATTAAATATGACATGCAAAGATTTTAATATGGCCATAAACATCAGCAAAACGAAAGTAATGTTAATTTCTCGTAATTCAAACGTACCCATACCTCTACGGGTTGACGGGGAAATATTGACCAGGGTTGATCGCTTTAAGTACCTGGGCTGCTGGATTGACTCAAGACTGGACCATGACATCGAAATAAGGTCCAGAATTGAACAAGCAAGGCAAAACTTCATCAAACTCAAAAACATACTGTGCGATAAACAGCTAAATGTAAATTTACGCGTACGGTTTACAAAGTGTTACGTCTGGTCAAGGTTATTATACGGAGTGGAAACATGGACCCTGAAAACTATCAGTATGAACCGTATAGAAGCATTTGAAATGTGGACATACCGAAGAATGCTAAGAATTCCATGGACATCACATACAACTAATGAGGAAACTTTGAAAGGGGTACACAAAGATCGAGAACTGCTCCATATAGTAAAGATGCGAAAGATGGCTTACCTTGGTCACGTTTTGAGAAATGAAAAATATTACCTACTGCAGCTCATAATTGAAGGAACGATAGAGGGTAAAAACGTGGCCTTGGCGGAAAGATACTATCGTGGATGCGGAATATTAGGAACTGGACCTAATTAAACTTTGAACAACTCATTAGAGCTGCTGCAAATCGAGAGACCTACTATATATATATATATATATATATATATATATATATATATATATATATATATATTTATATAGTACCCTCCAAAGAGAGATGCTTATGAGTCGTTATATTGTATTATAATAATAATGATATGTAATGTTGTAAATGTTGAATTTTCAAATAATGGGCGCCAGTGATTAAATTAATCACAAATATAACTACGTCCTCTGTGTACATACAAATGCACTAACAGCAGTCGGAAAGCATGATTATAAAATAGATTATATAGTAAAATACCTCAGGTTCAAAGTCGGTCTGTGAATTATCTCCCTAATTGTAGTTAGATGTCTATATAATATGTTTAACTCAACTAAATGCTAACAAATAAAACAGTTTAAAGTGATAAAAATAAAATATATTGAGACAAAAATTAGAGAACTGTAACAATTATCAGAACATAGACATGTGTCTATACAGAGAATTACGATCTAAACATGTGTAAATATAATATTACTAATGTCGTGTTGGTGAACAAAGAAAACTAAGTTAAAGAATATTTGGATTATTTATACTAATATGGTAAGTACTACGGGGTTATATGGATGTTAAATTATGCTTGTATTTGTTAAGCTAGGGTAAACGATACATAGATAATAAATACCGTAGTTTTATTAAAGTTTATATAGGTTATTCTGAACTTGTTTATTGATATGTAAATTTTATAGGCAATGAAATTATAAATGGATCATTCAAGAACCTGTGTTCCAAGATTTTGCGTGTTGGCTCAGGCTGGAAGCGTTGTAGTCGAGCAGCAGCAAGTTCGGCGTTAGAATTCTGGATATGGGTTTGGCGTCGTCCGATCATCCAAATGGCCCACGCGTTGCAGTTTGGATACTTGTAAAGATGCTATCGTCAATATTCGGCGTATCTTCGATGATGAGAGGCTTGTTTTTACTTAAAAAGGTTGGCTAATTTTCTGCGTTTCAAATATAGATATTTTCGATGAGATCTGTTAAGTTTGATTATGGTAATTTAATTTTTAACTTGGATAAATGCACAAACGCGGCAATATATTGTAAAATTCTTTTTCGGCGTCCTCTACGTTCATTTATTTTTCATGGCCTATTTTTATATTGGCAAATAGCCTCGAAACTTTATTATCATAGCATCGCTGGTGTTTTGAATTAAATTGATATTACATTTCTAATCAAATTATAAAATTTTTTAAATAATTTTCAAATACACTTTGTTTACTTTTAAATGTAGGTTATGTCATTATTATGTGTTCTAAGTTGCATTCTTACGTGTTTTGGTTAAATTTAAAAAGAGGGCGTGTCTAATCAGTATCAATACAATATTTCAATGTGGATAAATTAGATACCGGTAGTATCGCGCGAAATATTTGAATTATGAAATTTAAAATAGAAATATAAAATAAGTTATAAGAAATAAAAATAAGTTAATTTGAATTACTGTTCTCGTTGTATTAATTTATAAACATGTTGATACTAATTTTACAATCTTAATTCGCTAATTTCACCCTTTTTATAATTGTTAAATGCATTGTTTTATCTGTTTTTCCGTTTCAGATGCAGATATATGAGTGCAGTATGAACCATAACAATATATATATATATATATATATATATATATATATATATATATATACATATAGTAGATTCAATTAGTTGGCGATTTAAGATCTGGTTTTACTTAAAAATTTCTATATTTAAAACAATCTTACATGTTTCGGCATATAATGCCTTTCTCAAAAAATTAAAAATATAAATGATGATGATATTAATGTCATACTTATACATGTATAAGTATGGTATTAATATACAGTCATTTATATTTTAAATTCGTTAAAAAAGGCAGCATATGCCGAAACATGTAAAATTATTTAAAATATATACATTTTTAAGTAAAAACAGACCTTAAATCGCCAACTAATTCAATCTACCATAACATACAAAGGTCACGAAATAATTATATATATATATATGTTACTCTTGATGTTCTCGCGGACGTATGATGAAGGTGTAGTTTCTCGGGTTCTTGGCCGCGTGTGAGTTTTGTCCTGAAAAGGACTATTTACTCTACGTTTCAACGAGATCGCACTCGTCATCTTCAGGAGCTAGTCGGTCCGTCGCTGGTTAGAGCTGGAGATCGTCTAATGTGCGCCTAGCACTACCTCTTGTTATATGCTGCTGTGTCGGGAGGGGGCGTCCCACTATTGACGTCATGCGCGCGCGGCTTCGTGTAATTGGTCCGAGTGCCTGTAAGTTCCCTGGTCGGTCCGTGTGTCTGTGTAGGGGTTGCGCTCTGTCGGGATTTGGTTGTGTTTTTATCTGTCGGTGAACTAGGAGCGGTTTCCATGTATGCGGCAAGCGCTTAGGACGCTTTTCTATTTCTATCGCTTCTCTTGTAATTCTCGTCGTTAGGTTTTCACTTTTGGCTAGGATCTTCGTGTTTTCAAAGTCGATATAGTGCCCTGTCAGAAGTTTATGTTGTGCTAACGATGACGTTACTTCTTTCTTGACGACCGCGTTTCGGTGTTCTTCTCTTCTCACGCTAACTCGCCTGTTTGTCTGCCCCACATATTATTGATCACACTTTGAACATGGTATTTCAGGGCGTTTTCGAAATTTAATATTATCAACGTCTCCGCTAATTATAAACCTTAGTCACTTGAAAGTGTTCCTTTGACCAACTGAATAGTCGATTTTGATGTCGTTTTTTCTGGTTGACACGGTCGCGTTATATTGCAGTCTGTTACTGCATATTTATCAAAGAAGAATCATCTTTCCACTATAACTCGACATCTAAATGAACAAATGACAAATAATACAGTCGTTACTTATTTATACTAATTTATTCTACTAATAATTTTATGTCAATACGTAACTCTCTTTGCATATAAAATATATTAAAATTTTACATATTTAACATTTTTAAATATGTACAGAAAATCACCAAATCTCCATAATCAATAGCAGCAAGTCTCCAATTTGTATTTCTTCTTCTGCCTCTTTCTGGGAAATATGAAATGCTAAAATCAAACAGATAACGTTTGTCATATAAGGGCGTATTAAATCCAAAGAGACGGTATTTTCAAATGACCTTTCGACACATGAAAAAAATAAATTTTCTTATTAATGCACCAAGTGCCAGCCAATAGAATAGTTCGCAAAAGTGCATATATCAATATTCTCTTCATTCAACATGTCTTTTAAGCAGATTGGAAGCAAAATAAAAAAAAGCCTTTTTTATATATTCTCCAAATGCTACTTACGAACAATTGCTCTTATAAAAAAAATAAAACCACAGAAAGAAATAGTTAATTATGTTAAATGTATTTAAACACAAACTTTAAATTGCAATGGAATAATGGAAAAAACAAAAAGCTCCATTTTAGTAGGCGCTTATATTTGTACGAATATGTAACGTAAATATTTATAGCTGACAAAATGAATGTTGGCTATTAGATATTATTATGACATGACAAAATAATAAGGAATTTCGTGTTAGATAAAGCAAAAGTCATTTCCTATAATCAATAAATCAATGAAAGCATTACTTTGACAACTAAATGGCCGCATAAACGGATTTAATAATATTAACAAAATAAACTAGAATAGTATAACAATAAAAAGACGATACGCATATAACTGCTCAGGCGCGTACCTATTATACCAAAGGTGACAACATTCTTAAGTGGAAAATATTATTTACACTTATAAGAGTTAACGTTATAAACATTTTTCGAATGGCTGCTAAAGTTTTGAAGTGTTTTTCTCCGTGAAAAGAATGCGTCAGTAAATGATAATGTATAAATAAAATTAATGGCCGAAGTTGTTTCAATGCGCATAGTTTAACGTACGAGATAAGAAGGCGTGCAGGGAAAAACGCAAATACGTTAATCATTATTTATTGGCGTATTAAGAAACTTTAAGATTTAAATATGAATATAAATTTTTAATTATGTTATGTATATGTTCTTGTTTATTTTATATTTGCGTGTTCATGGCGACATGAAGACATAATGAAAACTGTTGCAAAGTCTGGTCTCAAATATTTCAAATTTTCGCCCCATATTCGTATTATTTAATTTCGCCAAAGCTCCTAATATATTTCTTTAATCTAAAATTTTTCCTTGCATTAAATCATGATTTCACGCAACAGATCAACAGTTACTAATCTAGGCTATTTACACTGAGCGTATTGTTGAAATTTTAGATATCCGAAAGGTCAGATACATGCACTTCAACCTTCTTAGCTCCGCGACCCTCAAAAAGTAAATGTAAATAAAATAAAAATAAATATTTCGGTTCACTATTTTTACAAAATAATGAGTGTATGTTGTTGTTGATTACAAAAGTATTTTTAATAATATAAAATATTATTAAAAATCGGGTGTGAAGAACACAATACAAGTTCATATATTTGTGAATATATCCTCTCCAGAGAGGCATGTACGTATTTTACCTTTCTACAGATCATCGGTACGCCCCTGCTGGAGAAGAGACACATTAAACAAAAAATAACAACCTTGCTACCTCACAGAAATTATTAAGATAGAGCGTAAAAGAATATTGAGCGCTGTCTACATAATAACTGCAAAAATAGCAACGTGTTTCCATAGACGGTAACAACCAAATCTATAGAAACTATATTATCATATCTTCACTATTGGTCGGACGAACTGAATGCGTATAAAACAAAATAATTTGACACATACATGAGTAGGTAAAACCTCACCAATTTTGTATAATACAAAAGTATTTTTAATAATATAAAATATTATTCAAAATCGGGTGTGAAGAACACAATACAAGTTCATATATTTGTGAATGTACCCACCCCAGAGACGTAGATACGTATTTCACCTTTCTATAGGATCATCGGTACGCCCCTGCTGGAGATGAGCCTGTAGAAAGGTAAAATACGTATCTACGTCTGTGAAGAGGATACATTCACAAATATATGAACTTGTATTGTGTTCTTCACACCCGATTTTTAATAATATTTTATATTATTAAAAATATTTTTGTATTATATAAAATTGGTGAGGTTTTGCCTACTCATGTATGTTTCAAATTATTTTGTTATGTTGTTGTTGGTTTGCTTAGCTATTATATTTTCGCATTTAAACGACCTTGAATGTGAATTTACAAGGACGTGATAAAAACATTTGATTAATAACAGACAAAGTTCATGCTTTCAGTAAGAAGCTTGAATTATTCGCCTTCAAACCAAAATTTTGATATGCTCCCACTCCCTGCGGATTATATTGCGAAAAATTAGAATAAACAAGTCACTATTATTCACCACAGTTTGGATAGCCCGAAGATGCATTTGTGTGAGCTAAAAACTCAATTGAAGAAGTACAGGGTGGCCCAAAATGACCGAAGGGATTTTAATTCCTTATAACTTTTTTATTATGATTTTTTTTTTCAGTATTTTGTAAAGAAGACTTGGGGAATTTAAAATGGAACAGTACACAATTGAACAACGTGCCAAAATCGTTGAACTTTATTTCTCAAATCAACGATCCATTGTTCTGACGTGCATATCGTCGTTATCTTAATGTGCGGGTTGGACCCTCAGAGTCAACAATAAACCGTCTGGTTGCAAATTTTCGAGAACAAGGGACAGTAAGGAACCTTCCTGGTGCCGGCAGACGACGAACGGTGCACACGGATGACAATATTGAACGGGTACAGGAGAGTATTCGGGAAGATGGAGAAACATCAACCAGGAGACGTTCGACACAACTTGGCCTCTCAAGAGGGTCGCTGCAGAGAATTTTGCATACAATAAGAATGTTTCCATACAAAATTCAGCTTGTCCAACAATTGAAACCGACAGATTACCAGCAACAACTTGATTATGCAATTTATTTTCGTCAAAAAGCAGAAAGCAGAAGCAGAATTATGAAAGCGACGAAGCCCATTTCCAATTAAATGGGTTCGTTAATAGGCAGAACTGCAGGATATGGGCTACGGAAAATCCAAGAGTAGTTCAACAGCGAGAATTACACCCACTTAAGTGTACCGTTTGGTGCGGTGTTTCGTCGGAAAGGATAATTGGCCCATATTTTTTTGAAAGTGAACACGGTGTCGCCGTTTCCATCACTGGTGTTAGATATCGGACAATGTTTGAAAATTTTTTAAGGCCGGCCGTGGAAAACCATCCGCAAGTATGGTTCCAACAGGATGGAGCCACAGCGCACACTGCGAGGGACACAATGGCTCTTTTACGCGATATCTTTGGTGAACGAATTATTTCCCGTACAAGCGATTTTAATTGGCCTCCGCGTTCACCGGATTTAACCGCTTCAGACTGTTTCCTTTGGGGTTATTTGAAAGGAAAAGTCTTTATGAATAAGCCTCGAACCATACAGCAATTAAAAAATAATATACGCGACGAAATCAACAACATAACACCTGAAGTTTTACGAAAGGTTATGGAAAATGTTTTGGAAAGAGCACGAATATGTGAAGCAGAAAATGGCCACCACTTGCGAGATATAATTTTTCATAATTAAATTAAAAATATTCTCCATTAATATACTGTATTTAAAATTAAAAAAATGTAATAATTATGTCTTAAATAAGAAGTTATAATGAACTCAAACCCCGTCGGTCATTTTGGGCCAGCCTGTATTACCCGGAAGATAAAAATGATTTCTCGAAGAGATGGGTACTGAATTCGTTTAGTGAACACGTTATTGCCGCTGCTAATAAGTTACCAGTTGAGATTCACGACCGGCTCATCGAAATGTCTGCCGACAAAACGCTACAGCTGCAATCTTTATCTGAAGATTTAAATACGTTTTGGCTTGCTCGTCGAATGAAATGAGATTTAGTCACAGAAGCATTGAAAATATTAATCCCTTCGCCACATCTTATCTATGTGGAAAGAGTTTTTCGTCTATGGTTGCGCTAAAAGCTAAATACAGGAATCGTCTCTTATCACTGGAGAACAATTTGCTTTTGTGTGTTTCTAACGCAGATCGTATGGAGAATCTTTTAAATGAAAAAAAAACGCAACCATGACATTAATTTATTTTCTTTACATGTGTACCTATTGTAAGTAAAATATTTATAAGAAATGATTTTCCCTCATAAATTTAGCGAACCTCTCTTCAATATCACCACGACCCCCAGGTTGAGAAACGATGGTATAGACCAACGGTGGCCAACCCGCGGCACGCGTGCCACAGTGTGGCACGCCTGACCCTCTAGAGTTGCACGCCAAAGTTTTCACAAATAAAAAAAAATACAATATAATTAAACTAAAAAAGCAATACTCACTATACTAAAGGCACTCGGACTAACTCTGAACTTTAACACCGCTGCGAAGTATGCACACGGCACCAATAAGGCGGCGCCTGCGTACGCAATTTTACGGCCGCGTGGCTGATGAAATGTTATGTTTTATTTTCAGTGATCAGTCTTTGTTTGTGGGGAGTCGGGAGTCAGGGCGTGTTTTTTACGACAAATCACTGTTTATAGTTCTTTCTTAAAATGGCTCCAACATTAAAAAGGAGGTACAAAGATGATATTGCCGTGCGTGATTTTAATATCGCATGGGAAGAACAGTTTCTTTTTACGAATCAAAATAGTTACAAGCCGGTATGCTTAATTTGCAGTGCTTCTGTGGCTGTTCCGAAGAAATTTAATTTGGAGCGACATATCAACCAAATGCATGGTAATTTTAATTCCAAATACCCCGTTGGCTCAAAACTACGAACTGATTTCATAAGTAAGAAGAAACAATCCTTAGCAGGACAGCAATCATTTTTTTATAAAAGGAGCGACGAGACGGAGTCGATGGTAAGAGCCTCATATGAAATTTCCCTTTTATTAGCTAAAAATAAGAAGCCGTATTCTGATGGCCAATAAAACCGAGTTTAGCAATATTGGCTAAGAATGCGGGTGATGCTAAAATCAGCAAGATGGTGGACCAAATAGCTTTATCTCGAAATACGCAATCATTTTTTTATAAAAGGAGCGACGAGACGGAGTCGATGGTAAGAGCCTCATATGAAATTTCCCTTTTATTAGCTAAAAATAAGAAGCCGTATTCTGATGGCCAATAAAACCGAGTTTAGCAATATTGGCTAAGAATGCGGGTGATGCTAAAATCAGCAAGATGGTGGACCAAATAGCTTTATCTCGAAATACGGTGATGCGACGGATAGATGATATGGCTACTTCCGTTAATGAACAAATTACCTCTGGAGTGGCGTCTTGCGAATACTTTTCTTTGGCTTTGGATGAGAGTTGCGATGTAACCGACAATGCTCAATTAAGTATATTCGTTCGGTATGTAAATGATAATTTTGACGTGACAGAAGTTCTTCTGGATCTGCGACAACTATGTACCACCAGGGGAGAAGATATTTTCAATGAAATAAAAAGTGTTGCCGAGATCAAAAATTTGGATTGGGCAAAACTTGATAGCATTTGTACAGATGGGGCACCGGCAATGATGGAGAAGATAAAAGGAGCTGTGGCTTTGCTTGAAAATTATTTGGGAAGAGACATCTTTAAGTTTCATTGCATAATACACCAAGAAAGTCTTTGTGCCAAAGATTTGGACTTTTCTTCAGTTATGAACCCGGTAGTGCGCTGTGTTAATAAAATTCGAGCGCGAGCATTAAATCGGAGACAATTTCGATGCCTCTTTCCTGAAGAAATTGAAGAAAATGGTGAACTTCTTCTTCACTGTGATGTGCGTTGGCTTTCTAAAGGCAGTGCTCTTAATAGGTTTTGGAATCTTAGAGAGACTGTTTTAAAGTTCCTAGAAGACAACAATGAACTCCCCAGTGAGTACTCACTTCTAAAAAACGAAGATTGGTTGTGGAATCTTGCGTTCCTGGCGGACATTATGGGCCATTTAAATAATTTGAATTTACGACTTCAGGGCAAAAATTGTATTTTTCCGACGTTATTTTCACACATTTCCTCTTTTGTTGCCAAACTAGCGCTTTTTCACAATGATTTCGAACAAGAAAGATTAACTCATTTTTCTCACATGCAGGAACTTTCAACAAAATTTAATGAAATGCCCAAATATGATCTATTTAAGAATTTCATAAACGTCTTGCGCAATTCATTTGATAACAGATTTAGTGACTTTCAAAAAGATAAAATGAATATTGGGCTTATTGTAAACCCGTTTAGCATTTCTTTCCAGGAAATCAAAGAATATTCTGCGGAAATTCAAACTGAGATAATTGATTTGCAAAATCACTCAGTTTTAAAAGGAAATTACAAAGAAATTATGTCAACCGCGGCAACCAATCATGATTATATTGGGTTTTGGAAATTTGTACCTGCTGCAGATTTTCCAAAATTGCACGATTTGACCCTTAGGTACTGCTGCTGGTTTGGATCAACGTAGGTATGCGAACAGACATTTTCGATTATTAATATTATTCAAAATAAATATCGCTCGACGTTAACAGACAGTCATTTAAAACACCTTATTTTGCTTGCGTCTTCAAAGATTTCTCCCGATATAGATGCTATTCTAAAAAATATTCAGATACAGAAACCACATTGAAGACTTTTAATTTTATTTAAATCTAACTTTTTTTTATTTTCCGAAAATGTGAAGATTTTTTGGTGTTTGTTTTTTTTTGTAACCTATAGTAGAGATTTTATTTTATATTGATATGCATACTGAAAATATACCTAGTAGTAATTAAGTAAGTTGGCTTTTATTTTTATTAAGCATAAAATTGGAAAACATTATTTCTACAATAAAAATGAGTGGCACACACAAAATTTTTATAGACAAAAGTGGCACAGCTTACAAAAAGATGGGCCACCACTGGTATAGACTATAGATCACTTAATCATTCCGCTCAAGCTTCAGGTTCTTTTATTCATTTATCTAGTTCATATCTGAGTAACAGACGGCCACAGGTTTTCTTTAGTGGCGTTTCGACCACCTTTACAATAATAATACAATTAATTAAGTTAAAGTTAAAAAATAAAATAAAATAACAAATATTTAAATGAATACAATTAACAAAATATTTACGCACTACGCCATTTAAATTACACAAAATGTTATTTACAATGTAAAATGACAAAATTGTCCGCTAGTGGTCTGTTTGAAAGCGTTATAACTAATAAAATGGATATTAGCAATATCAGACATTTTGTTGAAGTTGTTACACATTTCAAATAAAAGTGACTTGACAACAAGATCTGTATGAAGAAATGTAATATAGAATGTGATAGATGGACATGATAAGAATTGTGTAACGAAAAAGTGTTTTATACGAGGGTATATCAAAATATAAGGAGACTGGTGCTATAACTTCTTTCACAACTAGAATTTTATAACACCAAAGATAGAACATCCCCAAGTAGGCTTTGATTTAACTTTTGACGTTTATTACAAATTAATTACTGAATTGTCAGTGTTTATCGTACCATCGAAAAAATGAAAGTGGAGCAAATATATGCGATAAAATTTTCGGATGGGTAAAACTCCAATTCAAACTTTTGAAGTGTGTAATGTCAGACGTGGGCAATATCACCATGTAATGTCACCTGATCCCGGAGGTAACATTGTTGCCGAGGTAGTTCCATTTATACAGCAGGCTTATCAGTGTGATAAATAATATGCAGGACAACGATTAAATAAAAACATATCATTTAATAACGATAATAACTACGATAACAATAGTAAACACTACATTATAATTAGGGGGAGGCACTAGGCTTGTACCGACTCTAGCTCCCTGACTCTCCCTCTCTGACTCTGGCTCTCTGACTGTGGGCACCTCTAAGTGTCTCGTTATATATTAGAGGGTGTTCCCTTAGCCTAGTGACCTGGTTACAAGATAAAAACAATGTGGTGTAAGATCATAACTCAACGAGGTCGTATTGATGAAATGGATGTTTTGAATATATGACCTGGTTTAGTTATTACAAGTGATTAAAACTGTATACCTAGATGATAGTTTATTACGATGTAGAGTGTTAGAGGTTAGAGAAGTTAAATTATACAAACGAGGCTTGATATCGTTGGTTCGTGAAATTACGCGTCCTGAAATTTGCATTCGAATCAAGCAACTTCTTGAAGACAGCGGCAGAGAATCTACCGAGAACACAACAATAAAACAAATTAAACAAACCAAAGATGAACTTACAAAACGTTATGAAAGCATGTCTAAAAAACATTCAAATGGAAATGATAGACAGGAGTTAGGTTTCATAATTTAATATTGTGTAACTTATGCTTTTTATAATTTAGTATAGTTTAGCATGATATGGAAATTATACCCAAAATTGAAAACAATATTTGTATTGCCAATCTTTCGTTGTGGATGATCATGTAATTTTATGCACAAAAGCCTGACATAATGACAGTGTTAGTAATATTGAACGTTAAATTTTAGATTTTGAGATATAGAAAATTTAATACCTATATCTAATAATCTTTATCCGATTTTAGTTGCTACTTCTCATCTGGATATTTTAGCATCATTTACTGATCTGATTATTTGCAAATTTTATATTCATGAAATAACTGATGTTTATAATAAATTTATAAGAAAGACACACTTATATTATTCCTACTTGAAAAAATATTCACGCTTTGGTGATTTTAAAGCTCTACATTTTACATCCTGATAAAATTTCTGATAGAAGAACCGCAGAATTATCATATTTGAATATTGAATTAGTTTCAAGCAAGAAACGAATGTAAATATCCCCCCAACTTAATTTTCCATCGGATTTTTAAATTATTTTATGTATTGTTGCTATGTTAGTTTTTTTATATCTTAATATTATTACTTTTCTATTGTATTTCTCTATAATGTAATAAATTTATTTAAAAATTCTCTAATAATATTATTTTTAGTTGAAGTGGTATTTAAATATGCAAATTTGTTTATTAAAATTTGAAGATTTATAAAAACTATAGCGGCCTCCTTTATTACTGCTTAATTAAAGTGTGGCCTCTAATGGTAAAAAGTTTTCCCACCTCTGGTATATACTAGGTTTGTTCTGGTTCTCAAAAAAAACATCCTAGGACGTCCGACTTATGCGCAGTTCTTTAAAAGCGTTTTCGTTTTGACGAGTACAACTGGCAAAATAAATTTGTGTTCTGGTTTCACTTGAAAATAATCCTGGATTATTCAAAATCGTCCGTTACTGTCCCTACTACGAAGCTGGAACTTTCTTGGACTACTACAAACAGTTTCGCATACGCATGCGATTTAGATATCACGGTCTGTTTTATTTTCTAAATTCAGAGACTTCTGAATATTTCAAAGTTAAAATTGAATTGTATATTGTTGGATATGGATAAATTAAATTAATTTTGTTATGGAATAGTTTTTAAAGCATCACCCTAAAAACGAATTGTCTATTGTATTGACATTGTATAGTATTATTTGGGGTATATAAAACAAAAATGAAAAATAAAAAACCTGTCAAACTGGAATAAATCCAAAAATAAAAAAATATATTAATATCAAGATGTAGCGAACAAATAACATATAGAAAAACTAATACTCTACAAGTAAGGTTACTGTTCTTCTCTTGAGTGATTTTAAATATTGTATAAAATATGACGGTAAAATAAGTATTTTGTGTTCTAATTAATTTATGAATCCTAAATAATTTTGAATAATTTGGGATTTTTCGGTTCGCACATCTTGTTCTTCGCAGTTCTTAAACATTTTAATTTTTGGGAACCAGAAGTCTAATATTTGTCAATGTGGATAGTAAGGGTAGAAAGTTTGAAAATTGCTTTCTGTTCTGTTTCAATTGTTCGAATATAATTCTGTACTTGAATATCTATGTATAACTACGCATACCGTGTGGCCGCCATCGATAGCGCGATGCATGTATTAGTAACTACTGGTCGACTATAATGGGCGTGCCAACTTGAAATGCCACACCGACAGCGAGCGTATTATAAGAATTCATTTTCGTGATATTTATTTATCATTCTTTCGCAAAATTGCATACGGCGATAATAATCATCGGGAAAAGGTACTTGTGAACTTGTAAATTTGTATGAACGATATTTATTAGTACGTAAAATATTTTGAGCCGTTGTTTTGCTGATACCCAATTCGCGGGCAATTTATCCGAGACGACATAGTGGAATTTACTTCGACTAAAGCACATACTCGAATTTCTATATTACTTATATTCTTATCCGGAACAACTTTATTTTTATTAGTTACTATAGAAAATGTAGTTTCGAACCGATTACCTGTCCTACGAATGGTGCTTGCATTGGGAATTTGACTTTCAGGGTACTTAGCTGCAAATAAAGCTCGAGTTACTTCCGCGGAATTACCACCGTAAAATTGTTTAATCATAAAGAGTTTTTGCTCAGGTGTATAATACTCCATTTTTTAAATAACCGTTACGTACACCAACAACGCGGTTTATTAAATATTGTGAGCGAGTAGTTCCCCTGACGATATAAACATTGCAACTAACACCCATATGCGGGAGCGACAGCTAATGCGCTTGCGCGACTACACCGTAGAAATGTGAATTTATTGGACAAATACGAGTGCATCATAGGGATATGCGAAATACTAGGCTCTCTTGTAATCCATTGGAACATTGCGTCTACTTCTTTACCGTTCTAACACACGGACACCTCTGTGTGTTTTGCTTACACTACAGGTATCGCTATAGTGCAGACGCACGCGGCCACATGGTATGTATTAATATAAGCTCAGAGGGATATTATAGTGCATTTAATTATTTTTATTTGCTGTGATCTTAAATGACACTTACCAATTAATACTCAATAAATTCTCACTATTGTATTTCACTTAATATTTCTGACATTACTATATGTTACCTGATAATCCTCTTCAAGGAAATAGAAATTGGTTATTAAAAATAATTTGAATATTCAATTTTTCCAAATGTTGAAATATACACATAAACGTTTAATTGCTCACTTTAGATAAATTTTATACTGTCGAACATTCTATATTTCGACACACGTTAGGCAAATATGTATATAAATTTGTTTATTTTACATATCCGGATTATTAACGAAAATGTCCTCTAAGTAGTAAAATAAACGACAATAAATTACTATTTTATATATATATATATATATATATATATATATATATATACAGGCAAAAAATGCGGATCATTTACGATTTATTAGAAAATGAATATACGATGTAAAAATCAAGCCGCTACTGGTACATGTGATTGAAAGAAAGCTTTAGTTTCTTGTCATGCGTCGCATTATTTTTGAATTATTGATGCATACCGTTCAAGCTACGTGTTGACAATTGGTACTAGTGGTCCATTTTTGCTTAGACTTTTTAGAATATCATTTTTTACTAAATCTACATTGAATTATGCCAACAAACAATCAAGATGGTGGCATAATTCGATGTAGGCTAAGGTTATAGCCCTAGTGGAAGACATACATATCTATATTGAATGTAGACGATAGATATGTAGACGATATCGTACTTTGTTTCATCGGAACAATTAAGATGATTAAAACTGCTGCTGAAACTCGTCAATCCTATTCACAAAAATACTGAATTTGGTTAGTAACGGCAACAGAAGTAAACAATGGCATTAATTTTTTTGGAACTAACTTGTAATAAAAATAAACACTAAATGAGAGTTTGATATTTGGAATAAAGAATTTCATATACACATAACTATACATAATTTGTCAACACATCACATACAATACAAATTAGCAGGTTTCCATAGTTTCTTACGTAGTTTAATTAATTATCCACATTCAAAGAAATTATGAAAAAGAACTAAATCTACTCGAACAAATAGCAATCAATAATGGCTACACAGATACTCTAATTGAAATATGCTGACAAAAATACTATTTAAAAAAAAAACTATCTCTATGGTATATCCTGTAATAAAGGACAAGCAAAATGCAAAATTTAGATTACAAACATACACTGGGAAACCTAATGGAGATATTTCAATGTATTACAAAAAAACTTAATATAAACACGGTTTTCAAAACAAATAACAGAAGGGAATCTGGTGTCTATAAGTTAACAATGTGGATGCGGTTGGTTAAATAGGAAAATCGTTTGAAAAACGATTTGTTGAACATTGTTCTTCGTTTAAAAATAGAAAAGAAGATTCCACTTTTACCAATCTTCAAATAGAACAAAACCATACATTCAGTAATGATCACAAATTTCACTTAACGATCAGTTAGATTTAAATAATTCATCTCTGTTAAATTTATTCATTCAAAGCGACCGTTTAAACGATAATAATAGAAATGCACAATTACTTTATTAAAAAATTGTATTTATAAACATGTCCCAAAAGTATAACAGTAAGGGCTGACAACATACTGACAAGAAATATTAATAAAGTGAAGATGTTAACTATTAGTTTTATTTAAATTTTTTTCTTTAACGTAAAAAATAATGTTTACACTTCTTCTTTTTTCTTCATATTTGCACAACAACGAAAACAGTTTTCTTTATATGAGTATAAAACATAGCCTGTTTATCAGATTTGTTTGAAATTTTCAAGAACACGGCGAAGTCAGCAACATAACCACCGTAACGAAAGTGAAAAGTCAGTCCTCCGTCAAAGGCCTCGTATATTAGCACAATACTGGGAAATTATTGTGCTTCTTTTCTACAAGTAGTCAATAAATATTTCGCCTTTGGAATCCCAGATTCAAATCGCAGCCATAAACTTATTGGCCGAAAAAAACAGTTTTTGTCTTCTTCGAAAAAAAAGAACAATTAAATAAGTAAAATCACTAATTTCGATTCCATGGTGAAATATTAGACTTAAATCACATAAATACTTAAAAATTGTTCTAAAAACATCGGTTTCTGTTATTTATTTGCATTTTTATTTGAAGCTAATATTTTCAAACGACCGTAGATTTATTAAGTAGAAGTTAATAATAATTGTATAATTACTATAAGGCCTCATTTTATTATATATGAATTTAAAAATATTGGAATGCAATATAAATATTACATAAACAATTTGAAACATACTTGAGTGGGCAAAACTTTACAATTTGTATAGAACAAAAACATTTTAAATAATATTAATAATACTGTTAAAAATTAGGTGTGAAAATTGCTATTCAGATATGCAGACACGTGTCTTGCTCTGCTATAAACGTACGTTAAAAAATTAAAAGGAATTACATATATAAATGGTCTTCCTATGATTCTAATAGTAGATATTAAATGATCAATATTTCACCAAAGTTTTAAATGTAATGGCATTCAAAATACTTCAAAAGGCATGTACATTCTTAACACATTGATTAAATATACCTATTCAGAGACAAATGTGTATTTTATAAATTAAAGATACAGAGTTTCCTATTACAAGAGAACATCAAGTGATAAGGTG
The DNA here is from genome assembly GCA_935421215.2 of Melolontha melolontha. Lineage (NCBI taxonomy): Eukaryota > Metazoa > Arthropoda > Insecta > Coleoptera > Scarabaeidae > Melolontha > Melolontha melolontha. Next base: position 124,340,191 of record OW285237.1, on the reverse strand, counting down.
CGAAATTGCACCAGTGGAATTAAAAGGGTTAATATAAAAAATGTTATTAAAAATCGAGTATGAAGAACTCAATACAAGTATGTATATACATACTTGTGTGAAAGTTACTATCCAGACAAGCCGGCCCGTGCTTTGTTCTGCTATAGACTCGTCAGTGCATGATGCTGGAATGTTGAAGTTAGTTAATGAACGGCGCTAAGTTTCCTTACAGGCTGTCTTATATGACTTACTGTATGTAGTAAAGGATTGGTTGTTGTGAAATTTTGTCTCTCCGGCATCATGCGCTGTTAAGTTCATAGTAGAATGAAACACGTATCTGCATGTCTGAACAGCAATTTTCACACACATATTTCTGTGAAATTGAACTTGGGTGGAAAATAAAAATAGAATTAATAATGTATAAATTAATTGAACCTAACTGAATAAGAAAAAACAAATTAAACAGAAATAAAGCGAGGCTGTGTGTAAATGCACCTCATTATAGTATTCGAATATAATATTAAAATTTTAGTAATGTATATTTCCAATAATTAATAGGTAAACAAGTAACGAAATTTCAAATAAATTTAGGTTAATTTGATTATTAGAGGCTTAGAATGTAAGTAAATTAATAAAACATTCTATACTTACCAGTAGGATCATAAAAGGATATAAAACAATATTTTCTTTGTACATTAATAACGTTACTAATCACATTTAACTTCAATTCATTATATTTTTGTAAATAACCTTGTCAAAATGGATGCATTAATATAAGACGTCCAAGGCATTTTAAAATAATAAAATTAATTCTATAAGCCATACAAACAGAAAATCTGGACCAGTAAGATCTAAAAACAACAATAATGTCAGTAACAAGAAGCAAACAAACATTGTAAAATAAAAATAAAAGCAATTAATGCAGTAATATTACGATGTAAACAAAGCCATGTGACAAAAGCATATCAAAAGGCGCATGGTTAAATAAATGAACGCATCGAAGGGACGTTGCGTGAAAGCAAAGGACAAGACGACACTATATGAGCGAGAAAGGGCGAAGAAAGAGAAAGAAAACACTAAGAGAAAATGTAAAGGATATGTAAACTATTCCGGTAAGAACTAGAATAAAAGTTTACTATTCCACAGGAAAATTTACAAATATTAAAATACAATGGAAAAGAAAAATATATAAACAGGGACACAACGTATAGAGATGAACAAAATCAAACTACGCATGATGGATAAGAATACACAGGGGTGAAAATATTAAATAAGTATTAAAATTAGATAAAACAGAAATAAATGGGATGAAGTGGGAAAACTTCGAGTGCGAAGAAAACTCAAATACAAGGGGATAAAGGGGACCAGCACCGAGAGATTAGGACATTCACTAACATTCATTCATTCACTAATATATTTTCGAGATTCATGGTTTTAATTTCGACATTCACTGATATTCACTGACATTCAGCAAGTCATTTCAAAAATTAAATTTTGATATAGTCAATAATCTCTAAAATTTTAAGCCTAATGGCAATATATTTAGTTAAGAATAAATAAAAGCTTAATTTCATTTTAATCATTAATATTGTTATCGTTATTATTCTCATTATTATTATAAGAGTTTAATAATATACCAGGAGGAGTTTAAAAATGTATGTGCACAATTTAACTTTAAGTAAGTAAAACTTTATACACAATATAATTGGAGCATATAAAGCATGCGATTCTGCGAACTATTATGTTATCTCTAACGTACTTTCTGTGTATTGTATATTTATTATTTTAAGAGTTATTTGATTATTCTATAATTAAGGCGTATATCCGGCGTATATAACGGAACTCCAAGACTAAATTTGTAAATATATTAGTGTTATTCAAAATCTATTGCATTATTTCAAATCATACTTCAGTCGATACATACTTAACTTTCTTCAAACCAGGAGGAAGAAACATTGATCCTTCGCAGCTCGATGATAAATTAGTTCGTCAACACATGGTCCTTCGCAGCTGTATGATAAATTAATTCATCTACATAGCAACATTATAACAAGATCATCGATCCTTCGTCAACTGGTCATCACCATGAACATTGGTTCTTCCAGCAGCAGGATATCATCGATATCTGTGACAGCAACAGCGCACTCAAATTAATGAGGTAAGTCTCCAGTTAACTTTCTTTTCCTAATTCTTTACCGATCAGTATCCGAAAAATCGTTGTTTGCTTCAAAATGACTACTCCCGCATTAAAAACCTTAAAAATTCAAAAAGGAAAGCTAAAAACATCCTTATCGAGAGCTGCTGAATATATTGCCTCTTTAGACGAAAACTTAATTTTAGAAGAGCTCAAGGAGCGCTGCGATAAATTACAACCACTTCTAAATCAATTTGAAAATATGCAAACACAAATTGAAGATACATTGGAAGAAGAAGGCGAGGAAACTGAAAGTGTAAATTTCGAAAAGATTTATTCCAAATCATAGGTCAAATTCGTAAATTGATGTCAAATTATTCGAATGTTAATGTCGAAAATAAACCAGCGACAGAGTTATCGAATTCCGATACTCAATCAAACATACGTCTACCTCGTATAACGCTACCTGATTTCTCGGGATCATATGAAGACTGGACTAGTTTTCATGACACTTTTTCCGATTTAATCGACGCCAGCACTACTATACCAGACATACAAAAATTTCATTATTTAAAATCCGCTTTAAAGGGCGATGCAAATGAATTATTAAACTCGTTACCTATTACTAATGACAATTATTGTATTGCTTGGAATATGTTGAAAGAGAGGTACGGTAATAAAAAACTTATCGTTCAAAATCCTATTAAAGCCATTTACAACTTGCCAATTGCTACCAAAGAAAATCATGTCATTTTAAGACAAATAATCGACGGCATTAGTAAACATATTAGGGTACTAGATTCATTAAATCGTCCTGTGAATAAGTCAGACGACTTATTAATACACATCTTAACCACAAAGTTAGATTCAATTACAATAAAAGAATGGGAAACAAATTTGTCCAATGACAATTTACCTACTGTTGAAGAATTAATAAAGTTTTTAAATCGCAAATGTCAAACTTTAGAAGCCATATCAAAAAATGTTAAAAACGAGATTCCTAAGTTCAAACGTACTTCCACACATATTGTAACTAACAATAAAAAATTATCATCGGCATTTTGCAAACAGTCTCACATAATATATAAATGCCAAAGCTTAATTAGGTTACCTATTGAACAAAGAATTCAAGAAATAAAGGCAAAAAGGTTATGTGTTAATTGTTTAAGACCCGGACATTTTGTTAGTAACTGCACGTCTAGTAATTGTATCAAGTGTGGTAAAAGGCACAATACATTATTGCATAAAACGCAAAATTTAATTGATCAACCGCAACAGGAGCAAGGGCAATCCGCACCTGATGCGTGCGTTGGCACATCAATTTCAAATCATGCATTTAACATTGAAGCGCACACGCAAATATTATTGTCAACTGCTTTATTGAATATAACAGATTTCAAAGGTAACTAGCACACATGCAGGGGTGCAAGGGTGTTACTGGACACTGGATCACAGTCAAACTTAATTACAACAGACTTAGTGAACAAACTCAACCTTCAAAAACAACCTATACAAATATCTATTGTTGGTGTAAATATTCCTTCTACACTTTACGACGCTATTTTATTCGAATTCTTCATAGAAAAAAAAAAAAATTCGCCCTCAAGTGGGAATCGAACCCACGACCTCTGGCTTGCCGGACCATTGCTCGACCAGTGAGCTGTTGAGGCGTGAGTTGGAATCTTTTGTGGGGATGCCTTGAATTACATCAAAGGAAACAGATGAAATATATCTTGCCCGCAGTACGGCAGGTGTGCAAATTTATTGAATTTTCGCGAAGTAATGTAATTGTAAATATTCTTTCTACACTTTACAACGCTATTTTATTCGATTTTCTCATAGAAAAAAATTCGCCCTCAAGTGGGGATCGAAGCCACGACTTCTAGCTTGCCAGACCATTGCTCGACCACTGAGCTGTTGAGGCGTGAGTTAGAATGTTTTGTGGAGATGCCTTGAATTACATCAAATGAAACAGATGAAATATATCTTGCCCGTAGTACGGCAGTTGTCCAAATTTATTGCATTTTCGCGAAGTAATATAATTGTAAATATTCTTTCTACACTTTACGATGCTATTTTATTCGAATTTTCCATAGAAAAATATTCGCTATAAAAATGCTATTTTATTCGAATTTTCCATAGAAAAAAATTCGCTATAAAAATGCTATTTTATTCGAATTTTCCATAGAAAAAAATTCAAATAAAGTAGCGTCGTAAAGTGTAGAAAGAATATTTACAATTACATTACTTCGCGAAAATGCAATAAATTTGTACAACTGCCGTACTACAGGCAAGATATATTTCATCTGTTTCCTTTGATGTAATTCAAGACATCCCCACAAAAGATTCCAACACACGCCTTGACAGCTCAGTGGTCGAGAAATCGTCCGGCAAGCGAGAGGTCGTGGGTTCGATTCCCACTTGAGGGCGAATTTTTTTCTATGAAAAATTCGAATAAAATAGCGTCGTAAATTGTAGAAAGAATATTTACAATTACATTACTTCGCGAAAATGCAATAAATTTGCATCTATTGTTGGTATTAATCATGCAGCGGTAAAGGCACAGAATCTTGTAAATGTTTCTATAGCATCATTGCAAACTAACTTCAAGGCGAACCTAGAATGCTTAGTGTTAGATAAAATATCTGAACGTATTCCACTAATTTCCTTAGCAAGAGAATATATTAAGATTCCGAAAAATGTAAAATTAGCGGAACCAGAATTTCATGTATCTAAAAATATAGATATGTTACTAGGAGCAGAACTATTTTATAAATTATTATGTGTAGGACAGATTAATTTGGGAAAAGATCAACCATATTTACAAAAAAACGCTGCTAGGTTGGTTGGTTTCGGGCAGAGCTCCTTCAAATTCATCCTCACAATCAACATCAATTTATAACATTTCAACTTTAAATGATTTAAACGAAAACATAAAGAAATTTTGGGAATTCGAAAACACATACAAGTCTCAGGTATATTCGCCTGAATAAAAGCTGTGTGAAACTAATTTTATTAATACAACTACACGAAATGACGATAGTCGCTTTGTTGTATCATTGCCATTTCGAAATAAGAACTTGTCACTAGGTAATTCACAGGATATCTCTCTCAAACGATTTTAATCATTAGAAAGAAGGTTCGCAAAAAAAACCCATCTTAAGGTAGATTACACGAATTTTATAAAAGAATACATATAATTAGGTCATAGGAGAATTATTAACAAGTTAGATATACAAGGTATGACGATAAACAATTTTTATATGCCACATCACTTGGTCAGAAAAGAAAATAGCGCAACAACTAAGTTAAGAGTTTTTTTTTGACGCGTCAGCGCCATCAGATACTGGAGTGTCGCTTAACGACAAACACATGGTAGGTCCTAAGCTACCACAAGATTTATTTGACATCGTGTGCAGATTTTGTATACATAGATATGTTTGTGCAAAAATGTACAGGCAGGTTTGTTTAAAAGACGAGTGCATATCGTACCATCGAATTTTATGGCGTGAAAACGAGGATAGTCAAATTCATTGCCACACATTTGAATTAACAACAGTTACATATGGTACGGGCCGGCTTCTTATTTAGCAGTTAGGTGCTTACAGCAACTGGCAAACGAGGAATTTTCTAACAAACAGTTAGGTGCAGAAATAATTTTAAAAGATTTTTATATGGACGATTTGTTAACTGGGGCAGACAGTATAAAAGAACTTTTACAAATTAGGGATGAGGATACAAGAATTTTGTCAAAATGTAAATTTGAACTACGCATGTGGGCATCGAACGCACCTGAAATATTAACATATTAAGGGTAACATACCAAACAACTCTTGTGATAATATGGTTCTTGATTTCAACAAAAAAGACGGCATAGGGACGCTACGTTTGCAGTGGAAACCCAATGCTGATACTTTACAATATTCATTTCATGTATCAAATCGAAAGTTAATGACAAGAAGAAGTGTATTATCACACATTTCAAAAATATTTGATCCCTTAAGTCTTTTTAGTCCTGTTATAATAAAGGCCAAGATTTTAATGCAACAAATATGGCAGTTAAAATTAAATCGGGACGAATCACTTCCCTTTCATTTGCAAAGCGCTTGGCACACTTATATGGATGATGCAGAGAGCATCAATTTCATAAAAATACCACACGGCGTAATCAAAATAAATAATATAAATTGCTTTGAAATATATCGTTTTTGCGACGCAAGCGAGAAAGCTTACGGGGCCTGTGTGTATTATATAAGAGTTTTGAACAAATCAAATGACATCTCGTGCAATGTATTATGTTCAAAATCTAAGGTAGCACCTTTAAAGGCCGTCACATTTCCCCGATTGGAATTATGTGGTGCATTATTGCTAACGCAATTAATCCATAGGTTAAAAAATACACTCTGTATTAACATTAATAACTTTTACTATTGGACTGATTTCTCCATAGTCTTATCTTTGTTAGAACATACTTCAAAGACATGGAAGACATTTGTTGCTAATAGAGTAAGTGAAATACGCGAATTAACGAACATTGAAGATTGGCATCTTATAAATTCAAAGGAGAACTCTGCTGACTTGGTTTCTCGAGTAGTGTCACCATTTGAATTAATAGATAATAACTTTTGGTGGAAAGGGCCTCCATTTCTGATGAATGAAAGCTCCTGTTGACCTAAACCACAGCTACGGGAAAAAATAAAGGACATTCCGGAAGCAAGGCGCGTTGTGAATTTGGCTAACGCAAGTGGTAATCAATTTGAATGGTTCGCCAAATATTCTAATTTAAATAGACTTCGGCGTGTAGTAGCATATTTTTTACGATTCAAAAGCAATATTCTAGCGCGTATTCATAAAAATCACACGAATATTATGAATAGCCCATTGAAATATAGCGAACTGTCCAAGGCAATGGTGTATTTATTAAAAATATGTCAGTCTGAATCATTCAGGGAAGATGAGTACAAATTAAGAATTCATGGTCTCGTAAGTTCTAGTTGCTTGAATAGTTGGCGGGCGACTAAGGAATGCTCATGTTCTATAGCTCAAAAGCATCAAGTTTTGTTGCCCGCAAGGCATGCTTTAACAGAACTAATAGTAAGGAGTGAGCACATTAAACAGTTACACGCAGGTGTGCAGTTAACGATAGCTTCACTTCGTTCTAAGTATTGACCTTTGTCTGCTAGAAGCACAGTACGATCCATAATAAGAAATTGTGTTACGTGTTTTAATCTTCCTCCTAATCGCGTGTTACCAGCTCGACCATTTCAAAATGTGGGTGTTGATAATTTCGGACCTCTATACATACGCGACGGTAATAGGCGCAAGGCCCTTTTGTCAAAATCATACGGCGCAGTGTTCGTGTATTTTCTTACCAAAGCGATACATATAGAGTTGCCGGGCAATTTTACTGCCGAGTAATTCATCGCTGCATTAAAAAGGTTCACCACAAGACGTGGTAAAATTTCAAATATCTATTCTGATAATGGTACGCAATTCGTTGGGGCGAATAGGGAACTGCGAAAACTGATGAATCAATTGCATGCTCAAGTCAGCAAGGGCATCATTAGCAAATGTTTAGCAAGGGATGATATAAATTGGCATTTTATACCACCAAGATCTCCTCACTTCGGAGGTTTGTGGGAGGCTACCGTAAAATCCGTTAAATCACATCTTTCTCGTATTATCGGAAAAACATCCTTAAACTACGAGGAAATGTATACTTTATTGGTTCAGATAGAAGGCATCCTTAATTCCCGACACATAGCTCCTAATTCCAGTGACCCGAATGATCTTTCATTCCTAACCCCTTCACATTTTTTTTAACTGAAGACATAGTAACCTCATTAGCTGAGCCAAGTGTGGAACATCTGAAGGCCAACACGCTGTATCGTTGGAAATACATTCAACGTCTTCGCGAGCACTTTTGGAAGCGATGGTGTAAGGAATATTTGAACGAGTTACAAGCAAGAGCCAAGTGGAACCGTATGGGCAATCCCAATTTAATACTCTGGATTCTTGGTATCATAAAGGAAGAAAATGTTCCCCCTGGACACTGGTTATTAGGCAGAGTGATACAAGTGTTCCCCAGAGACGACGGTATAGTTCGCACGGCTAGTGTAAAGACGGTGCGTAGTGCGTTCAAGAGACCGACGACTAAGTTGTGCGTGCTTCCTATATCGAACGATGGTGACAATTCTAGAAAGTGATCATTATATTTTCCTTGAAAGGAGACTCTATCAAAGTGGGCGGCATGTTCGGGAAAAATAGATTTAATTTTGTATTTTTAGATTCATTTAGATATAAGCAAACAGTTGTAGGTATATTTATGTTAATGTATTCAATCCTAGTTTTAGTGTAAATATTGTAAAGTTTATATAGAAAAGGTTCTTGGAGTCCGGATATATTTAATATTGTCAATTACCTAAGGGCTGGTCAGGTATTACATTTCTTTATTCATTCAATGTATAATAGAATAAGTTTTATTGACATATTTCCTGTTATAGATAAAGTGTTATATTGTTATAATAGATCAGTTCGATGCGATTCTGCGAACTATTATGTTATCTCTAACGCACTTCCTGTGTATTGTATATGTATTTATTATTTTAAGAGTTATTTTATTATTCTATAATTAAGGGTTTCCGGCATATATTGTTTATTTTAATACATTTATGACGTTGGAAACTACAGCATATTTTCTTTGTTTTCTCCCGCTCTTGTAACTGGAGGGGACAAAACTTTCTTGACGAAAAATAAGTAAATCAAAAAACAGTTCCAAACAAGATCTCTTAGAGCTCACTACAGTTTCAAGTACGATCTCTTCGACTTAACCACAGTTCTAGCTTAGGTGTCAGTGATCTAAATAGGAGCAAATATTATTTATTAGCCAGTTTTCTCGGTCTTTAGTATTAAGACCAGATACTGCATTTGTACTAAGTTAACGGAACTCCAAGACTAAATTTGTAAATATATTAGTGTTATTCAAAAACTATTGCATTATTTCAACTCATACTTCGGTCGATACATACCGAACTTCCTTCAAACCAGGAGGAAAAAACAGGTTAAGAATGAAATATTTTAAGTTACAAATAAAATGAGATGTAAACATTCAAACAAACAATAAAATATTTTTAAACGATTACTTCTCGTTGTATTATTTCTTTGCATTTTCTTTGGACGCTAGGCCTAGTTGTGTAGAACTCAAATAAAGAGCCCTAAGATAACCAAATATTGTACAGAGTCTCAACAAAATATGCTTGTGTAACTGCCTACACAACCATTCATTTAAATAAAATAAAATTTGAAAGCAAAATACGCAGCAATATGTACTTCTTTTGTGTTCACCACACCTGATTTTTAATAATATTTTTGACATTATTAAAAATGTTCTTGTTTTATATAATTTTTAGTTTAATTCAGTGTATCAAATCCGAAGCCAATCGTCTAAACACATGACTAACACCCTTAAGTACAAACTATTTTTTTTTAATAAGATATACAAGAGATGTATCACTTCCCTTAAAAAGTTTTTGCGAAGGCGAAGTGCTGTTAATAGCGCTGTAATATGCATAAGTATAGGTAAAAGTTGCTCAACATGCAATAGAACATTTATAGTAAAGTTATTCTTGAGAAATAGAACAGCAAATATAGAATTACATAGCAGAATAAAATTGGTAGATACCGTTGAATGGACATTCATTGTGCAGCACATAAACTAAATAGAATTGTAAGCAATGGAGCCAACGAAGGTGTATGTATATGTCGGTGTGGACTTTTTACAAACTGACTTATAGTTATATTTTCTATTGAGATGAAACAGCTATTTTATTGCAACTACCAAAACTATTACTGAAAGTGCTCTGAAAATAAAGGTAGGTTTATATTCTAAAAACACGAAAATTATTAAGGTACGTTTATTGCATTTTGCTAAAACCAACTAGCAACGTATTTGTGACATATTTCGAACAGCATTGCAGATTCATCAATTGATAGTTCCGAAAAAGTTTTTATTTTTTTGAAAAACAGCCTCTTTATAAAGGAAAAAGTTTATCGTATGGATAGATATGTAGATAGATAGATCACTTGAGGTGACCGTAAAGCTTCTTCCACTGGGACCTTTCCGGATCCATTTGGGTCCTCATGCCTCTTTAGAGTACTTCCTCTAGCACTGTATTTTAAATTAAGCTTGATAGTTTCGAGAGCGGTTCTTTTAAATATAGTTCTGCTTTAGGATAGTGATCTCCCTTTTGTGGGAACCACGTTCTTGTTAATTCCTCACATTAACATAGTACATGAACAGCACATTTTCTCTCTCTCTTGGCAGAATTTTCATACCGTTTCTTCTGTCAAGCTGATGTTATTCATATGTTTGTTGAGCTTATAATACCCGTGTTAATAGGCCTACTATCCTTTCCGTATCTGTTCAGTAGATCAGTTGTAAGCTTAGGTGAATGTTCTCTAAAGAACTGCTTTACCTGTCTTTGACCTGGGCAGTTGTTCTACCTTTCCCTAGATCAACTCTCAGACCACTTTTTCATGGTTGTTTTAATCATTGTTTTGGTAATGCCAAATGAAGGCTCCCGTCCTAACGTGACTGTAGACGAGCGTCCAAAGGAGAGTTACCAGCGCGCCCCTGTGGGCAACCCTCACCACGCCCTCGCCCATCTTTCTATCAAAAGTGCTACTCCTTTCCTTTCCTGCCTCGATTAAAGAGTTTGTTGTAGCATTATTAAATGCTCCTTCGATATCTAGAAAAATGGCTACCGCTTTTTCTTTGTCCTCAATTCACTTTGAAAGTACCCTTTTTAAACCATCCAACGCCGAATTCGTTTATTTTCCTGGTTGGTATGCATATTGTTTATGACTTAGACGTCGTTCCGCAAGGAATTCTTCCCTTATGTATCTGCCTACCAGTATCTACAGGGTTTTCAGCAAGAATGATAGTAAACTGCTTGGTCTATGTGATTTTGAAGTTAGATCCGCCATTCTACCCACTTTTGGTAGGTAGACGACCCTGAGAACGTTTGCCATACCGTAGACATGTATCGCCTAGCCAAACAAGTTTTGAAGATTTTTACACAAATATGTATTAACACCTCTACTCCCTTTTGTAATAATGCAGGTTAGAATCCATTCACCGCGTGAGACTGGGATAATTCAAACTTATTTATCGTATGGATGCTTTAGGAAATCTTTAGGAAACACATAAAAGATTTTATTATATTCTCAAAAAGTAATACATACTACAATCTTAAGATATTTAGTAATGTGAATTGATTAATGATACATAACATAGAAGGGCTCGTCTGTAGACTCGCTTTCATTAAGTATTTGTCAAAATAGTTTGTTAGTTCATTAACAATGTACTAACGCTATTGTTATTAAAACATAAATTTGTTTGGAAAGTCCAGTTAATGACATTTTTTAGACAATTCACTTTTCACGTTAACAGGTTAAGCAGGTCTGACATATGGCGTTCGGATGGTCTTCAATGTTTTGTTGACATTAGGCACTCACGCTCGTTACTTGAAAGGTTGTGATTTTTAACTGTCCGTGAATCACTTCGTTAGGAATAGGGGATCCTGATAATTGTTTTTAAGATTTTTAATCGAAATCTTTGTATTCTGCTAATGTTTGAACAGCTAGCGGCACCCCAAAGCTGGATACCATTAGTCCAGATAGCTTTTACCACTGTTCTGTATAACAGCAGTCATTATTATTGTCTATGGACAATTGAGATTTCGGCTCCAGTAACCAATAAGGCTAGGAATATTTTAACTTTAACTGTGTAGCTAGTTAATGAGGAACTTTTGTTTAAGATGAAGGTACGCCATAGTTTTGACCATGATTCTAATCTGTTTAAATGGGCTTGCAAATTTCTGAAGGGTATTTCTGGCACTATATGTGAAGATAACAGAGTAGTATCGTTTCCAAATGTTTTCGAAACTGTTTAGTTGGCAATTATCATGTCATTGGTGTACAGAAGATACAGTAATAGATCCAAGACTATTTCTTGTGCAACTCCTTATAAGCTTTATGGTTTTTTGTTAGGAAGAATCTTGTTAGGAAGAATTAGTATCTGATAATAGTTTTGTAGAAGGTACGGTTTGATCTTGTACAAGAGTCCGATATGTCAAACTCTAGTAGAGGTCTGCGAGATATCCAGGAAGCAGCACCGTTTAGTTTCTAGGTCGTGCATTCTAAAACTAAACTGGTGCACTGAAAGTTCATCGAGCTATGGTTTCATCTTTCTCAGAAGCAACGTCCCAAATATATTCGATAAAGTAGGTAACAAGCTAATTGGTCTATAAGAGGTTACGCATTTCCTTGCCTTGTTTTGGTATAATTTTGATTTCCAACAATTTCCATTGTATGGGAAGGCATTCTAATCTAAAGATTTTATTGAAAATCGTAGTAATGATTCTTATACCTTGATAAGCCAGCTCTTTTAGTATTTTTCCAGATACTAGGTCCAAATCCGGAGATCCCTTTCCATAATAGGTATCAAACGACACTGGTAAATTGTATGCCAATACTGTTGATATTCTTTTGAGTTTCCGTAGTTCTTCATTTCATTTGTTTAGTATAGTTTTTACCTGTTAGTAATCCTGCTCTTAGAATGCTTTTATGTCAATATCAATGTGTTGTATCTCTTCATTTATAAAAAGTAAGATATTTTAATGTGTTACTTTTAATAATTTGTTAATATTCGAATGTTATGTCATATATGTATATTTTTGTTCAAATTTATAGGTACCGGATACCAACTTTGCAATATCTGGATCATATTTCATACGCGCATAAATACTCGTAAAATATATGCATCCATTTATAGAGAATTAGTTTATTGTTTTGAGAACAATACGGGCACTATTATGCAAAAATTTTATGTCACATAAATGAAATATAATTTATTAGAAACAAATAAAGAACAATAGGAAAACAAAAGTTACTTAATAAAGACAAATCGTATTTCTACCGGCATAAAAGTTAGTAAATCACTACCAACGGTTATCTCTCTCTAAATTCTGATTGATAGAATAATACAATGTAAATGACATAAATATATAAAATAATGACATGGTCGCTCTCGAAAGACATCTATATCTGCACTCATTCACGAACACTTTCGATCCATTTCAACAATTTGAAACGGTAACTTACAGCGAGATAGGTGTAGATATATACACATACATATACAATCATAGACGTCCGTATAAAATCATGGAAAATCCTGTCTTAACTAATGAGGATTACTTTTGAAAACGCGATCTATTGCATAATGCCTAATTTATCATATTTTACGACTCAAAATGCTCACAATGCTCAACTAAAATAGAATATAATGCCACAGATAGTCGCCACTTAAATTACGGTTTTGTGAACTCAATCACTTTTGATATCCATGTATAGAGAACAGCTTTCACAACCGCTCATTATTCTCTCTTATTACATGTTATTATTCATGAACCATAGCCATGTTTTATTACATAGTATTAATGCCTAATAGGAACGTGTCCATGCCCAGATCATGTATGTACACCCAAGCGTATGTACATATGTACACATGTATCTTGTACTAGTGGAAATCTAGAATCGTAAATGTTATGGTCACTCGAGGGAACTTATGTAAATCTGTCTTGGTGTTCGGTGGTCACTGGCCAGTAGTTCGAGTCTAAATATAACTTTCACTTAGACAAGAAGTAACAAAAGTGATCGACAAGATTTTATTTTCTCGATTCAATTAATCAATTAGTAATACACTATTTGGGAACATTCATCTACAGTGATGGTCAAATGTGTAGAACCATGTAAATATCCGTTAAATTAAAAAACATATTGTAATACAATGTTAGACACGGAAATTAGGGAGGAAGAGCCATCATTTGAAGTATTTTTAAATATACAGAGTGTTCAAAGAAAGTAACGTACTAAAGTTGCCCTTTTTAAAATTGAACGGCCTGTATTTTTTTACATTTTAGAGTTCTCCTTTATAACAAGTTTTTAACAAACTATAATACTTCTGGCTAAAGTATTTAGGTTAAGTTTTACATGGAAACGAAAATCAGAAATTTTAGAATATTTACCTCAGTATTTTCAAAATCATAAGTATTGCTTGATACTTAGGTATGGTCGTTTAAATAAAAATCTTTACAATTCGAAGAGTCAATACTATAATTTCTTTTATTTCATCTTTTGTTGTGGCGATTAGAAAAATTGTTCCTTTTGTCGAACAAAAAGTTAACCTGAATATTACAATATTTAAATTTTATTTCAAGGTCTACTAGTTTGTGACATTTAATAAAAGTGTCATTAAGTAATTGTTATTTGAATAATGAATTAAATAAAAGTGAAACGTTCATGCCCAGATCATGTACGCAAATATTAATGATAATTGGTTTTGGTGATAGGACAAGAACTCATTAGAAAGTATGTAACCTTCTTAATACTAAACATCCCAGTCGGCAGTCAATTTCGCGTTATGTTGTTATCAAAATTTTAAGAAAGTACAACATAAATGGCAACATAAATTTTTACAATTTACAAAGAATTTGTAGTGGAAATTCTGCTACAAATGATATTAAAGCGCAAAATGTCGCCATATCTGTAGAGGAAAAAAAATATATATAAACGAGCTGGCGCAAAGATATAATATTAGTCGTCGTTCAATAGAAAGAATTCTTAGAAAAGAAAAATACCATGATTAAAAAATTCGCCTCGTTCGAGAACTCTCTGATGATGATTTCGACAGAAGGCAAGAATTTTTTGAATCAATGATGAACATATTTTGTAAGCGTGATAACAATTTTGTAAATTACAGTGTTTTCGGATGAGGCAACCTTCTATTAAAACAGTACTATTCCTAGACATAACCGTTGGTATTGGGCACAGAGAAATCCTCACTGGAAACAAGAGGCGCATACAAAATACCCTAGAAAGCTTAACGCTTGGCCTTGTATTTGTAGAAACAGAATAATAGGGCCTTCTTTATAGAAGAAACTCTAACTGATCAAAGACATTTAGAACTTTTAAATAACCAGTTAATTCCAGCATTGGAGGAAAATGGACAACATCCACAAAACATCTGGTTTCAGGAGGATGGGGCACCAGCTCCGAGATCGATTACATCGAATTTTTGTCCACAGATAGATTAAAAGGAGAGGCAAAATTGAATGGGCCGCACCTCGTCCCGATCTCAATCCACTCGATTATTTCTTGTGGGTCTATCTAAAATAGAAAGGGTATCTCACCCAATCTAGGAATTTGCAAGATTTAGATGAAAGAATAAATGAAGAAATGCAAAACAATTCACCAGGCATCATAGCGTGGGTTGCAAGAGAATTTACTGACAGATTGGCTCACTGTCTGTTGTTTGTATGACTAATTTATTTTCTTTTCTTTACCAATTAATAAATAAAAAAAATTTAGACTACAAGTGTTATAGTTTATCATTGTTGTATTACTAATTGTTATAGTAATACAACTCCATCTGACGAAGACACTTTATCTTGAAACAATTGTTATAGTATTTTACGAATAAAGTGGAAATTAAGCTATTTTGTTTATTCATTTTTATTTCATAAATTATGAATTTCCATCAAGTAAAGGCTACTTCGATTCAAAATGGATTTTGGTTTAGCCAATAAAGCTTTTGCCGGTTTTCGGAAAGAGACAAATGAAATAGCCTTCAAAGCATGGAAAAATGTTTTGCCAATTGTTTCTTCTAATGCAGAAGTCTGTTGACGTAATGGAATATATTTCGAAAAATTAAAATTTTTAAAATTTTCAACAGAATATATTGTGCTTTAACTATATTACGCTAAAAATGAGGAAAATATCTTTCCTAGTATGTGTGTATGATAGGCAGTAATTATTTAATACTACAGTTCCTAAAATTTACAACCGAATTGTTCCATATATTACATGGGATCCTTTACTTTTAAATGTATTAGAAATATTAGGAATACCTATTTCGTTTAAGCAATATCTTGTTAAAAAACGCCTAAAAGAAACAAAATAAATTTGGTTAGTTCTGGTTTATTTAGTTTTAATGATACTATTTTAACATTATTGAAGTATAGATTCTGAAAAGCACACTAAAAATAAATTTCAAAAATTTGAACCAAATATTATGACTAAAGTAGCATAACCAAGTTAACATATAATTGCTAAAGCAAAAGTTTACTGCATACATACTTTATTTCAAGCTATAAAATAATTATTAAAATATTATTAATATACATTGTGAAGATAATCCAAATGACGTCTCATGAGAAATCCCTTTGTAACATTGACTGGCGATCAAGATTCACATTTATTATAATTTTTAATCGTAAATATTTACTAATAATTGTTTAAATATATTTTAAATAAATTTTAGTAACTACTTTCGACACGATGTAATGATACAAAATATAACAGTTTACCAAACCGAACGCATAAAAAACTTAAAGCAACACCCATACTGAAATATATAC
This sequence comes from Melolontha melolontha, assembly GCA_935421215.2. Taxonomy (NCBI): domain Eukaryota; kingdom Metazoa; phylum Arthropoda; class Insecta; order Coleoptera; family Scarabaeidae; genus Melolontha; species Melolontha melolontha. Next base: position 124,323,601 of record OW285237.1, on the reverse strand, counting down.
GAAGAGTATCTCAGAAGTATTGAGAATACATTTTTTACGCTCAATGCGGCACCACTGCATCAGGCTGGAGACGATTACATGTGAGTTGAAGGGTTAGGTACGCAAGCAAATAAGGTGCAGTCGACTAGTTTAATATTAGCGGTGTGTTTACAGTTGTGTTCCAATACCACGGCACATGAAAAATGCAGGCAAATATCGAGCAGCGATGTGCATTTAAATTTTGCGTTAAACTAGAAATAACTGCTTCATAGACACTTCAAATGTTAAGAACAGCACATGGAAATACTGCTTTGTCTTCATCATAAGTTTCCAGATAGCACAAGACTTTCAAATAGGGCCGCGATAACATTGAAGATGAACTGGACTTGCTCCGGCCGTACGTCCACATCGAAAACCGATGAAAGTGTGTCGAAGGTACATTCTGTGTTAGCACGAGACGGTTAAGATCAGTATGATCACACATGAGGTAAACATGAGTAACGAATTTTGACAGAAGGACTAGGCATGAAACAAATTTCTGCAAAGTTGGTGCGCAAGAACATGTCTAATGAACTAAAAGAAAAATGCTTATCCATTAATAAAGAACTGTTCGATCGCTTTGCACAAATTTGTTGTGCAAAGCTGGTGCGCAAGAACTTGTCTAATGAACTAAAAGAATATTGCTTATCCATTAGTCAAGAACTGTTAGATCGCTTGACAATCGAACCCTACTGCATGCGCGGAGTGATAATAGGTGACGAATAACGGGTATTTGAATACGATGCTGAAACAAAAAGACAAAGCGCGAAGTGACACATATCGCGGCCGAAGAAATCTCGCATGAGTAAATTTCGAATCAAATCCATGCCAATCGTCTTTTTTGATAGTCGTGAAATTGTCAACAAAGAATTCGTACGACTGGGCCAGACAGTGAATCAAACCTTTTATCGCAAGGTCCTTGAACGTTTGCGGAAAGTTTCTTGTGTGCGCGACCTGACATTATCAGCTTTTGGATCCTGCATCACGGTAATGCCTCCAGTCACACCTCATTGCCGGTTGGAGAACTTTTGGCAGAGAAACACCTTCTAGTACTCCCACACCCACCCTACAGTCCAGGGTGGGTGTGGAATATTCACCTCCATGTGAATATTTTCTTTTTCCAAGGCTCAAGCGGAAATTGAATGGTTACCATTACGGAGCAATACACAACATCCAAAGAGCCATGACGCAGGTTTGAAACAGCTTAAAGGAGCAAGATTTCCAGAATTGTTACCAGGAATGGCAAAATTCCCTGGAGACGCGTTGTGCATTCTCAAGGAGCATACTTTGAAGGGAACAATGTAGGTATTGCTGATTAAAAAAATTAGAGTGCTTTAATTAATAGATATATTGTAATTACTGTTTAAATATTTTAAACAGATTTATCACGTGAAGTAAATGCTTTCTACACATACGACGCGAATTATTCGAATTTTTTACTGAAAAAAACATTCGCCCTTATGCAGGATTCGAACCTACGTCCTTTGATTTGCCGGACCACGCTCTTAACCCTTGAGCTATTAAGGGACTGAAGTTCGAATCGTCGGGAAATGCCTTAAATTACAAAAAGAACAGATATTATATTGTGCCCGTAGTTGACAAATTTGTGCGAATCAATTGCATTTTCGCGAAGTGATGTCAATGAAATAAATACTTTCTACATATACGACGCTAATTATTCGATTTTTTTACTGAAAAAAAATCGCCCTTATGCAGGATTCGAACCTACATCCTTTGGTTTGTTTTTTTTCAGCAAAACATTCGAAGAATTAGCGTCGTATATATAGAAAGCATTTATTTCATTCACATCACTTCGCGAAAATGTAATTGATTTGCACAAATTTGCCAACTACGGGCACAATACAATATCTGTTCTTAATACAATATCTGTTCTTAATGCAATTTAAGGCATTTCTCGACGATTCGAACTTCAGTCCCTTAATAGCTCAAGGGTTAAGAGCGTAATCTGGCAAACCAAAGAACGTAGGTTCGAATCTTGCATAAGGGCGATTTTCTTTCAGTAAAAAAATGTATTTATAAACAACGTTTCTATACTTAAACTCATAAAAGAAATACTTAAACATTCGTATAATAGACACTATCATAAAACAGTGAAAGTAACCCCTACCGACACACATAAACACTTACGTAAATATATATAGAAAGTTGCACTCTTGCATTTAGTTAAGTAAAAAATTGATAATGGTGAAATATACCGAAACAATATTCTTAGAGGAATATGATCAAATTTAAAGAAACAAATCAAGTATTACACTACATATTATACTATATTCGTTAAGTTTATGAAATATTTCATCAAGAACTGTCCGTTAGATCTATCAGCAAAACGAAAACGATACTAACTGAACCATTAACATAAGACAGTCTTTAGGGCCAGTATATAATTTTTGGTCAAAATAATGCACCAATCGCGCCTGCTGTGCGCAAATTTGTGAAGAAAGTAGATGAGATTGGCATACGAATTAATAACACAAGTTATCCTCGTTACCTTCGTCCAGGGTGCTCAGTCGAAAATGTTACTGCTAGTGCCGAAACTGTGCGCCTATAATCGAGAACCTCAACTCGCCACAGACTTCAGCAGAGATTATGATTAATCTTACTCAGGCATTGAAGCAGTGACCACCCGTTTCGTTATCACTTCTCTGCTTGGACTATAGACTAGCTAAAATTTACGTCTATTTCGCCAAAAAAAATAATCTCTTCGAGTGAGCCGCATTTTCTTCTGGGCAATTATATAAATTAAAAGAATTGCTGTAGCCAGGGCTCGGAAAATCCACACATAGTTGTACAGAAGTCAATGCATCCTTAGTGTGTAACTGTTTGGTGCGATCTTTCGAATGGCGGCATTATTGACTCATTTTTCTTCAAAGGTCATGATGGCCACAGTATTTCGGTTAACGGAGAACAATAAAGAGAGGTATGATAACTTTTTTTTGATGGCGGTTGATTAGTTATATTTCAGGGAGCTCGGGTTCCTGCAGGATGGCGCTACGTGTCAGAAGCCGTTCAACAATAGATATATGGCGTTTTAAGGTCAACAATCTTACACTGACAAACCTGAAATGATTCAGTCACTTAAACGTAATATTGATCGCGCTATTTGTGCAATAGGACAATACATTGAATACGTACTTCAAAGTTGGGTTTACGGGATGCCCTACTGCAAAGCCAACCGAGGCAGACATTTAATGAAATTATATTCCTGAACTAATAGAAAGGTTTACTCTCTTCAATAAAGCATAAAAGATTCAAAAATATAGAACAGTTAGTTTATAACAATTTTATAAAGAAGCCAGCCGATGTTTCACTCTCTATTTGGGCATTCTTTTGATGTAATCTTTCCTAGTAATATACATATAAAAATTTATCATCCGTAAATTCGTATCGATGTTAAAATTCAAATGCTATACTCTAATTTCCACAAATTTTTCCTAAAATAGGAAATATTAAGCAGCTCTTAGTGAGTAAGTACGTGAAAATTTGAACTTTTAGAAACAATATTTGATATTTAAATCTAATTTCCAATAATCCTATAAATTCGCTGTGTATAAACTATAAACATTAATTAAAGCAGCCAAAGTTTTCACATTTAATAGATATAGTGTCACAGACATGAATAGCCCATGTCTTTATACAACAAACTAAGTAGCTTGGTTAGAAATGATAAATAAAATAATTTTTAAAAATTATTTTAGAAAATATACGTAATAACTAATTTGTATAAACCACAGATCCAATTATGTTTCTAATAATAATATGCAAGAAACCTGTAAAAACGACATTTGCTGTAACAATTTCTGTATGCTTAACCAATTTTGCGTTTGTTATTCAAGAGTAGCACAATTAGCATATGTATTATGTATTAAGCTGCAGCTGGGCCTTGTTATGTGATTGAACTTATATTATACTTTTAGTTATAGAACTTCTTTTCGAAAATAAAATATTGTAGAAGATATGGCCAAATTTAGAAATAAAAGATACTGTAACACAATTTATTCTACTATATTTTATATTTCGTGATTATTTGGCCATTATGTAAATTAATGTACTAACCATGCTACATTTTAAAACACTTTAACACCAACTTTTTCAATTCTCGCATCTCGAAAATTTTGCCTTCTTCCAACATAATATAATTAAATTTGCATGAAGTTAATAATTATATCAAATGTAAGTATAAAAGATCTTTAAATGTGGCGTTGTAAAATAACGACGAGAGTCATAAAATGACTCTCCAATTTAAGCTATAAACGTTTATGCAATAATACCTGATTTACGACCAATTTTTTACGATTATTTTCCATAATTTTTCCTTACTAAACCACCAGAACTACAAGTATTCAAACTTCGGAAATTGGATGTGTTTAACGTTTGGAAAATCTGTACGCCGCTTCGGAAGTACTGGACCGGCACGTGCTATCGCGGAGAAAACAAGTGAAGACCGATGTCGGCCACCGGATTCTCGCCGATCTCCGGAGATAAGCTAGTTTATGAAACGGGGCATTGTGACATAATGTGACGTACAACTCATAAATTTCTCAAGATGAAGAACTTTATTATGAGACATCTTGCATACAAAATGAGATCTTGAGCTTACCAGAGGAGTCATTTATATACTACAAACCATCAAATTATTACATTTAAATGTTCCAGTCTGGTTAAGAGAGGATATGTCAAGGCGAGTAGATTTAGAAGAAATATGAAAACAATAATACAGAATTTATTTTAATTAAATTATGTAGAAATTGAAGAATAAAGATAAAAATATGAATGTTTCCTTAATTTGAACAAATATTCTAATCTAGCTTTTGGTTTAACAGATCTATATAATTATTAAAATATACTATTTCACAAAATTTATTGAATTAAACTAAATTGTATGAATAATTTTGAAAATATTTTAAGTTAATATATAAAACTTTTAAAACTGTCACTAAATTGAAAGTGTCGTGTAACCAAGTTCTATTTTATTCGAGTCATTATGTTTAAATTTTATTAGATAATACAAGCGCAAAAGAAAAACCGAATTTATTAATGTATTTTGAATATCTGTTAAATGACATGAAACGCAAATATGTAATAATGTGAATTTTCAAGCAAAAAAAAACTGCTAATTTTAACAATATCGAATTACTACCAAATACCGTTACATAAATTTTTAGCAGTAATAAATACCGCTACTATTATTGCGATCATTATTCCTGAAGATAATCACAAAAATAAAGAGCAATTTCCTTAAGAAAATTAAACACGAATTTTCGAAAAATTAAAATAATTTTTTGTGCAATTTTCACACACAATTAAATTTCATGCTTGCATGTCCCATAGAAAATTAGTGTTTGTTGAGTACTGAATGCCAACTATTTTTAATTCGTTGTCGCAAGAAAGATATGAGAGAAAATGAGTTGTGAAATTGTATTTTAATTTAGAAAATAAAGTTATTGTGACAAATAGCAATCACCTTTAATAACATGGAAAAATATTTTCTATATTGTTTTTTTTTGTTTAATTTAAAAGGTATTGACGTCTGCAGTGAAAATATATTGCTTATTGAGTAAGGCACATGAGTATTTCTCCTCTCAGAAGAACGTTGGTTTAGCGCATGTCATCTCATATATGACTATAGAAGTTATGATATCTCGATAGATATATAACATAATTAGAGCCACAAATTACGACAAGATTACATAATTGCAGATAATTACGTGTTAATAAATTGGAGTAAAAATTTCAGGGTTGTAGTGTCATTAGTATATAGATATAGTTATAAGTTATTAGCGATTTATTGGTCAGCCCTTGTATATTCAGCATTAATATATCGTATCGCTACGTCATCAGTTTTTTGATGGACGAATTGTTAGACGCGTACGTTGTTTGACGGCCACATCCGACGTAGACGTTTGAGAGATTAGTGGTATAATCTGTGTGCGTACCCGATATCATTTTAGCAGCTTGGATATGTTTCATTGAATTAATTGGATTACTAGAGTCTGCGAAGGTTGTTTTGCCGCAATTCTAAATATTGGTGCGTTGTGTTAGATTAGGCTGTGTATTAATTGTACCCTTCGACCATCTGAAGGTGAGTAAATTAAATAAAGTCTTTTTAGAACCTTCCGTGTCTCCATTTTCGTATTTCGTTTCTTTTACCGTATAATTTTCCGTCTACAGGGACTTATTGTTGTACCGAAGGTAACACCAGAAGGGTTGAGATCGTGTGGAAACCTTCAAAAATCATGTGTTCCGGATCCGACTTCATTTTACAGAGGCGCAATTTGCGCAGCAGGGTAAGTCTGATGTTGCTTACCCTGCTGCGCAAAGGGCTCTTCTAGAAAATGGAGTCGAATCCGGAACGCATTGGTCGGAATCAGCTAAGTAGAACTAAGCCGCTTCATTACATCGAAACGGCTGTTTGTCCATTTCTCTAATAACGAAAATTTGCGTCGAGCCATAAAGCGATAAGGGAGACAGAAAAATGGAAAAAAAAACAAACGTTAGCTTCATAAAATATCGTCTTTTTCTTGCTTACTTTTTTTTTGTTGCTTTGTCGACCGCATTTTTTATGCACGAATATTTTTATTAAATTATATAGTTATGTTACCCTTAAATTTTCAGATTAATTCATCATAAATACTACTGAGGGCTTTCCATGAAATTAGAAGTTAATATAGAAGTGTAAATTCAGAGGATTTAAAAGTTTGGGCATGAGAATGCAAATCCTTTGTTATTGCTATAATTTATTTGCGTTACAAAATATGGATTATTAAGTTATGTAATTAAGGAAAGAAATAATTATCTTGGGAACGTTTTGCATAAGATCTTATGTACACGTATTCCGTTTCTTATAACTCTTTAGTACCTTTTTTTTGTTTGATGTTTTATGCTTATATCAAAAATCTGTATATACACTGTCGTTCAAGAATTTTGGACGCTAGAATTTTGCACTTATTTTCTGCTGTATATAAAGAGTTCATTTAAATTTGGTACTAATTAATTTAATAACTATATTCAAGGCCACACACGATATTAATTTTGAATGGATATTTTTTACATGTTCCCCTCTTGTTTGTATAGCTGGAGAATTGTTCAGTTTCACCACGTTTTTCTAATAAACTTGTCTCTTTGCCTTTAGTGTGGAATATTTTCTTTCATTTAGTATTACCTCCTGGTTTCTTCTTCGTTTCGCAACTACCTAAGACCTTTTGTGGTGTGTTCACTAGCACGAATACAAACTCCGCATGTCGTATAATCTCTATAACAAGCAACTCGTAAATTGCAGTGGGGCCCTTTCTAACTTTTATAGTCAGTACAGCAACGTTTCGTTAAGACTCGCACGACCATCTCACTAAGCTTTGCAGCGTTGGCACTGACTGGCTGTTTTGTCACTTCAAGTTCCACCCATCCACGCAAGGTAAGTCCCAAGACGGTGTTTTATTTGAGCAACTTCTTAACAAGCCAGTTTTTTGTGGACTTTCATTGCTTGTACCTTTTGTAGGTAGCAATACCTACTCATACAATTTTGAATGAAGGAAAATCAATCGTTACATCAAATTGAACAATTGCCCATGTGATAATGATCTTCCTTCGTATTTTAGGATAAAAAAAGAAAAGTGAAAGCTCTTCAAAATAAATCACGTTCCTGTCGGTCACCAACAATGGACATTTAAATATAAAGAAATTGACAAAAATGTTTATTCTATGTTTAACCATGAACAAAATTAACGTTCAATGAGTACAAAATTCCTTTTAGTCACGAATTGTTTGGTATTTTTTAGTGAATCTTATCCAACAAAGACAAAGACACTGAAAAATTATAACTTCCTTCTTCTGAGATGAACACGAAAGATTTTTTTCCGAAATATAAGATACTACTTTTGAAAATGATTGATTAGTTATATATTTCCTAAAATATAATGTCATTCTGGTAATAATTTAGGTAATTTTAAATCTTTCTTTATTTAGTTCCAAATGATATATTGAAATTATTGATGTAGAGTATAAAAGATATTGTCATATAATCCAAAATTTGGTGTACATGTTCGTAAGAGGACCTACGTTTGAAACAGAAAAATTGACACTGGTGTTTGTTCAATATTGTGGCACTTCAAAATTAATTCGAGCAAGTAAAGATAGCGCATCAATGCAATTATTCACTAACTTAAACAAGAAGACACTTATTCGATTTAAGCCTTCTTGTACTATTATAGATATCTTTGGATGCGATAGAACCAACGTAAAGTGAGGCATTCAGGTATTTCTTCCCTGTATGCTGCATTGCAATTCAGACGGTCGACTTACTTGCGAAAATTTACTGGCAAAAGCTTTAACAATGTCGGCTTGCCAAACGCGTACGAAATTTAAAAAATTTTAAAATATAAAAGAATAATGTAGGAACGTAATATAACGAAATTTATTTACAAAACATGTTTTTATTCAATTTTCGCCTTTACGGTTACTAGGTCGCCTTTTTCAAGACTCTAGAAGTAGTCGGCAAGTTTTCATTCGTTCCATTTTCCCTTATAATGCGATTCAATTTGGTTGATAGCTTGGTGAAATCTCCCACAGTGTTCATGGCTCACACCAGTAAGATTGTCTGATAAAATCAATATGTCAAAGGACTAAATTATTCTTCAGGGACATATTTGGTCCCAAATCTTTGAAAATTATTATACCGCACATATAACAAAATTCGTATGGACTATTCGCGCACAGTAACGTAAAAAAAAAATTGTACAATCTTGGTTCACAAATTTGGTTAATCAATGTAATAATAAATAGGTTACACTTTATAAACGGCTGTAAGTAAATGAACAATTTAGAACATAACAAATCATTCGCAAGCAGCCATTAACACCAAAGGATCATTTCTTTAAAGAAGCATCGAAATTAAAAATTCGAAGAATTAAATATAATGGACAAGCTAATTTGGAGCGAAAATATATAGTTACAAAAAAAATACTGGGTGACAAATTCTGATGGGATATTCCGATTTTCGGATTCAACGGACAAAACTACATAAAAAGCAGTAAGAACTGTTCTTCTAACAAAATCTTTGTATACAAGAGTAATATATTATTACACTTACAAACATTTTGGGGGTGGTTCCCAATATGTGCATCACGGCACCCTCGGCAGTCGCCGAGTACACTTAACGATTACATTTATTTGTGATATTAACAAACGTGTTTCATTTATTTTTGCCTAATCTTTCTAATCCTAAACTTTCGTTGCTTAGTGTTTGACAATATTTCACTATGGTATTTCCTCATTTGGAGAAATGCGATATGTTGGAAGCATACATTTTATGTCGTAAAAATTCAATAAGGACTAGCGAATATTATACTGAACACTATCCCTTACGACAGCAGCCAGATCGACGTTACTTTCGAAAACTTTACAATCAGTTTAGACTGTATGATTGCTTATTTAGAAAGAAAAGAACAAAGAAAAATATCGTCGTCAACGAAGAAGTAGAAATTACACTGTTTTGAAGTCCATCGAGAATTTTCCATTAGGCATGCTACTAAGGAATTGGCATTAAGTTATTCATCAGTTCAAAGAATTTTGAAAAAGCATAAGTATATCCCCTTTAAGTTCAGAATCTCTCAAACATTACAGCCAGGAGATTCCGCCAGGAGATTAGCTTTCTGTCATTGGTTTGTTAGTTTTCTGATGAAAATTTGAATGGAGCACAGTGTATTTTATGGAGTGACGAAACAAATTTTTCAAATAGAGGCATGTTTAATAAGAAAAATAGTTATTACTGGTCTCAAGAAAATTTATTAATAGTTCGTCCACATGCTGCAGAAGTTCGATTTAGTTTTAACGTTTGGTGCGGATTAATTGGTTCGGTAGTCGTTGGTCTACTGTTCTACAATGATATGTTGACAGGAAGCAGATATCTGGAATTTATTCGTAACATTATAGAGGATTTCCTTGATAACGCCAATTACCTGATGCGCCAAAATTTATACTTTCAGCAGGACGGTGCTCCTGCACACAACTTTCACCTAGTGCCAACCTACCTCGACACCATCCTAAGAGCCACCCAGAGTGTACTGAAGCGGGCACGAAAATGTATTGAGCAGGAAGGTGACACCTTTGAGCAGTATTTATAAATTATACATGTACTTTCTTCTTTTATTTAATTTTGTAAGCTTTAATATGTTAAAATAAACATTAAACACAAAATATGCATCTGTTTTGTCAAAAGTTAGCGGAGCAATGACAACATTTAAAAGGAAATAGAAACTGCTATAACTACTTTATTATTCGTTTTAGGACAATAGTGACTTTTATATTACAAAGAACATTAGCATTCAGAATTTTAAAAAAATATACAGGCTGTTCCATTTAAAAGAATTATAAGTTTCAAAATTTCTCGAAAATGCGTTATTCAATTTTTTTTTCATGAACTACATGCTAATCAATGTTAAAAACACTAATACTTTGCTAATTTAACCTACTTTCTAGAATCAATAATAACAGATATAGTAATAGTGCGCACTTAATTTGAATCAGCCTGTATATATATATATATATATATTTATATATATATATATATTGATGTGGGTCAGTATTCTTCATTAATGTATTCTTCTTCTAATTAAATATCAATTCCAAGAATGTTATATCTGGAATAATCAGATTTGTGAAACATTACTTTATAGATAGAATTTTGTATTTTAAAGATGTAAAATCATAATTGGTTTTAAAAATCATGTTACCGATTACTATGTTATGTTATATTTAATTAATCTTTATATTTCGTCCTTTAATTAAATTCATCTTACTTATGTTCGCGAGAATTCTAGATTTCTAAAACTGACTATGATTATTTCATGTATGTTCAAATTACGATAAACTCTGATATTTATTATTATTTTTTATAACATCACTTTTAAATGTGCATTTGGAATTACGTGAGTTGGATATATTATCACATTTATAGATTGTCAGAGATATTTTCATCTCTGTTATATTTAAGAAATACATATTTAAAATTATTTCTTTCTATTCTGACTAAATTATCTTTTATAATTTTGAAATTCATTGTATAAGTTTTCTAAGAAAATTTGATTTATGTTTCTACAAAATATGATATGTAGTCAAGACGATGAAAAAAAAAGAAGATTATTATTGATTAAGAGATTTTTGCATGCGGTGGTAAAAAAAAGAAAAGAATAATTTTCAATTGCTTCTTCGAAATTATTTAAATAAAATTATCTTCGGCTATATTTTTAATAACAAGAAAGTGAATTCATTATTTTACATGTTATAAATACCTTGCGAGAAACATACTTCGAGTGTGGAGATACTAGGAAACCTTATCATCTACATTTTGTATTTCCAATTAAGCTAATAGCAATTTTACGTTTAAGCAGCTATATTTAAGAAGCTACTGGAACCTTTTCTTGGTTATATTTGGATAAATTACGCTTTCTTCCGGACATCAAATTTGGACATAACCTAGCAGAGTTCTACAAGTATCAAGGAACGTTTGCAGATTTGCGGCTAGAATATCTATCAGAAGAAACAGACTGATTCATTACATTCGGACTTGCTGAACCTGTTGGAATTCTACAGAGTATTCTTCTTCCAGAGAACACGTAAATTTAGATACTACCATAACGGTCATAAGTATCAGGTATTCTTGAGAAAATTTATTCCTGTATTATTAATTAAAGATATAACATTTCTTGCGATCTCATATTTCTAAATCATAATACTCACGTTATTTCAATAATAATATTCTTCTGAACATATTTATCAATATATTGTTGTTCTTATCTTGTTTTCACTCAAAATTTTGACACGATCCATTTATCTATATAATAATATTCATAATATTGATGTAGGCAACCTAATGTGTATAGCAATATTGTAGGGTGCATACGTATACATTTGAAACCCAACATATTAAACGTTATTGTATCTTATAGACTGTCGAAACTATATTGTTTAATAAATTTATTTGTTATTTAATTTTACTTAATCGTTTTATTTTATGTATATCTGTGTTGCTGTCTGTATATTCGGATCCCGCTAGTAACCCTGAGATTAAGAATTTTCTGCATATTATTTTATTAAGTTTTAAATTATCATTTCTGAGCTAGTTTTTCTTTCTTTGTTTTTTTATTTTCCATTCATTATTTTTCACAACTTAACATTATAACAATATATATATATATATATATAAGTATTTAGATAATTTCTTAGCCGTTCATTGAATATAACATTTGATAAATTATTGGAGTTTTTCGGCCGAAAAACTCCAATAATTTATCAAATGTTATATATATATATATATATATATATATATATATATATATATGTATATATTTAATTATTTTAAATATATGCATACTAAAGTAAAACAAACCTTAAATCGCCGAATATCTAAATCTTCTATAATCTACAAAGGTCAAGAAATAATTATATATATATATATATATATATATATATATTAAAAATAATAATAGATTTTTATTGGTTTTAGCGACCTTTTATTGAATTTAGATGTTTGTTTGCGACGTTTCGACCTTTATCAATTCAGTCTTTTTCAAGCATCTGGAAACAAGAATCATTACAATGAACATGAGAACTGTGTTTGTTTTGTGTGATATAACAATTGAATTGACCATTTTAAATTTAACATTATATTAAGAAATGAATTACGGATTAGGTTAGTGTTTTACGTTGAAAACTAAACAACATTAATTTAAAATAGCTTAGAATGGTAGGGGGACATTCATGTGAATAATATCTGTACGAATTAATTGGAGACTTAACAATATTAACAATTTTTAAGTTTAAAATTAGATTAAATATGATTACAAATTGTTAATATTGTTAAGTCTCCAATTAATTCGTACAGATATTATTCACATGAATGTCCCCCTACCATTCTAAGCTATTTTAAATTAATGTTGTTTAGTTTTCAACGTAAAACACTAACCTAATCCGTAATTCATTTCTTAATATAATGTTAAATTTAAAATGGTCAATTCAATTGTTATATCACACAAAACAAACACAGTTCTCATGTTCATTGTAATGATTCTTGTTTCCAGATGCTTGAAAAAGACTGAATTGATAAAGGTCGAAACGTCGCAAACAAACATCTAAATTCAATAAAAGGTCGCAAAAACCAATAAAAATCTATTATTATTTTTAATATTAAAACACGGCCAATAAAATAAAAAAGAAAAACAAATTTCTTTAAACATTAAATATATATATATATATATATATATATATTAAAATAATAGACTTTTTTATTGGTTTAGCGACCTTTAATGACTTTTAATGTTTTCTTCTACGACGTTTCCAACCACGCCCCCACACACACCAACACAAAATTAGTTTTTTATTGTTTCCCATTCGTAAATACATATACTATATATCCCTTAACACATTCCCTGACCATTTTGCTATTTTTAAAACAGAATAGGAAATTCCACTTCTCCAAACAAAAGACACAGTCACACATAATATTCGAAGCGGCGCGGTCGTTTCCCTGAAAAAGGGCTCGGACAATTTCCGACGACACATGTGCACAATATGAGTGTAAAAACAAAACAAATCGGTGAGTTTTATGTCATTCAATGTTTCCTTACTTTATTATTACTTCATTATTATTTTAATTTAAATTGTTTAATTCATTCATACAAATGTAATCATTTTAACTTTTCCTCACTTTATTATTAATTTAAGTTTAATTTTAATTGTTAATGCACTCACACAAATTAAAACATATTTTCTTACGTTTAATTGTATTAATTTTTGTTTCTAGTTACTTGAAAAAGACTCAATAATAATAAGAGTCGAAACGTCGTAGAAGTCATTAAAGGTCGCTAAACCAATAAAAAAAGTGTATTATTTTAATATTAAGACACGGCCAATAAAATAAATAAGAAAATTAAATTCATATAAACACTAAATATATATATATATATATATATATATATATATAAATTCTTGGAGTTTCGGCTTTATATTAAATATTTTTAAATTAGTATGTTATTTCGCGAAGTAATGTGAATGTAAACATTGCTATCTACAACTATGTCCTAGGTGGGACTTGAGTTCAGGTCTGTGGTTTGCCGGATCATCGCTCTAACCACTGAACTACTAGGATTGGGTTTCAAGTTTATTGGAAATGCCCTATAAGGAATAGATCGGTTTAATAATATAGAGACAATTTCTTAGCCGTTCATTGATATCATTTGATAAATTCTTGGAGATTCGGCTTTATATTAAATATTTTAAAATTAGTATGTTATTTCGGGAAGTAAACATAGCTGTCTACAATTACGATGCTAATTATTCGAAATTCTTATTTGAAAAAAATTCGTCCTAGGTGTGACTTGCACCCACGTTCACGGTTTGCCGGACCATCGCTAGCAAATTATCATGTTGCAATAATGGACGCTTATGCAAGTTCCCAAGCCGTTTTCTGATAAGTGCCCGCCGCACTGGTCAGGATAATAGTTCAAATAATATTCTGGTGGATATTCTAAGTGGATGCTCTTCTTCGGGTTTACGCCATTCCTTAGATTGACTTTTGGTCTTAGGATTGAAATAAGTAATCCACGTGTCGTCAGTGATTATTATCAATGGCCAAAATTCGTCACCATAATAGGCTAAAAGCTTTTGAAGTCGACGACAAATGCAAGAACTATTGAGTTTCCGTTCAGGTCCTAACAGCCTTGGCACGCAGCGGACTGAAACCATGCTTACGCCCAAACAATCATGTAAGATCTCATGAACTTGTCGTGTACCTATTCCTAGGCGTACAGTAATTTGAGCAATAATCATCTGTCCTCTTTCAGTAAGTTCTCCACAGCAGTAATGTTTCTTTAATTTACCGACGTGCTCGGGCGACCACTGCGTGGGTTGTCTTCTAATGATGTTCTACCACTTTTAAAACAATCGATCCACCTATATACAGTACTTTTAGATTCTGCAAATTCACCAAACACACCTTGCAAACGTTTAATAATTTCTGAAGTTTTCACATCCTCTTTCCACAAAATGAAAATTATTGCTCTTTGAAATTTGGCCGCTTTTTCCATGGTTATACAAATAGTGCTACGAAAATCCGTCTATCTCAGTCGAACACCTGAATCAGACTTGTCTATCACCAATAGCATTGCCCATACGTTCTGCGTAATTTAATTAGAGCACAATTCCCAGAAATTTGGAAACACTGCTACCTGCTCCTACGAGCAATAGACTTGCGCTTATCCACTTACCTTATACTGAATTCTGATCTATCAATTTACCCCAATGACATGATTGCCCCGGAGATCTTAAGCTAAAGAAATCAACTCAGTTATAGACTCGAGCGGTAGCATTTATCACAGCCAGTTGGTAAGTCATACGAGAAAAAACAATATTTGAAAGAATATTCCAATAACCCTATATTTAATTATTTTCAAAAGGGAAATCGACCCACAAATATACCCACAATCCTAATTTACTAAAAATTTCCAATTAATATTTCGCTACGAACGCAAAATCTATTATTAATCAAACGTACTATAACTTAAATAAAACATCATAGATATCTCGGTATACCTACTTCAATTAGCTTCCGAATCGAAATACCAAACTGAGTTTCCCTAACCAAATATAATTACATTATATCTTCAAAAATTTCGATAAAATACTAAGTTCCCATTCCCAATATATTTTTACATTAAACGGCATTGTTTAATTACAATTTAAAAATACTACTTCGATGACTTGCATAAATTCTATATTTTAACGCACACATATGCATTTCGCTCACATGTAAATCTATAGCGCATGTCCGACGCATGTCTTACTCAATGTCGAAGGAATATTATTTAAATGTATAAACAAATACATAGTAGAGGAAAAAGAGTTAATTAACTGGGGGACCCTTACAAAATTACGAATTTAAGCACTGATAAAAATTAGAAGACACTAATCTGCCTCTGTTCTAATTAATACGTTTAAAGATAACCAACGCTAGATCGGTTAATGGAAGTAAATTAGCTATTAACTAAACAATGCAAGTAGCCGTTATTGAAATATCTAATAAATGTGTAAACTAGTCATAGGAACAAAAGTAGTGAACCTATGATATATACCCTGTGGTTCAAAAATAACCAACAAACTAAAATGCAAAATAAGGTAATTTGAATTTAAGAATTTAGGGGTACGATAGAATGGTAAATAAACATAGCAGATACTGAAAATATACAAGGGTCGAAATCGACGTATAACAGCACCCCTCGTATGTAAATAGTTTCTACTCTTATTGTATATATATATATATATGCATATATATATATATATATATATATATATATATATATATATATATATATGTATATATATATATATATATATATATATATATATATATACATTCACACTTCCAGAATAAATCTCTATTACAATGTGTACATCAAAGGAGTAGTGAAATATCTGAGAATTTCTAATATTTGATTTAACCTGGGAGAGTTGTATAAAATCTACGCCAATACAGGATGAAGCTGAAGAAACAGTATCACATTGAGAAGACGATAGTTACTACAGCAACAGCTATTGAGGTGTAACAAAAAAAATATAACATTATTGTGGTTTCTCAAAGTGGCAGCTTGTAAAACGTAGTTGTGGTAAAATAGTGTAAAAAATGTATATACAAAATAGTACTATCTAGCATACAATTAAATCTTCCTTTATTCTGTTATCCCTCGGTAACAAAAGGCCGGACGAACCGAACCGTAGCATCATTTTCTTTACTGGTCACCCATTCGCCAACTGACCACGGTAATATCTGTTTCACTATGTTAAATGTATAATACTACTGCAGATATGTTGCCCCTGATTTAATTATAGACGTAGGAATCGTTAAAGTACAAAATAATATTACGCATAATGATCAAAAATAGTCAAATTATTATGACGACATCGTATTGGGTACTGAGAATTGTTTCTAGTTTTAGAAACTCCTTCGACAACGATTGAATTCACATTGTTCTTCATACAACAAATAATGGTTTGTGTTACTTTTGGGATTGTAGAATTTGATACTTTCATTTTTATTTGACTACTAATTGTGTTTTGTATTACCACAACATTTATTGTTTTATTTACATATCAACAGTTTGTAAAATCTACCGCAATACCAAACTATAAAAAAATAGACTAATATCCATTTTTCTTTACTAAACTACAGCTGTAATGTATATTTCTATATTTTCACCAGAAATATGTTCTTCTCTGTGCAACTGCATTTTTCTAAGTGTACTATTTTAGGAACATCAAGCATGTATTTAATTATTAATCTTTTTCTCTGGTTGACAAATAATCTACTCAACGAATTGTTGTTTTACTGTCGTGTAATAATTCGAAATGGTGTTCTATTTTTACTTAAAAAGATAGAGTTAGAATTTATTGTTAGCTCTTAATTTTCTAGGTTTAAGTAAAATGTAGGTTTCACAGGCACTACAGTAGTAAGTTCTTAAACGTCATAGCAGATGAACCAATAAAGCTAGCTTTAGTGTTTAGTTTTCTATTTTTGGTTTTCATGTATTGAATATAAATTGTGCCAAAGATCACCACAATTGCACCGTCAGGTGTGATTTGACTTTTACAAGAAACGCATTTAGAATTCATGTATGTCCGTGATATGTTAGAAGGAAATTAATAAAAAGGGGAGTAAGTGAAGTAAGGTAAGTTAAGACAGCAGTTATAAGGCCACACGTTTTACACTTAAGGGACATATCCGGGTGACTAACAAATATAGAACACTGACAAGAGAAAAGGATTATTTAGGATCACAAATATGACTAACATACTGCTTCTCGTATAGGACATATATTAATGTAGAGATTACAAAGAAACAATAACACAAGAAATATCGAACAAATAGCAAAAAGTTATGAAGCAAAAATAAAACGAATTAGGACAATATAAAGTTAAACCCAAGTTCATATTAAATTGATGCAAATAATTCCTTAGCAATTATATACAATCCGATGAGAAAGAAATGGTCTTATTGATTACATATATTCAATTTTCAAACCGAAAACTAGGCAACGAAACACTCTGCTGCACTTCGCAAAAATATGTACGTAAAAACCTAAATTATAAAAATAATAAAATAATGCTAATTTCTCTATACGACACAGTTTTAGATAGTTCCTTTTGCAAATTTTTAATTAATTAACAAGTTGTCTTTAGGAAATTCTTCCCAAATCATTTAAAAAATTTAATGTTCACTGCATAAAAATATATGCGTCTTGCTAATATGTATACCTACTTAAGTAGGTAAGTGTGTATAGTAAGTATAAGAACATAGGAACTATATGATCAAGCACGATTGAACATAGTGATGGGATAGTTAGGAAACAGAAGTTATTTGACATTCGATTTACAGTTAAACTGCAGTTGTGTAAGGAGTTTTGTTTTTACCTTTATATTATAATGATAGCGCTTACGCTTAAGCAAGAAAAAACGGTAATAAAGTTATACTGTCATGGATATTCTCTGCATGGTAGTGGCAACGTGTTCGAAAATAATTTTGCAAAATGATATTCTCTCTATACTTTACACCGTGTTATTAACAATTTTGAGAAATTTCGTTGCGTTTCACCTCAACAGCATAAAAGGCCTAGAAATAATAATTTTAATGAACAACGTAATTTAATTATTTAATATTTATTCTGTAGAAGAAAATCCAAACAAACCAGCAAACCACTGTACGTAAGGTTTTAGGATGGACCAAATGGATGGACTTTTATGACATAATAAGACGGGGCTTCTACAAATACTGTTTACTGTTTACTTCTACTGCTACTGTTACTTACTTCTACTGCTTACTTCTACTGCTACTTCTACTGTTTACTGTTTACTTCTACAAATACTGTTTACTGATGTGAGTCACAAAAACATATATGATAAAAAGGAAACTACAATACAAAAAAATGGACTAAAAAATTTTATGGTCCGTACTAGTTTTTTTTAAGAACAATTATGTAGTAATTTAAAAATTGTAGCGAAGAAACTACGAAACGTTGGATAACAACATTAAGTTACAACATTAGTAATCTAATATAATCAAATAAAAGGAAAATAAATTCCTAACAATTTTTTGGATAAAATAAAATAAACATGCTGCATAAAGTTTTATAGTTTCTTCCCTACATTGTCAAGTGCTATAAACGCACAAAGAAAAAGCTAAACTAGAATAGCAATTTATCAAACAGTAAGGCAGTAATGGCAGAAAATTTAAATTTTATTACTAATGAACAAAAAAATAAATTCAATTGCAGTTACAATTTTTATTAATTAACAAATAGTTTATAAATAATTACATATTCTTTGGCATTAATTATCTATTACATTTTATAGAAATACTTAGTGCTGAAATATATTGCTATAAACATTTCTACATGATATTATCGACAATTTCAAAAGTAAGTATAAAAAATTTTCGAATAACACCCCTGCATAGTTATTGTTTGTGTGTTTATGATTAAGAATGCCCATGTGGGAGCGAACGCAGTTCCCAAGTGGAAGGGGATTCGGTTGCACGCGCATCTATTATGAGCACATGTTTCCGATAGCGGCGCTAACGGCTCATAGCGATTAAGATTATTATTTTTAAATTTGGATGCGCGCGGATATGTATATCTATAAATAAATAATATTAAATACTAAGTAAAGTTACAAATTTATAAAACGTGCTGGAATACTTACCGTTTTAAACGTCCATACATAACTCGAACACAAATACATCACCATTTTTTTTTCGTATATGCTTTG
The DNA here is from genome assembly GCA_935421215.2 of Melolontha melolontha. NCBI lineage: Eukaryota > Metazoa > Arthropoda > Insecta > Coleoptera > Scarabaeidae > Melolontha > Melolontha melolontha. The sequence goes on along the minus strand of OW285237.1, from coordinate 124,303,759 downwards.
CGCTATTCACATGCCTTGGCCAGTTAATTTTGTTGTACATGAGAGCGGTACTTCCCACTCTTTGCATTTTATTGTAGTACCAGCGTAAACGAAATCCGGGAATCTCCTTATTAATTTTTGCGCTTCGTAGTAGAACGGTCTTTTTAAAGCTTTCGACATTATTGATTAACTATTTTTTTACTTTACACTAAATAACTGTACTATATCGTAGCCGCCTTGATATTGGACACATATCGGAAACTGTCGTGGTTTTTTCCTTCCAGAAGAAAGAAGAAGAGAAGAAAAATTATATTGAACATTATCTGTATAACATTATTGCAAAAATGTAATTTTCTTTAGAATATGTGATTTATTTCAGGCGTATGACGATAAAATTCCTATTATAAATGATTAATTTTTGTAAGGTATATTTTTGTCCACGTTTGTAGATTGCTCGGGCTTTGAGGTTTTTGAGGGTTTTGAGTTATTATTTAGGTAGGGATGCCCTAGCGTTTCCAGGACCTTCATTTTAGAGATTCATTAGTGTCCTTGGAGATAGGTCGTATTAATTTGATATTAGATAAGACTTAATTTTGTCTAATATAACTATAGTTTGGATAATTCGTTTTAGTTGTTTGGTGCGTCGTTTTGTAGTTAAAAGTAATTTGTCGTGATTTTACAAGTCTTGTGTACTTGTAATTTATTTTTAATTTGAAACACCTATCTGAAGAAAGGAATCTCTCGTGCTGTGTTACGTTACATTAATTAATGTAGGTACCATTTATAATTATTATTAATATATTGTAGAAAGCGCTATAAATGAATTTGTAAACTTTTGTGAAATTTTTTGTATGTTCAGAAAAATATCTAGAAAATTTATCAGGGCGTTTTTTATTGAGTATAGTTTTTATTTAGATAAATATATTTCAATACGTAGGAAGGTGGGGACAATTTTGTGTGATGTCATGTTAATGCATGCATGACGGTAAGAATTTGATTTCGCGCGCAAGATAAACAAATTTTTATCTTGTCGTTTGGTTTGGGGTTAATGATCTTGTTGACATCTGATAAATTTTGTTGTTATTTATTAATTATATGTTTGCTCGAGAGTCACAGGGTTTTTTTCTCCTTGCGCGTGTCATTTATCGCAAGGACTCTTTCCTCCTCGCTACTATTTATTTTGCTTTAGCTCCCTATACACTCAGTAAAGGGATTTTTTTTTTGTTTTTTTGTAATAAAATTGTAAACTAACCAATTGAGACTTTTGATTAATGCTTGTTGTTTTGATTAATTTTAACCCATTTACGGCCAGTGGTGCGTTTACGCACCACTGATTACAATTTTTTTTTCCCTAATTGTTTAGATGCAGATTTTTAATTTTGTATGATAACTAAACTAATATATTGAGTTAAATTTAGCATCAATCTATTTTTTTCTAAGACTATAACTTATTGAGATAGCAATTATTAAAAATAGACAATTTTCAGTTTTCACCAATCCCCGAAGTAAATTTCTATAAATTGTTGTTAGTTTTTATTTTAAGTTTTTAGAGTAAACATTCTAAATTCTAAATGTCAATACTATAATACTAAAACATTAGTTTAAATGTTTGTTATTAGTTTGTTTAGAAAAGATGACAGTAGATTACTTGGTGCGTAAACGCACCATTGGCTGAATGCATATTGCGCATGCATTTTTCAAGAAAATACAAGTTTAGACTTGTTTATGTTTTAGATTCATAACCAGATGCATTCAGTCTTTAACGTTCCTCTGCAGTATATAGACGCAAATAGACTTACGGTAAACAAAAAAAATGCCGGTTTACCTAACTCAACGGGAATTGGAGGCCGCGTTAGACGAAATAGTAAATGAGTTAGAAAATAGAAATGGTACGTAAAATTTGTAGGTAGTGTACCCCATAACATAGTAAAGGTGAATATTTTTAGATAATATTGATGTAGTGTGTATTCCGCCGGAAGTTGATGAATTGACCGATGAGGAAGATATTGATGATAATGTGGTAATTGAACAGGTTCGTCCAAATGAGCAAGAAATTTCTGGTTTATTTGAGATACAAAATCATAATGATACCACTAATGAAGGTCCTATTGATTCTGACGATGAGACGTTAGATGTAAAAAGACAAAAACTTTTAAGACAAAAAGTATCGGCGCCTGTTTGGAAAAAAGGCGAGACAACTTACGCAAACTTACCTGTTTTTGACAATACTGGAAGAGAAGATATAAAAAATAATTTATGTGGCAAATCTCCGTTGGAATTATTTTATCTCTTTTTTGACGAAGAAGTTTTATCTTATATATATATATATATATATATATATATATATATATATATATATATATTCTTATGACAATAATCGTCATGATTTTCAATTTGGTATAACAGACCTAAAACGGTTCCTAGGAATATTGCTGCTTTCCGGTTACCATACACTGCCTCAGACTGATATGTACTGGTCTACCGACGAAGATAAAGGTTTGGTCATAGTTCGAAAATGTATGCCTCGCAATAGATTTCGAAGTATAAAACGTAATTTGCATTTATCTGATAATGCTCAGTTAGACAAAAATGACAAATTCTCAAAACTTCGCCCGATTTTCAACATAATGAACAAAAGGTACATGCAGTTTGGCGTATTTGCTCACGATCTATCTATTGACGAACAAATGGTGCCCTATTTTGGGAAACATTCCTGTAAAATGTTCATAAAAGGAAAGCTCTTGCGATTTGGCTTTAAGATTTGGTGCCTAACTTCTGCCGATGGATATTTATTTCAGTTCATTCCATATGGAGGGGCGAATGCATCAAATAGTAAATCAGAACTTGGTTTAGGAGGCCAGGTTATTGTTGACTTGCTCACAATTGTGAAAAGTCCACAAAAGCATTGCCTTTACTTTGATAACTTTTTCTCGTCGTTTAAGTTATTGAAGTTTTTGAGTCAGAAAGGCTTTTATGCTACAGGCACCATAAGAGACAACCGAACGGCTAATTGTCCATTAGAAAACGTAAAAAGCATTTCCAAGAAACAACGAGGAAGTTTTGATTCTGTATTTGACGAAGAAACCAACATATTGTAATGTTTGTCTTTTCGGGTTCTTAAATAAAACTAACAATAACTTTAGACACACACACTATATTAATATTAAAACGTATAATAATCTAAAACTAACTATTAACAACAATAAGTACATTTATGTATTCTATATTTATGTAACTATATTTATGTACTTCGCGAGACTGTAGGATTCAATGAATCTTCATCCCTTCTTCGACGCGGCTTTTATATCGGTGAATACTCCTTCTAGAGCCTTCACGTAGGCCTCGCGAAAACATCCAGAGGGATGACGCATCTCGCGTCAGCGGATGAGTCATTACATTGCCCCCTTCTTAAAAATGAAGTTTCGTCCCGAAACATGTCATGCTTTGGTCTCCTCAAACGATGACGAAATCGACAGGTAGGGCCTTTGTTACATTGCGACGTCATATCGAAATAACAGTCCACGGTCTTATCTTGCCTGGATGGACAGGAATATTCAAGCTGGTAACTGCATACCAGAATTTCCATACCAGTATGTCGGAAGATTACTTCCAACATGCTCCTTACAATTCTCCAGTCCAGGCGGTCCAATCCACAACCCAATTTTGGAACTGCTAATTTCAGAATGTCTTGCTGTAACATTTGTTCGCGTAAGTGGGTCAGGGCCTCCCATAAGGCTCGATAGGTTGGCTTTAGGCTCGACAGTTCTTTCGTGACCAAATAAAATATGGGCTGTCCTTCATTTATTATTTGGAGACTCTTCCCAATTGCTGGTCCCTGCTGCCTTAGCCTTTCGATTCTGCCAAATCTCTCTTTAAACTCCCAGGCAATTCCTTTGGCCATTCGTAGATCTCGGGCTACGCAATGAGCAAGCGCGTAGTCTGGCGGCACCGTGAACAAATCCTGCTGTTTCTCGATGGTTACCCCAAATCGAGCTTTTCTCGAACCAGAATACTCTTGCATAAAGTCTTCGAAGGTTAGTTCATGGTATTGGCTATCCAATCGACGCAAGTCAACGGTTTCGTCATTGTCTCCAGAGTATGGGGCTAATCGATTAAAATGTACGACTCTTGGCTTAGTGTGAGGTGTTAGCCTGATGCGGTATATTACATCGTTAATCCGCTTCAACACCTCGTATGGCCCCTCCCAATTCTTTTGAAGTTTTGGAGATAGGCCCCGTCGACGTTGTGGATTATACAACCAAACCCGATCGCCTTCATGGTAACCACTCTTTTCGGCGTTGATGTCATAGCTCTCTTTCATTCTGTCACTAGCATCTTGGATATTATGTCTGACTTGTTCATGGATATTATCTAGTCGTCGTCTGAGCGTGCTGACATAATCTTCTCCGGCAAGATCATCACCAGGCTTGCTCCCAAACTTTAAATCACAGGGCAATCGGAGTTCCCTCCCGAATAGCACGTTGGCTGGTGATTGGCCTGTTGTCTCTTGAACGGAGGCTCGATACGCCATTAGAAATAATGGTAAATGTTCGTCCCAATCTCTCTGGTGTTCGGAGACCACTTTGGATAAGTGTCTGATCATGGTCTTGTTCATTCGCTCTACCATCCCATCTGATTGTGGATGCAAGGGAGTTGTTCTCGTCTTCCGTATGCCCAAAAGTCCACACATCTTTTCGAATAGACTGGACTCAAAATTTCGCCCTTGATCGGAATGAAGTTCCAAGGGTACACCAAAACGGCTGACGAACTCCTTCACAATCACGTCTGCTACAGTTCCAGCTTCTTGATTTGGTAGAGCATATGCTTCAACCCATTTGGTAAAGTAATCCATGACCACTATTATGTATTTATTTCCTTTGTCGCTTTCTGGAAAAGGACCGGCGGCGTCTATGGCGATCCTTTCAAATGGGCTTCCTACATTGTATTGCCGCATGGGTGCACGTCGACGCCTCTGGGGACCATTGCTTCCAGCGCAATTTACACACTTTCGGCACCATTCTTTCACATCTCGTGAACAATTCACCCAGTAAAATCTCTGGCGCACCTTCTCCAGTGTTTTATGGACTCCAAAATGTCCCCCAGAAGCACCATTATGGAGTTCTCGCAATACCTCTGGTATTCTTTTCCTGGGAACCACCATTTGCATCTTGCGCTCACTTCCATCGTGATTTTCGACCTCACGTCTCAGGAGATCGTCATCCATGGTTATAGAATCCCATTGTGCCCAGTATGACTTCAATTCTCGTGAATGGGGAGCAATTTCTTGCCAGGTCGGTCTTTGCCCATTTCTTTTCCAAGCCCCGAGGACTGCAAGATCCGGATCAGCTTCTTGATCTGCGCGCAAATTGTCAGGTTGCCATTGGTCATCAACAACGGTGGTCCGAAGAGCGTTGGCCGATTTGTCTTCGATTCTGTTGCAATATCGACAGTCTTCTGGACAGGGCCTTCTGGAAAGGGCATCTGCATTTTGATGTTTGAGGCCTGCTCTGTGTTCAATGACAAAGTCATACTCCTGTAGCCTCTCAATCCATCTAGCTACTTGACCCTCTGGATTCTTAAATTGCAAGAGCCACTTTAGGGCGGCATGATCAGTGCGGATAAGGAACTTCTGCCCATACAGGTACTTGTAAAAGTGCTCAATGGTCTTAACTACTGCCAATAGTTCTCTTCTGGTTACGCAGTAGTTCCTCTCCGGTTTGGACAGGGTCTTGCTGAAGTATCCAATGACCTTTTCTTGTCCATCTTGGATTTGGGAGAGCACGCCACCAATCCCGACGTTACTGGCATCCGTATCCAAAACAAACCTCCCAGATGGCAGTGGATAGTTTAAAACAGGTGCACTGATCAACGTACCTTTTAATAACTCGAAGGCCGCTTGGCATTCGTTGTTCCAAATGAATGCTCGATTTTCTGTTAGGCGAGTAAGTGGTTTTGCAATGTTGGAGAATCCCGGAACGTAGCGTCGATAATATGTGCATAATCCCAAAAAGCTTCTTAGCTGATGTTTGTCTTTGGGTACCGGCCATTTTTCCACAGCTTTTACTTTTTCTGGATCCACAGCAATTCCTTTTCCGGAAACCACATGTCCAAGGTAATTTACCTCCTTGCGGAAAAGGTGACACTTCTTTGGACTTAATCTCAGGTTGGCATCTCGCAACCTCTGGAATACTACTTCCAAATTTTTCAGGTGATCTTCAAAGGTCTTCCCTACCACAATCACATCATCGAGATATACCAGGCAGGTGTTCCAAGACAGTCCCCTTAGTACAGTGTCCATGAGTCGCTCAAAAGTAGCTGGGGCGTTACACAGTCCAAATGGCATGACTGTAAATTGCCAGAGTCCTGTACCTAAACTGAAGGCAGTCTTCTCTTTGTCATTGGGATCCATTCCCACTTGCCAATAACCGCTCTTTAAGTCGAGAGTGGAGAACCATTTTGCTCCTGCCAAAGTGTCTAGCGTATCGTCTATTCTTGGGAGAGGATAGCTGTCCTTTTTGGTCACACTATTCAAACGACGATAGTCCACACAGAATCTGGTAGATCCATCCTTCTTCCTGACAAGGACCACTGGTGAAGCCCATGGACTATTCGATGGTTCAATTACTCCTTGGCCTTCCATATCTTGTATAATTTGCTTGGCTTCCTCACGTTTTGCCAGAGGTAACCTCCTTGGTCCTTGTCGAATTGGACTTGCATCGCTGGTATTTATTTTGTGCATTACAATATTGGTTCTTCCCTTCGTACCAGTTTCAGTTTCAAAGACGTCTTCATAATGTTTGATTAGGTCCTTAACTTGACTTTGTTCCTTCTTGCTCAATCCTTGACAGGCGGAGTCGATTATCTTGGACAATTTCTCAGGAACCTGCACGAATCCATTCTTCTTCGCCTCTATGCGATGAACGACGGCCGACACTGGCGAACACCACCCCAGAATAGTACCCTTCTTCAATGAAACAGGGTAATGGTTCACATTCATTACCCTTATCGGTACAGTCTTCTGAGTCTTAACCAGCATTTTGGCAACTACTATTCCTCGGCCCACCTCGTCATCATCAGCCTTTGGTTCCAACATTGTAACATTTCCGTCCAAATAATCACCTTCCATACACGCCGTCAAAAATGTCTCACTTCTTGCATCCAGAACAACATTCTCTGCAGTAATTACTTGTACATTCCCACAATTTTTCCCATGAAGAAACAATTCCTCATTATTTATTTTTAAAGTGCCTTCTTTCATGTTTAACTGGAAGCCGTAGGTGTTCATGATGTCTAATCCCAAGATTATTTGTTCTTCTATGTCGGCTACGAGAACACGATGTCGGACTGATGTTGGTCCTATGATAAAGTTGACATCTACTTCACCTGCCACAGAAGCTGCTCCTCCTGTTGCTGTCCTAAGTCTCCATTTGCTAGAAAATAACTTTTTATTTCTGGGAATTAAATCGGGTCGCACGATGGTTTTCGTCGATCCAGTATCTAGCAAGCAAGCATAGGTCTTTCTTTTCATAACAGCGTCCACATACAGGCCGTTGGTTTGATGTTGCAGGGATGCGACTTGGCCAGGCGTCTTTGGGGCTTCCTGATGCTGGATCGATGATTGCCCTCGCTCATCGACCCGCTTTAGTTTTCCTGCTGCTCAGACGATGCTTTCTTGGCCACCTTACCACATTTACTCCGAACGTGACCAATCTCTCCACAATTCCAGCATCGCAGTACTCTTTTATTTGATTTGATCTGGTTTAGAACTCTACTAACCACCTGCTCCATGAACTCCTCATTTTCCTGCTTGTCAACAGTGCAGACACGAGCATGGTTCCGAGAGGCTTGCTTTGCAGTCTCAAACTCAAGCGCGTGCGCCAAAGCATCGATCAAGGTTTTCGGTCTTGCCAACCTTAATGCTTGCTGCGTATCAATATCCCGGAGACCATCTATGAATGTCTGGACCGCTAGGTGTTCCATGAAATTATCTGGTGCCATCGGATATGCAAGTCGAACTAGACGAGCAATATCTGCCTCAAATTCCTGAAGATTCTCGCCTTTCTTCTGTGATCGATTCTTCAGTTGGGTATGGTATACTTGCTCCAAATGCGCATGGCCATATCTCATCTCCAAGCGTTTAATGAGTTGAGAATAATCTTTACGTTCCTCAGGAGGCAATGTCTGCAAAATATCACTAGCATCACCCCTCAATGCTATGACTAAAGCAGTCGCCTTCTCGGCAGAAGACCATGCGTTTGCTTCTGCGGCTGCTTCGAATTGCGTCAGGTAAGTTGCCCATGACGTCTTTCCATCAAAGGTTGGTGGCTTGATTCTGGTCCTTGAAATAGCCACAAGTTCTTCTTTTATTTCGATGGGCCGCGGTATGACTTCTTCGTTGACCTGCCTGCGATCAGAATGACTCATGGTAGCGGGTAATTTCATCTCAATCATTATTGCCTCTAAAAGTCTAGAATGTTCTCCAATTTTCTCTTCTACAGCTGTGAAAACCTCTTCTTTTAACGCTTCTGATTTTTCCGCTAGTCGCTGTTCTAGAACTTTTTCGAAGTTTCTAGAATTTTCTAGTAATTTCTTTTCCAGATTTTTCTCGAGGATTCTAGCGGTTTCTAGGTTTCTTTGTTCCATTTGTTCTAGAGTTTTCGCTAAGTTTCCAGAAGTTTCCAGGTTCTTCTGCTCCATTTGTTGCATTTGAGTTTGTGACTCTATTAGACGCTGTTCCATATTTTTAGCACTATACAGATTCTTCTGTTCCATTTGTTGCATTTGGGTTTGTGAATCTATTAGACGCTGTTCCAAGGTTTGCGAATTATCTATTAGTCTTTGTTCTAGAGTTTTCGCTAAGTTTCCAGAAGTTTCCAGGTTCTTCTGCTCCATTTGTTGCATTTGAATTTGCGCATTCTCTATTAATCGTTGTTCCATTTTCGTCAACAGCGAATTCACGTCAGCATCTCCGCCTGGAACTTGAAAGACATAATCCTCTGGATCCTCGCCTTCTTGGATCAACACATTGCGAAGCCGTTGCTGGAGGATTGACTTTTTGCCAGTTGTATCCTCATCCCTCTCTTCTAATTCTCGTTTCAAATCGGACACTTTTAATTCTGTCAGTTTCATTCTATTAGCCATCACGATATTTAAAATAACGTCTTTCCGCACTGTATATTTATTTAAACGAATACTTAATTAACACTTAATTGTCTACTTAGTTTATTATTTATTACTTAGTCCACACCTGAATACCACTGTAATGTTTGTCTTTTCGGGTTCTTAAATAAAACTAACAATAACTTTAGACACACACACTATATTAATATTAAAACGTATAATAATCTAAAACTAACTATTAACAACAATAAGTACATTTATGTATTCTATATTTATGTAACTATATTTATGTACTTCGCGAGACTGTAGGATTCAATGAATCTTCATCCCTTCTTCGACGCGGCTTTTATATCGGTGAATACTCCTTCTAGAGCCTTCACGTAGGCCTCGCGAAAACATCCAGAGGGATGACGCATCTCGCGTCAGCGGATGAGTCATTACAATATCTTTGAACAGGTGGAACGATAATTCAGTGGTAACTATTATTAGTAATACTTTTACACTACGACCTTTATGCACTGTTAAAAGATACGACCGAAAAGAGCGAAAGGAAGTGATGATTTCTCAGCCAAATATGATCGCACAATATAATAAATATATGGGCGGCGTGGATTTGCACGACAATGGCGTTTCTAACTATAGAATAAATGTGCGTGGCAAAAAGTGGTGGTGGCCGTTATTTATAAATTTGCTAGACAGCACTATTGGTAACGCCTGGAAAATATACAACATAGCGAATGAAACCCAAATGACGCAACTGGAATTCAAATCTTACATTGCAGTACGCTTGATGAAGGCAGAAGATGACAATCGAAACAGGAAAATTAATCAAGCAGTTGGAAGCTCCATTCCTGATGAAGTTCGTCTTGATAACATTGGTCATGTAATCTCGATGCATGCCGATAAAGCTAGACGTCGTTGCAAACTATGCAAAAGTCACACAATTTACATATTTGTGTAAAGTGCAAAACATATCTACATTTAAAATGTTTTGAAGATTACCACAAGAAAATATGAACATGTGTTCGGCCAACTGTGCATACACGCACCATCTTTTTTTTTCATATACGCAATTTTTTTTTCGAGCTGATATGTATCAAATCGTTTTTTTTAAATATGTTTTTAGTAATAAACAATACTTTTTTGTAAAGTTTTCGTTTAATATACACCTTGGCCGTAAATGGGTTAATATCGACCTATATCCGAGAGGATCGACCCTGGAGAAGTGAGCTCAAGGAAGGCAACACGACTGAAGACAGCCGGCAGACTAAGTTGCAGTGTGAACTTAAATCTAATTAGCAATTAAAAGCACATTCCACTGCAATATGTACATATAAAATATACGCATGCAACGGAATCGCCTTCCACTGCGACACTGCGTTTTCTCCCAAATGAGCACCCTTATTTATTATTCTCAGTGAAATGTCTGTGGCATACCATATAGGATTGGTACATTAAATCACTAGATAATGTTTCTAGCTTGTAATAACCCGAAAGTATCCAAATATATCACACATTTTCTTGCCCAACTCATATAGTATATATTTTTTTCGAGCAGCTCTGTAACACAATCAATAAGCATATATGAAGCTAACAATAAATACATAATATAACGTGAACATAATAATTTTAGTGAGACTACAATTGTTACTTTATGTTAACAAACATATACGCACTAATAAACGCTAATCATAAAAACAATTTTGTTTAAGAGTGAATTGATTAATCGTACGTATTACAGCACTCTAAAACTAAATAAATAATCCAAATGTTAAAATTTATTACAATACTAATTGTTTTCACAGCATTTTGTCAATAAAACAATATGACATTTTGCATTGTTGTTTTAAAGTTTATTACCTCTGTCTTGTTCGCTAACTAGATTTTCTATCTCCTTTTTGATTTTATTCGCTTCCATATAAGAAAAATACCCCTGATGTGATTCGAGCTTATTGCATTTTGAGAGATCCGTATTCGGCCAACTTTATATTAAGCGTATATTATTATCTAAGGCTCCGCTTACTGTATACATATCTGCACAACTACGCAGTAAATAACCAAAGAGACACGTTATGAAGGAAAATAAATAAAATATAGACACTCTTGTCACAGTACTATTAGAAATATTGAATTTAACATGAATTTGCACTTGTCTCCGTCGTTACAATAAATGTGTTTGTAATGAAAGCTCTATTATTCAAATATAGAAACACAAGGCAGATTTGCTAATCTTGTCCGTACAACAGAATCGAACGCGCGAATGTGCATTTAGCCTGATCTATGGAATTTGTTTAAATATGGTTTCATTCGTCCCTGTTTATTATATAAATATAATCTCTATTTTTAAAGCATATAACGCATAAGTAGCTGCTCGATATTATATTTTTTACTTTGCCTGTTTGCATCCCAAACCGTAAACAAGACGCCTAATCCGATGCTATTGCACGGGCAAAATATCGCAACTCTAGTGATTTGTCAATAGTTTCAATTGTAACGTCTCTGAGGATCTAAGAATTAGAACACACACACGTTAGATAATATACATCTAAGGATATTCTCAAAGTTAAAGTTATCTACTAGATTATCTCTATTCAAAAAAAAAACATCTAGTTAATTTGGAACTGCATCCCAGTATTCAAACTGAGATAATATAACTAATATTTTCGGCAAAAAGTTTACCTTCCAAGATCACGTGGTTTGATTTTCTATTTAGATATTTTAAGAAAAATGCTCCTGATTTCCTGCTTAACACCTTAACACATTTACACTCCACATTAACTATTGAATTCCATATTTATTTTGAAAACTACCTTGTCTTTAGCAGTAACGCCAAACTGTTTATGACAATATCTCTGTCGAAATACATATCAAGTGCGATAATTATTTGTGCTACTTGGCGTATAAAAATGATACCGATATTTAGCTAAATAAAGGAAAAGCTTAAATTTGGTATAAAGTAAAGTACTAAATAGTTTTGTTGAAATAACCCATATTAGTTTTTGACTGAAACAGTTTGATTTGGATATGTGCAAAACATATCTAAATCAAACCTTCAATTTTTGTTCCAATATATATTCAAGTATTTAGTCCATGTAAGGACAAAATAGTATACAATATCGTAGGTGTATTAATACTAAATTTCTCAAATGTGATCTAACTAAAAAATAAATATCTACCTGATTGCAAAATATTCGATACTATTTGAACTGCGCTGTTATGCAACACAAATAAATAACAGTTGCTCCAAGAATATATGCAGTTTAGTGCAGGAAGGTATCAAATTTCAAATTTTATATGTTCGGAAAGTCGGTGGCTATTGTCAATTGATAGGAAAGCAATAAAAACAACACACGAAAACGCGTTTTGCTTCCGAACAAAGAGCAAAGCACGTCATACATATACACAGCGCGCTCAGCCTTGAGACTATAGGAATTTTTCTGCTCCTCCTCGGTACCTATGCGAACAGGCACAGCGAAATAAAAAATATGTTAATTCGTGAAACGGGACGAATTATTCAGTAGAGAAACTCCTTTGTAATCGTAGAACCTGGTTGTTTATTACCACTGCGTAGACCGCTGACCAAAATACCGAGAATTAACCAATGATTTAAAGATAATGACAGCGCCAATACTAATAATGGACGCCATGGTCGACCCTGGCCAGATTACTGAGGTAAAAACCGATAGTATTTCCGATATTAATGCTAATGTACTATGAATTACGAATAGGATCGTTTTTGTGATATTTGATGAATTACTACAATCTTGATGAAGAAAACATGATTGACAAAGGAAACAGATTTTTTTAAAGCTACGAATAACAGTAAATTCCATTAAACTAAGCGAATTTTAATTAGACTGATAGTACTTACCCAGGACAAAAAAAACTTAAAATTTATTTGCACGATTTAAAAGAGGTACAAATGTTAAATTCAATTTGTTGTGTAAAGCCATATTTTATTTTAATACTCCAAAATCAAAGTTTCGATGTTTGAGTTTCCGTGCACGTCTTTAAGAATATGTACTTTGACATTGGGCCATATACAGGCTGTTTCTTAATTGAACGTCAATTTTGAAAGGGACGATTGTTGCGGTTATTTACAAACAAATTAATATAAACATGAGTCCGGAAATACTCCCTTCCCGAGATACAGAGTGTTAAGGTTCTAAGAAAAAAATCGTAATAGTACGCCACTGATTTTTCTTAAAATAGAAATTGTTTAAGAAATGTCCATTTATTTTGGACCAAATTTGATTCCTTGAGTTGTTTTGTGGTCAAACCATAAAAACGATTAGAAAAGTAATAACCAATTCTGATCTAATTAATGAACAATTTTAATAGACTGTTTATAAATTAATAATAATTTCGTAAAAAAAAAAATTGATGAATTGTTGAAAATGCCCTCCTTCTCCCAGGATACATGCTTCAGCTCTTCTTCTCATATTTGTGCGCACTTTTTGAAAAATGCCTTCAGTACTCCTTAATATATCACAAGAAACTCTTATGCCATTCTTCACTTCATGTACAGTGTTAACTGGAGTACTGTAAACCAGAGTTTTAAAGAAAAAGTGCAAGCTATTTAAATCTGAGGATCTCGAAGGCAATGGCTGAGATCAACCACGACCTACCCATCGGTTATGAAATATACGATTTAAATATTCTCTTGTATCTAGACGGATATGAGCTGGTGCACTGTGATGAATGAACCACACCACACATTGTATCTAAAAATTGACACTTCTTCAAGCAATATTGGTAAATCATAGTCTAGAAATCGACGATAGTTATGACCATTTAGCCTTTGTGGTAGAAAAAGGCCCAACCAAGTAATTTTCAACAGTTCCAGCCCAGACATTTACCGATAATTGTTCTTGATAATTAGATTCAACAACTTTTTCTTCGGGCCAAACATGATTATTGTGGAAATTTCAGTTTTTTCAGAAGTTAGTTTCATTTGCGAACATTACTTTACAGTCAAACATGGGATTTTGCGCAATATTCTCCAAAAACCATTGACAAAAGTTGATACGCAACCGACAATATCGGGGAAATAAGGCTTGGACCCGTTGAAATGATACGGGTATAACAGAAAATTGCGAAGAATTCTCCAAACTAGAATGTGCAGATATGCAAGTTATTTCCAATTTTTCTGGTGCTAAGTTCAGAATTTTCATCAACTGAATTTAAAACTGCTTCTTCAATTTCTGGAATTCTTGTAGTACGATGGGCACTTTTTAATTGATCGTTTCCCCTAAAAGTACCTGTTAACCTTCTATGTATGTTCGGGAGGGGGCGTCCCTATTGACGTCATGCGTGCGCGGCTTCGTGTAATGTGTAATTACAGAAGCCGCGCACGCATGACGTCAATAGTGGGACGCCCCCTCTCGACACAGCAGCATATAACAAGAGAGGCGCACATCAGACGATCTTCAGCTCTAACCAGCTACAGAGCGGCTAGCTCCTGAAGATGACGAGTGCGATCTCGTTGAAACGTAGATTAAATAGTCCTTTTCAGGACAAAACTAACACGCGGCCAAGAACCCGAGAAACTACACCTTCATATATATATATATATTGAAAAATACGTTGCCAAAGATCGTCTTTCACGGCCACGGCTTCATAACTTTGATGTAATGTATCGCGACCTCTCAATCTGTACACGGTTTACAAAATTAAATCATTTGATGGACATCTTCGGTTCGGAAACCGCCCTTCATAAATACGTCTAGTAGCTCTGACATTTCCACCTGTTTCACTGTATAGCAAAACGAAATCTGTTAATTCGTAATTTGAATAAGTCATACTTCACACAAGTTGATAACAAGTTGATGACTGTCTTCTCACTTTCAGTATTCATCATCGCATTTATTACTCCCACCATTACGCTTCAGTAGGGGTAGCGCTGTAGTTATAAAGGAGTACTAAATTAACAAGAGTCGCGCATTTATTAATTTTTTTTTTGATCTCGTTCGAGATAGAGTTTTCGTGCATTAGCATTTTATGCTTAATATTGTTACAGCTATAATATATTAAAGTATGTCGAATATTTCGTCTACACCCTATATATATATATATATATATATATATATATATATATATATACCGTGTGCACAACGTCGTGCGATCGATGGATATATAAGTAATGACTGGCCAACTGCAAGTATATTCGCCTTGCTTGAACACAATGAGCGACTGATAGGAATATTCAATGTGTTAGAGAGAGATTATTTGATTCGTACTTAGATCGTATGTAGAATCTGTTGGATAAAGAAATGGAACGCCCGTACAGTTAGACAGTAGAACAGATTGAATATGCTCTCTCAACCCTAACCACATAAACTCGCTATTCGTCTTCGTCTTACTACATTGTGGTAGATCAATCACTCCCCGGCATACGCCCCGTTCCCCGTTCCCCGTTCATACGGTATATATATATATATATATATATATATATATATATATACAGTAAGTTCGGCCTCGGTTAGTTCGGTCTCCGCTTAGTCCGGCGAGCAAGCAGCAAGTCTCAACTTGTTTATTGTATTCTTTGTCTAGTTCATCAGTTCGCGTCGTGTATTCATACTGTGCAGTCGTGTGTTACAGTAGGCCTACAGTCAGTGATTTTTGTTTCACTTGCGTTTTTTACTGTTGTGTATACAGTATATGTACTTGTTGTTTTACTGTTACAGTACTGTACGTCTGTTGTGTATGTACCCTTGTTTTTCATTGTTTTTGTGTGTGTTTGGACAATAACTGTTTCGCGTCGTGTATTAAACTGTTTTTAAAATGAGTGAAAAGCGTAAACATAAATTACAAGTCAATGGAACAGAGACTACAAGCTCTGGAAAGATTAGACAAAGGAGAATCCGTGCAAAGTATTTGCAAGGATTTAAACGTGGGCAAAAGTACAGTCAACGACTGGCGGCGCAATAGAAAAACTATCGAAGGCTTTTGTACACAAATTGAAACGGAAAAAGTTCTAGAAAAGCGTTGCACACTGAGGAAGGCCAAACGCGAATTGGTGGAAGATGCTCTGTGGTTGTGGTTCGTTCAAGAACGAAGACGAGGAACGCCATTAAGTGGACCAATCCTAAAAGAAAAGGCTATGATCTTGCACTCAAAGCTTCAACCAGAAGAGGCGTTCTCGGCTAGTGAGGGATGGCTCTCCCGATGGAAAAAGAGACACGGAGTCCATTTTATTAGAGTTTGTGGTGAGAAGCTGTCAGCAGACTCAACAGCGGCCACCAATTTTTCTGCAAGATTTTTAAAAATCATCGATGATGAAAACTTGAGCCCAGAGCAAATATACAACATCGACAAAACTGGGTTAAATTTTAAACTCCTGCCCAGAAAAACCTTTGCCACCCCGCAAGAAACATCTGCTGCAGGGTTTAAAGTCAGCAAAGAGGGGATAACGGTCGCCTTGTGTTCTAATGCCTCGAGGACTCACAAGATACCCCTATTTGTCATTGGCAAAGCAACAAAACCGAGAGCGTTTAAGAACATAAACATGGAAACTCTCCCAGTGTATTATCGGTCGCAGAAATCAGCGTGGATGGACACATATTTGCTCAGGGAATGGTTCGTCTGCCAATTTGTTCCCAAAGTGAAAATACATTTGACAATATCAAAACTGCCCATCAAAGCACTTCTACTTCTTGACAATGCGCCTACTCACCAGCAAGATATTCGGTGTGACGATGAAAAAGAAATTAAACTACTGTTCCTGCCACCCAATGTAACCAGTCTTCAACAGCCGATGGACCAAGGGGTCATTGAGTGCTTTAAGAGGAAGTATCGCCGTAAACTACTTTCTGAGGTTCTTTCCAAACTGGAGGCTGATGACAGCTTAGACCTCTTAAAAGTGCTGAAGTCAGTTAATATGAAGGATGTTGTGTACATGTTGGCCGTCGACGTTTATAAAGTCTTGGAAAAAACTTTGGCCAAATATAGAAGATAAGATTGACCAAGAAAACACAACAGCAGATGAGCCAAATAGCATTCTTGTTAACGAATCTGATGACAATGCAGCTCTATTGCACGAGCTTCAGCAACTACCGAACTGTGGTCCCATTGTTGAAGAAGATGTTTTGGAGTAGATCAACTTTGAAAAGGAGCTTGACAACGAGGTTTTGACCTACGACAAAATCGCCGAGTGTGTCATTCGCCAGGAAAATGAGAAGGATAACGACGCAGATGCTGCTGAGATTGAAGAGGAAGATGAAGAAAATAAAATGAGCCACGCTGAAGGCAAAGCAGCTTTGCAACTGGCAGCTACCTACATCGAACAGCAAAAAGAAGCAACTGCCGTCGATGTAATGTTTATTCAAAAGTGGCATGACTTTGCACATAAAAAATCATTAGAAAAGAAAGTTCAGAAAAAAATAACAGATTTTTTTTAAGTGTTTGAGAAGCCAAACCACCAATGTACATATTGCAGTGGAATGTGCTTTTAATTGCTTATTAATTTTTTTGTTCACACTACAACTTATGCTTCCGGCTGTTCAGTCTTGTAGATTCCTTGAGCTCACTTCTCTCGGGTCGATCCTCGCAGATAAGGGCCAGGTTATATTTGAAGTAAAACAATAAACATTAATAAAAGACACATCTAGCTAGTTTACAATATTTAATAAAATAAAAAAAGAAAAAAAAATCCCTTTACCGAATGTACAGGGAGCTAAAGCAAATTAACAGTGGCTTAGGAGGAAAGACTCTTTATGAATATGACTCGCACAAAGAGAAAAACCCCCTGTGACTCTCGAACAAACATAAAATTAATAAATAATTGAGAAATTTGTCAAGTTTGACCTCTACTTTAACCCCTACAACTCAAATGTCTACAACTACAAAGTTATCGAAACTGCGTAACAGTCTTACAGTCATGCGCAAATAAAACACGACAAAATCAACCCACAACTAAAAAAAATCCAACCTGAATTTAAAACGTTCTAGAATATTATCTTGAAGAAAAAACTCCACTAACTAAACAACATGACAACTTTCTCTAGTATTCATATACTACTTTAAATATCAAAATTATCACAAATTATACACAAAATTATAAACATAAGCAAAATAATCGTAGTATCAATTATATAAATTATATGTTTTTATAGAACTTACATCGATCTAAGCACTGATAACACAAAAACTACGTGAGAGATACCATACTTTATTTAATTCAACAACGAGATCACCAACTCTCGTAAAAATCGAAATAACGTTACATGCACAGGAATAAATGCATAAACTAAAAATAAAAACCCGACTTTACTTAAAAACAGAGAATAAAAATGAACTTCTTATACTCTACAACCAGTTACTTTGCAAGTCTTGATATCTCTAACTAAATTTACCGCGAAAAATTCCTACATCTAATTCAATAGTACCCATACTGTCCGCATCCATACGTTTAAACTAATAAACATACAGAGTCAGTCAAAAATATAATTACAAATATAATAAATATCAATAAAATTCAAATGTTGTTCAAAATTTAAATCTTCCATCTTTTTCTCTCTCTC
The DNA here is from genome assembly GCA_935421215.2 of Melolontha melolontha. Lineage (NCBI taxonomy): Eukaryota > Metazoa > Arthropoda > Insecta > Coleoptera > Scarabaeidae > Melolontha > Melolontha melolontha. The sequence goes on along the minus strand of OW285237.1, from coordinate 124,285,139 downwards.
TCTGGATGGAAAAATCCACGACAATATGTACCTACAGTAATACATATTTTTAAATTTTATTAGGCCTACAGTTCTGTAAGTACATACATACATTGTTTTGTAGTGTTTTTGTAACCTTCTGTCTTTTCATGTGTGGTAAATATATGTCAGAGTGTTCCTCTGTGTTGTATTCCACAGAATGTGCAAGTGTTTTGTGTTTGCTAGATCCTTACAAACAATAAATGGGCATTTTTAGATACGCATCGGTTAGTTTGGCCACTTTTAAGTTCGGCCTACGGTCCAGTCCCGAGGTGGCCGAACTTACGGGAGTCTACTGTATATATATATATATATATATATATATATATATATATATATATATATCTGTTGTAAACAGTAGTTATCGTAATTCATTTTCAAATTCAAAAGGACATTGAAGAAATTATTATTTATTTAATACACACATATCATTATTTTTAAAATAGCAGAAAATTTGTTGGAAAACTAAATAAATTTAACATGTAATATATTCTAATATGCTATCTATGCACGCATAAAGGTATAGATTTTCTATATTGCCCATCTTAGAAAAAAACAGATTTAATTTGATGATCACGATTTATGGGTTGACTCGTTAAAATGTTAAGCACAAGGTTAAATGCGTGAGGGTGTTACATATTCAGTTAAATTGCTTGCTTACGCATGAAATTTATTATTATACACTTACACATACACCAGAATTGTCAATTGATTTTATTTGCATCTAATTTTTCTCTGCGTAAATAATCGAACTGTAAGTAAAACCTTCTGTGATGAGACTGATGATACCTTTCCTTCGACTTTGTCTTCCGTCAAACAATAGTTGGAATATTTGCATTTGTAAAGGACTTTTTACCTTCATTTTGCGCGGAAGTGGCTCTGTATGCAAAGACATGATGATTTAGAAGTGATATTGATCTTGAAGATCAAGTTCAGGTTTGACTGAATAATTTTTTGCGAACATACGCACAAATTTATCAGCATAAATGAATTTCTTATTCGCAAAATGTTTTCTTTCTGCTTTCATTATGGGAAGATATTCTCGATATGGTAATGTAAAAAAAATTCTTTAGAATAGAAACTTGTGTGGTGCTTTTAATTTCAAAGAAGATCTTTCGGAAGTTAATAGAGATGCATCTAATATTTATCACATAAAACAAAAGCTCTTTTTGTAGAAATGTATTCCCAGTCCAGAGAAATATATGCATAAATATAAATGCAGCTCAATTTAAAAATAGTTTTCTAAATTACATGCAATAATTTTGTTTCCAGCATCAATATTATCCATTCTTTTAATTTTAATTCGACGTTTGTTATCGATGCACTTTATTTATTTTTTTTTGTTTATTAGCTTTTACGTGTGTTTAATTAATACAGCATGAATAAAATATTTTATTGGAGATATGAAATGTTCAGTTAATCTTTATATTAACCATTAGAAAGAGTTAGTAACACAAACGTCACAGTGATGTTTTTGTTTTATATTTTGTGAGTTTAATAATAGTGTCGGACCAAAAAAATATAGCATCTTAAAGTTTTAATGTTATGAATAATATATAGATAGTCGTAATATATCGTAAAGGCTTATGGGTTCATAACAGGGCAAGTTCGTTACGACCATAGCCTTTCAGTAAACTAAAATGATAATATGACTTATGTTACGCGTCGGTCGTCAATTAATACCCCTGAGTTATCTACAGGTATTTATTTTACGAGAACAGAAAAAACCTCTATGATGTTCTAGGCGGTCCGGGACTTGGAACTGGGGACCAAACATGTAATAGTTTACCCACCAGTCTACTACAATCTTTTGTACTTAAAGCAAGTTGAAATGAACACATCTAAGGGAAGTCATAAACTGCAACAATAAGCATTTTTGTATGGCGTGTAATTCACGTGTACGGAAGCTGCGTGCTTCAGAAGCTCGATAATTTATCACCAGCTTGAAAGACACATTATTCTAATTGACCTAAAACCACTCTCTGACTGCGAATCCTCGCACCTGATTTATAACGCAATATCAGACGACAAAAGTTGAATCTGTTCACATGACTGTTGTTTGAAACTTCCAAAGTATTTCAATAAAAGTTGTTTGTGAAAAAACAACAGGATAATCACTAATTTCTTTTTTACCATTGGCCATGTTCCAGCTACTGTCCTATATTTATTTTTATTCCTAGATGTCCGAAATAATGAATAATCCGTTTTACTTGCATCATTAAAGTATACAAAATGTAAATACTTTTCTCCTCCAGTCGTTGTTTTAAATACTCTGCAATGTGTTTAAGAACCTGTACATGCGTTGAAGTACAGGTTATTGAAAGAAATGCATGCGTGTAACGTTCGCATTAATCATATTTTTTATAATATTTTGATAAATAAAATTATTAACGTCATTGCGAATTCTGAACAAATGCTTTATTCCACATCACGACAGTTACCCTAATATTTGACATGGATTTTATGGTATAGAAGGAGTTAAAACTATTATTGATCAGAAGTACATATTTTTCCATTAGATCCACATTTCTTAGTTTCTATAAATGAATCATAAATTTAGAAATTCAAGAAGAATGTTCAAATTTTATCACGATAATGTGGAATCCTATACAACGAAAATCAAACGACAGTTGAACTAGTTAAACTAATATATTCTCTTTAATGCTCTAAACTGTCAGTATCGGATTTTTATCTTTTTATTTCATACAGACAGTTTAATTGGGAAGAGCCTTACGTACTATGATGTAAAAGAACTACAACTTGTTTATTATAATATTAGCCAACTCTTATAACAGAGGTTTGTGAGAGTTGCTAGATTATTAGAGAAAGAATAATTGGAACAGGTCCTCGCAACAGCAAGACCAAGAATTAATATATTATTTACGAGAAAATGGTTTTGAAACAGCAGTGTCAGCAATCCATCTAAGTAATTTTTCCTGGTTCGGAATGGACTGCTTACAGACGAATAAAATTATCAGATTTGAGAAATCGAAGTGCTGCACGAAAACCATCTCTCACGTAGACACATAAGCAAACTAGGGAAACCTTTACGCGTAATTATGTTGATAGAAGTGATAAGTTCTGTAATTCAGTCGTGTTGTCTGGTGAAAAAATTTTTTAGTCTTGCCATAACGGGCTAATACGCGTCTATTGACCATGGAATTCCAGATATCTTGAACGCTATACAACAAATTGAAAAAATAGTGGTCGAAACGTTAGCACGTCTGAAACGTTTGGGCATGGATTGTCAATAATTGTCCATGTTTGTTGGAGATTGGATGAAAGGCTTACAAGAATCGACTATAAAAGTATTTTAAGTGATATTATGTTACCGTCTGTGTAGCAAGAACATTAAAAAAATGTCATATTTCAACACAACAATTGTTCGGTTCAGCGAAGTCGTCTTGTCCAAAATTGGTTACAAGAAAATCGTATTAACGTCTTACCATGGTCATCCTTAAGTCCTGATCTAATTCTATGGAAAAGCTCTAGGCAATGATAACTAAAAAAAATTAAAAAAACAAATTTTCGACCTGCCAATAGAGAAGACTTGTGGACAGCAATAGAAAACGCTTGGGAACATTTAGAAGAAAATTTCATTACCAAGCAATTGCAGAAAGTAGTTGTGGTTCTACAAAATATTGATTACTTACTTTATTACTGTATTCCGTTGTTCAAATAAAAATATTATATGTTTTCGACTATTCATTATTAATATGCTAAGCATGTGGTATGTTTTATTCGAGTGCATATAAAGTTAGTGTCACAACAATAAAATAACTCGTAAAATGTGTATAGGAGTTGTTGGTACTAGCAAGGCATATATTATATTGTTTAGATCATGTTGCTGTTCTTGCTTATCTTCTTGTCTTGGTTCTTGTATCTTGTCAATTAATTTTATTAACTTATTATCTTGTTCCTGTTTTTCTTCTTGTCTTAACTTTTCCTCTTCTAATTTTTCTTGTTGTTTTTTATCTTTTCCTGTTTTATTTTTTCTTACTGTCATAATTGTTCCTGTTGTGGTAAATCCGATAATTCACATAAAGTTGTTATGTGATGCATTTTCACTAAACAGTTTAAAATAGAATTTGTTGATATTTCCAATTCGGAGGCACCGAAAATTGATTTGGGTGCAGGTTTGACTTGGTCATGTAAGGATTGCGCCAAGCTTGGTAATGATTTTAATGGATTGAGGGCCGTCGTAGCAGTGCTACGGGATTAAATTAAAGTATTAAAGGACACTATTCAAACTGCCCATGCCTGAAAATACTCTTATCGACGCTGAAGAAATTATTAGCGTAATTTCAGAGCGCGAAAAACGCAGGTGTAATATTTTAATCTATGGTCATAAGGACACTCTTACCTCATCCAATAATGATCAGCTGGCCCTGGATTCTAATTTCGTCAGGAAGGTTTTCACTGGCTTACAGTTTGATGAACCTGATTTAAAGCCTAACAGGCTGGGCAACTTCGATATTATTCACAAGGATCGTCGTCAACCAATTAGAGTCACTTTTTCGTCCGATGATGCTGTTCTGACTGCCCTGCCAAAATTTAAGAAGAACCGGAATTTCTCCCAGTTTACGGTTTTGTCTATGTTTCGCGACCGTACGCCTATGCAGATGCAAATTCATAAAGACGGTAGGACTGAATTGGCTAATCGCCTGGGGAATGGTGAATCGAATTTAAAAATCTCTTCTTTAAACTAAATCATTCCAACAGAGCTTCGTTTTAAACATGTATTATCAAAACACCCAAGGACTCTGTTCTAAAACCCACTCTTTTTATACTGGTGGTTGTGAACAGTCTTTTGACGTAATTATTATTAGGGAATCGTGACTAAATGATTCTGTTTCACTGAACTCTGAACTTTTACCTGATTCTTACAATGTCGTTCGCTGCGATAGAAGATTTGATCTTATTGGCCGTCGCAGAGGCGGTGGTGTTATTATTGCTTTGGATGGAAATATTAATTACAGTACTCTTGAAACTTCTACTCTGACAAACATTGTTTCCTCCAATGATGTTGCTATCTATTCAAATTTTCTTTGTGCAGTATATATTCCCCCGGATATTACATTTAATGATTTTGACCTGTTGATTGATGCCCTTGAAACCTTTATCTTAGGAAAGCATGTTTTACTTGTTGGCGATTTCAATCTCCCACAACTTGTTGCTGCTGTTACAACTTGTCCCAAAACTCGTCCCTTTCATAATTTTTGCAACTTGATGGGTTTTCAGCAATTTAATTCAATTAGAAACTCTGTCGATCACATTTTCGACGTGGTCCTGTATAATATGCCTTGTCGTCTCGCTGTTCACGACAAACTAGTGTCTCTAGTACCTATTGATATATTCCATCCACCTTTATCAATATTAATTGAAATCGAATCTGAATCTAGATATAGCAATTTTCCGTCAACGGATAACGATAGGTTCAATTTCCGCAAAGCTGACTTTGATCAACTATGCCATGATTTACTTAATACGCACTGGTCATGTCAGTGACATTAATTTGACTCTGGACCATTTTTGTACGATTTTTTACCATATATGTGAGAAATCTGTACCATTCTATAAATCTTATCTTCCCTGGTTTACTGCTGCGGTAATATCTTCTCTAAAACTGAAAGAGGACTACAGGCGTAAATGGAAAAGTACCCAGAGTTTGTATTACATGAATGAGTTTAAAAGGCTTCGAATTGCTTGTAAGAAACGAATCTCTGAAGTTTACAGTTCCTATATTGAAGTAATTGATCAATCCATCAGGGCAAATCCCAGAGAATTATTTAAATTCATTAATAATAAAAAGGTCAGAACTAGAATTCCTGGTAACTTAATGTACAATAATATTGTTCTTGACTCACCACAAGATATTGTAAATTCCTTTGCAAATCTTTTTTCGAACACTCAAATGCCAAGCTCTACTTGCAATAATTATGATTCTCATTCCAACATATTGCCTTTCCGCCCTTTATATATTACTGGTGAGGAATTGTTGAAAATTACCGCTGTGTTTCCATGTAATTTTACAACTGGTGATACTCTGTTCCAAGTATATTGATACGTAATGCCAGATTTGGTCTTACTATATCATTAACAAAAATCATAAATCCCTCTATTGCATCTGCAACCTTTCCCTCTTTGTGGAAGCGTTCCAGAATTAGCCCAATTTTCAAAAAGTTTGACGAATCTATCAAAAATTAATTATAGACTCATAGCAATATTGTCAAACTTTGCAAAAGTATTTGAACATGTCATATACTCATCCCTACTGCTAAAAGTTCGTAAATACTTATCTCCTTACCAACATGGGTTTCATTCTAGCAGATCAACGGTGACCAACCTTGTCTCTATCAGCCAATACATCAGTGAGTGCTTGGATAGGTGCGAGCAGATGGACGTAATTTACACTAACTCGTCAGCTGCCTTCGATTCTATCGACCACGGAATGTTATAGACTAAACTTGGTAACTTTGGAATGGGTTCCGCTTTCCTTAATTTAATTGCATCTTATCTGAGTAGTCGATCAAACTATGTTCATTATAATGGATTCTGCTCTTATGAGCTCGTCTCTACATCTAGCGTTCCACAAGGATCTAATCTGGACCCTCCGCTGTTTTCACGTACATTAATGACCTTCTTGATTGTATTGAGTGTCATGTACTTGCATACGCTGACGATGTTAAAATTTGTACTTCCGTCACGTCTGATCATGACTCTGTATTTCTTCAACAAAATCTTGATCGTTTGAGTAGTTGGTGCTTTTCTAACAAATTAAAAATTAATGTTGCTAAATGTTGCTCTATTTTATTCACACGAAAGCAAAATTCAACCCCTTCTTCCTATGTAATACCTAATGAATTGATAACACAATCCGATACGTTCAGGGATCTTAGTGTATATTTTGATACACCTACAGAAAATTGGGATTTATTATGCGTGCTACTAAGTACTTCACTAATCCTGACATGCTTAAATCGCTCTTCTTTGCATTCGTTACTAGTAGCTTGGAATATGCTTCTCCCGTCTAGTCACCTTACTATGTTTCTCATCAGCATTCTATTGAACGCCTGCAGCGGGAATTCCTAAAATTTTTGTCTTATAAGCTCGACGGAACATATCCTCCAAGGGGAATCGATTATGATTCACTTCTTGAAAGATACAACATGCAATCTTTCACTATTCGCCGTAATACGCATGGTGCGCGGTTTTTTTGGAAGATTCTTCATGGGTTTATTGACTGTGCACCATTGTTATCGCAATTAAAATTCTATGTCCCGCGCCAATCCTCCAGATTTGCCAATACTCTTATCCATCCGACTCCCAGAACTAACGTGTTGCTTAACTCGCCTCTTTTCAAAATGAGCCGATATGCTAATAGCACTTATGACGACTTGTTCGTATAGGTGTTCGCTTTTGTGGTACTTATTACATTAGTTATTTTTTGCTTGTCTTTTTTCGTTTTATTACATGGTTTGGATACTTTTGCTTTAGTTTAATTTTATATTTTGTATGAATTTAAATTTTAGTTACTTCTATTGTTTGTAATTCGTTTTGTGTATTGTGTACGTGCATACACTTACATTTATAATTATATTATACCCTGTCAATGGTCTCTGTCGGGTAAATAAATGATATAATTATAAATGATAGTATTTATACTTCTGAAAATATTCCATTAACATTCCCATCTCAGACTTAAGTTGTTCCAGCTCTTGTAACATCGTTTGTCAACCTGGAGGTCGCAACCCGCTAGGCGGTCGCGATAATATTAAAGGGGGGTCGTGAAATATCCTTAACAATAATTAAAAATAATTTTATGCGAAAAAATCATTTATTATATTTTACTTACAATAAGTACACATGTAAAGAAATTAATGTGCGTGGATCTATGTTATAAACACACAAAAGGAGTTGTTTTCGAGTGATAAGAGACGATTCCTGTATTTAGTTTTCAACACAACCATAAACGAACAACCCTTTTCACATAGATATGACGTGGCGAAAGGGTTTAATATTTTCAATGCTACTGTTACTAAATTTCCATATTAATTTCGACGAGCAAGCCATAATGTATTTGAATTTTCAGGTGTAAACTGAAGTTGTAGCGTTTTGTAGGCAGACATTTCGATGAACTGTTCGTGAATCTCAATTGGTAAGCAGCGGCAACAACGTTTTCACTAAACGGATTCAGTACCCATTTCTTTGAGAAATAATTTTTATCTTCCGGGAAATACTCCGCCAACTGAGTTTTTAGCTCACGCAAATGCATCTTCTTGCAATTCACACTGTGGTGAATAATAGTGTCTTGTTCATTCTCAATTCTTCTCATTATATTCCGTGAGTGGGAACATATCCAAATTTTTGCTTTGAAGGCGAATAAACAAGAGATCAAGCTTCTTAATAAAAGCATGAACTTTGTCTGTCCTTAATAAAAATGTTTTTATCACGCCCTTATAAATTCATACTTAAGTCGTTTAAATGCGAAAATACAATGTAAAAACAAGAGAATGGCGTTTGCTTATCCTGGATAAATATTATTAATTCATTACGCAATTCCAATATAACCGGGTTAACACTTTCCCTTGCAATAACCATCTCTTGTATGGAAAAGAAGAGATTTTTTATTATCGCCCGTTTCATCACCGTTTAGCAAACAGCCTGTTCTGTAGCGATCGGATTTTAATAAAATTGACCATTTTTACAGCTTCACAAAGAATTTGATTGAGATTTTCCGACGTGCTTTGCAAGAAGAGCATGTCTGTGAAGGAAGCAGTGCGGCCATTTCGCTCTTGGTGTACGACGATCTTTTAATATTTTCATTAATCCACAGTTCTCTCCTGTTATCACCTTTGCACCATCACTACATACTGCAATACATTTTGTCCAATCTATTTTTGTATAGATTCTAGTAGCTTCATAAAAAAACATCAAAAAAACATTGTCCTATTGCATGACCCGGTACTGTTTTGCAAAACAACATATTTTCTTTGAAATCAATTTCATACATCACAAAACATAAGAACTGAGATTTATTAAATTGAATACTAAAAAATTCACTTGAACTCAGCTGCTGAATTATCTGATTCCTTAACAATGATAGTTACGGTATCGCCTCGGGTATGTTAAAAGAGATATATGATCTACCCTCCACATGCCTTTTAAAACACTGAACATATCAATTGCAGCAGGCAATATGAGGTTTTCGGCGATTGTATGGAATTTGGATATTTTAGCTACTCTTAATGCTACGAGATAAGATGCTTCAAGTACACTTTCATCAGTATGGCTTGACTTACAAATAGAAGTTTGTTTACATCTCAAGGCATGTAATTTTCTTTAAAAAAAATCCATGGGTTTGTTTTTATAAGCCGGATGTTTAGTTTCCAAGTGTTAAACTAATTTGGAGGAGCGAAATTGAAAGCAAACAATGCACTGTGGCTTTCCATCAAATGAAGCAAAACCATAATTTAAATAATTGTCATTCTACAAACTTGTCTTTTTACCAACTGATTCACTGGATGTAAATTGCTCACTTCGTGTTTGCACAAATTTATTCATTTCGCATAAGAAATTGAAAAAAACAATTCAGTTTCACTCTTGACTGCACACTAAAATAAAAGCACTAGGCGCACGCTTCGCATTCGAAACTTAACAGAAGTTGTGTAGTCTCAAGTGCCTCTTTTAAACTGGTGACAACACGACTTGTTCAAACGCATCCATATGCATGTTCAAAGATGCTTTCACATCGAAGATTATAGAAGGAGACCAAATTATAAAGAGCACGTACACACCAAGTTGGAATTTGTAAATTGCTCATATATGTAGACTTCATACTTGCACGTTCATACCCGTCGCTATAAACGCAGCCACATAAAATAATGGGAATAGTCGTATTACATTTTTTATACTGTCGGTATAAAATTAGCGCAATGTGCTTATCAGAGAGCGGACTGAAGCGAGTGAATGACCAATTGCCATGATAAAATGTTGTGGCGGTCTCAGGTATAGTATGCATGTTATAACAGCCCCACTATTTGCGTGCTGGATTGCATTCCTCGAGCAGGTGCTGTATTTCCGTCGCTATGAATAGTACATTGTGTCTATTTATTCATAAATTCTATTTTAAAGTGGCGTGTAAGACGGAATATACATTTATATATTATTTCGTTAGACTTCGTTCAAGTAATCGCTTAAAAAATTGTATCGGCTAATTTCCAAAGTGTATTTTCGTGTTAACATGCTGTTATACATGCATATACATATATGTATTTATTGTTCTTGAAATAGTATATTTGTTTCTGGTTTCGTTTCTTTGTGTTATTTGGTTACAACTTTTAGTATTTTAAAAAATTCCCTTTTATGTATGTAGTTATATTGTATATTTATCCTATAATTGTTTATAAATATTAAGTGTAATTTACTACCTTATTTTTGGAGTAGTTTTCGTTTCTTCTTTTTAGTCCATTTCTTTCTGTTCTTAGTATTTCTCTTTATTTTCATTAACTATGGAAAATTCTCGTATGGCAACCATGACAACTAGATAAATTGCAGTGCCTGTTCATTAAGTTAAGGGCGTCCACAAATGTGTAATGTGCAGAGACATGTTTCTTCGAAAACTCATCTAGTTAACATATGCCCATCTGCACCTGACACATTTAACGAACAACTGTGTGAAGTTCATGGTGGCCAATATCCTATTCAAAAAGCTTAACAGTCCACTCCTCAAGTGGTTTCTTACAAAATATACTGATCATTATACACCAGAGTATGTGTTTCCAAATATTGATAAGTTAGCTTCATCATTTAAAAAGATATTTCTCAAAGCACCTTCACGAGTGGCATTATATAGAGAAATACTTCCAAATTTGCCTTTACCCCAGTTCCTGTGTTACCTAGGTGGGGAACATCGCTAGCGACAGCATTTTTCTATTCACAACACTTGGAGGAATTAAAAGACTTTGTTTTTCATCTTTAAGATGATGATACCCAAAGCATTTCTAATTGTAAATACCTGATACAAATTGAAAATTTACAAAACTAGCTAAACTTTATTAAAACTAATTTCCAGTGTATTACAGATACGATTACTTCTGAATTTGAGACAAAAAGTTGATGCCATATTTAGCAGAAATCCAGATTTGAAAATATTTTATCAATTCTACACAGAGCCGATAGAAAATCTATACATTCGATGTATGGTGCACTTTTACAACATTTTAATCACTCACCCATGACCAGTTGTGATGTGAAACGTACATTTTCTATTTTTAAAGACGTTTTAACATCTAAAAGAACTAATTTAACACAGGAACACCTTAAACAAATTTTAGTTGTTCATAGTAATGTTTTACATTTTCAATATTTCGCAGAAAATACATAGCTTTGAGGTTTGTTCTTTGTAAATTATTTTTATTAAAAATTCGATACGCAATTCGCTTGTCAGCGTTACTTTTGTTTCAGCAATAGTTGCTGCTGGTTACCAAACCGTTTATTACATTCGCTCTGTTGTGCATTGACAGATACATATTAACTCCATATGTAGGTATTACTATATATATATATATATATATATATATATATATATATATATATATATATAGTAAACCTAATCAGTAGGCGATTAAAGGTCTGTATATTACTTCAAAATATATGTATTTAAAAAACTCTACATGTTTCGGCTGTACGCCTTTATCAAGAGAATACAAAATATAAATGACAGGATATAAATGTCAAGTAATTAAGTTGCTATGGTTTAAATTATTCAAAGATACATTCTAGTAATAATAATAAATCATGCCTTAGTATTCCAAAAAATAGATAGCAAGGTGTGAACATATGTGTTGTTCGCTGCTAGCAATTTGTGTCTCTTTCTGGGTATGAACTTGTGTGTTGGTTGCTACTGGCAGCTTGCGTCTCTCTATGGGTGTGTGGTTTTGTGTGAGAGCGTAAGTGTAGGGTTTTGTATGTCGGTGCGTTCGTGCGTGTGTTTAGTGACCGGTCGCGTGAATTTAAAGAGGTCGAATAACCACAGCCGTTGCGTAGGGCCGCCAACCCTATATATATATATATATATATAAATATATATGACTTATTAAGTTTACCTTATATATATATATATATATACTCGTATATATATATATATATATATATATGTATATATATATACATATATATATATATATATATATATATATATATATATATATATATATATACACTTATGCAGTAGCCACACGTATCAAATAGTTCGAATCGGATCGTTTACAGAAACAAATCTATTGCGAATACAAGGCAGATGCCTATGGGCTACTATGAATTATCACCCGCTCGAGTCCGCTCTCTGATTACATAATATTAAATATTTTTTGTACATTTATAATGATAGTCAAAATTAAATTAATAATAGTAAGGCTTACTGTTATTATTCCTTGGAAGGGAGGTGGTCGCGCAGCTAGGAAAGTTGAGAATCGGTGATGTAGAAGAACAATCTACAATTTTAGCAGAAAAAGACAAGCGAAGATAAAGAATATTGGATAAATTAGTATCGTATCCAAGAAATATAAGATATGTTAATCAAGTTAGCTAAAAATCCCGAAGGAACGTCTTCATTCGCTTTTGATATCAATAAAATACTTGTTTCATATACGCCAAGACACAAAAAAAATGTTCTGCCTGCATCATGTTCCACTATGCATCATGATGATACCACAAATGAAACGACAAACCTACCCGACATCGTATAATCCGACATAAAGGAGCAGTGATATATTCGACTAATTGCATTATTCCTATACAACAGCAAGCAGATAAAACAAAATGATGGCCTCTTAGAATGTTCTTCAATTTTCTAGATGGTATTAACGCAATGGATTCATTGGTAAATTCTAGATGGAAGAATGATGTTAATTTTTAAAAAAATTAGGTTTGTCGTTGATAAAACCTCGTGCTTCTTTCCAACTACAAAAATACACTTTACTACGAAATTTACGAATTAAAATATGAGAAAATATTATCGCAAATATTGAAGCAAAATTTGCTTCAAAGCAAAGTCAGATCTAAAAACATATTAAGACCAGAAAACAGATAATCTATAAACAAGTTGCCACAAGCCCTACCGTATGGACTAAAGCAATATTATGCTGCGAATGTGAATTGTAAGTTTAGGTCTTTCAATAGGAAATTTATTTATTTATTATTATATTATATATTATACATAAATACCTTTTAGTTTGTAATAAATATTTTTATAGAAGTAATGTGTTTTTATATATAAATACATATTCTAATAAAGCATGTCATTATAAGAGGAAATATCTTTATATGATAAAACATGTTCAAAATTAAAAATATTTTCTATATTTTTCGATATTTTGCTACCTACGGCGCGTGCAGGCGCAACGATGGCATCTGAATATTGTCAAAAACAAAAAGAAATCTATAATCGTGTCGCACGATAATCTGGAAGCTTCTATTAGTCAGTGGACAGGGTTGTGAG